>JAUMHJ010000006.1:217498-232466 GCA_032361105.1 Microctenopoma lineatum | reverse complement strand
TGCTGGGATAATAAGGTTCTATAAGGTCTTTAAGATATGTTGGGGCCTGATCATTTAGCGCCTTATATGTAAGGAGAGGAATTTTAAACTCTATTCTAGATTTAACAGGGAGCCGATGGAGAGAAGCTAATTTAGATATATCAGTGTTTATACATTTCATTTTATAATAGAGCTCCATTTTTTATAGATTTGTGATCATGCTGCAGTCATGATAGATGTCTTAACCCAGTATTCCAACATGTATTTTCTGGTTGCTTCTAAAATGTTTATAATGCTAAAAACCTGCATAATACAATAGCAGCAAATATCAGTGCAGAGACGATGTGGGCACAAGCAAGTCCCTAGGCTTTAAGAAAAATGCATACATTTCAGAACTTAAACCCTTTAAAGAATTTATCTCTCTCTTTATTTTGTGATTTCCTTTTATTCAATGAACAGACATTCTATTAAGTATTTGCCAGCAATAAAATCAAACTTTTGAAAAGCTGTGGGCAGCACATTCACAATGGTCATCAGCCTCTTCTCTCTAGCAAGCAGTGCACATTTCTTCTATCACATGCAGCATATACACATTTATTATGGATCAAGAGAGTGCTGTTCCCACCTAAATATTCAGGTTCTGTTGAAGAGCTTTGAGCATTTTGTAGTAAGGAGAGAAACAGAGAGAGAATGTGACTATGAAATACCAGTAGAAGTGGAAGATTTTAGTTTTGACAACTTGCATGAAGGATGACTGAGGCCATGGTTACTTCATACTTTAATGGAATTCCAAATCAGACTAAAATCACTTGTGCGGTGAAACTGAGGGGATTTCAGACTAGTGTTGAAAAAAGGCAATGGGTTGCTCAGAATTCTGAAAATATGAAAACTAAAATACCAGCCTGAGTCATCCAGGAAACATGTTTTGCATATTACACATTTACATGTACACATTTGAGCTCATATATGTTCTATTGCATATACAGTATATGACACTTATTTTTCATGCTCCACGTTAATCACAGTCCAGTGTGACAGGTGTGGTATGTAAAGTCACACAGAGGTCCTGTGTTCAAACATTGAAAATGACAGTATGGCAGTTGCATATATATGTAAATAATGATAAACTGTGTTGCATTTCCTGACAGAGGACTCAAAGAGCTGTTTGTTGTATGTTGTATTTACTCAGTGGTGCAGGCTGTACTACAGGATATGAAACCCGGGGCTTTGGGAGAAGGAATGTTCTTGTGACTCACCCCTTATCTGCTTCACACAGTGTATCTATGCTACCTTTGCTGACCTTCAGTTCTGAAGATGAAACAACGAGACAAGGAGATAGTGAACACAGAAAGTCATTCATCCCGGAATGAGATAGTTGTTTGTCTGAGTTTTACAGTGAAGCAACTAACAGAGGAATTTGTGCTCACATTATGTGCAACATCTACTCCATTATTTTTCTGGTGAAATAAACTTCATAGTAATAATATAATGTCATAAAGCAAAGCCCCTCTGCATTCTGCTTCTGCTGTGTAGACTTTATGATTATCAGTATTTATTTTACATTTGTTTTGTTTGGTTTCCTGTTTTGCAAAGGTTGGAACGTGTGTTGCAGCCGATGCAAACCCTGCAGCCATGATCACATGGACAAAGAATGGAAAACCATTGGTAGTTGATGGGAAAGGTAACGCATCACATACTGTTTGCTGACACACTATTCAGCAGTGACACCATACAAGATGCTGCCCCCATTAGCACGTGTTTTTGTACAGTGACAGTATAGTGCAAAATAAATCTGTCATAGAAGAAGAAGAATTCATGTTATTGATACAGTTTTTCACATGTTACAATGAAATTTATTCTCTGCATTTGACCCATCCCCCCTTGGGAGGAGCAGCGAGCAACCACAGGTGGCGCTCGGTGAGCTAGCGCTGGGTGTCTCGCTCAGGGACACACCTGGTATGGGGGATAGGCTGGGTGACTCAGCTGGGAATCAATCCTGGGATTCCTGCTCCCCAGCCCTCTGCCTTAACCACTCTGCTACCAGGCTGATAGTGTATCATATTTCCCCTTAAACAGCTTAAACAATAGACAATAGAAATTCACAATTCACAATTGCTTACTTTCATCAAAGGATGCTGTAATATGATCTGCACTGCACCAACACCTGCAGTAAACATACTAATAATACTTCTAAAAGATTACAGTTATATGTTATATCCTATGCTACACTGAGGTGCGTAAGTTTGGGCAACCTTGTCAACGTTCATGATTTTCCTGTATAAATCGTTGGTTGTTAAGATAAAAAATATCAATTACATATATCATGTAGGAGACACACAAAATGATATTTGAGAAGTGAAAAGAAGTTTATAGGATTTACAGAAAGTGTGCAATAATTAACAAATTTAGGCAGGTGCATACATTTCCCTCCTCTTTGAATATTCTCTGAATGGGGGTCTCAAAACAATTCTCAAATGACTTGAAAACAAAGATTGTTCACCATCATGGTTTAGGGAAAGGATACAGAAAGCTGTCTCAGAGATTTCAGCTGTCTGTTTCCACAGTTAGGAACATATTGAGGAAATGGAAGACCACAGGCACAGTTCAAGTAAAGGCTCGAAGTGGCAGAACAAGAAAAATCTTAGATAAACAGAAGTGACGACTGGTGAGAACAGTCAAAGTCAACCCACAGACCAGCACCAAAGACCTACAACATCATCCTGCTGCAAACTAAGTCACTGTGCATCCCAGTTGCCCACTGTAACTGGGATCAGTCAGTGAACATCTGCCCCTAAAGACAACCACAGAAATATTTGTGAAAGACAACTTAGACCTTTCTATCATAATTGCCAATCATCTGCTCTTCATATAATAAACCCAGTTCATTGTGTGTTTCTGTGGTTGTCATCTTCTTGTCTGTTCCTCGGCAGCTGTTGTGATCACCCCAAGTATGAAGCTGGATCCAGCCACTGGCCTATCCACCACCTCTTCCACCCTCCAGTATGCAGCCACCAAAGAGGACATTGGCGTTCCCCCTGTCATTGCCTGTGTGTCCACACATGTGCTGGCCAATCAGACGACTCAGCTGGGACCCTTTCCCATTTACTGTGAGTAAAATGCAGCACCACCGTGTGGCTCAAAATCTATATTGAGCTCTTTGTTTGTTCTCCATTCTACATAGTCTATATTCATTAGACCTCTGCAGCTAAACATACATTGTCATTTAATAAAGGCCTGAAACAAGTTTGACACAGTTAATACAGAAGAAAAGCAGCATGCATGTTTGCTCTCATGCTTAATATATTTTTAGGCATTCCTGTATATTTACATAAATAACCACTACACCTCCCGTGTGACTGCTGCAATTAAAACACCACACACAAAAATGTATTGTAAAATGTACAATGTATTCAGACAGACTTCCCCATCAACTGATCTCACACTCAGAATTTAGCTCCTCAGACGGCTTCCACATGGCTGATCGGCTGAGCCGATTTTGTGACATTGTATGCTGTGGCTCAGGAGGTAGAGCAGTCGTTTGATCAGTGGTTCAATTCTCAGCTCCACACATCATATGTCGAAGACCCTGAACTCCAAGTGTGTCAGGTCAGCTGTTTAGCAGCTCTAGCATCAGTGTGTGTGTGTTTGTTAATAGATTAATTGTGAAGTAGTGTAGGTAGAGAAGCAATATATAAGTGCAGACTGTCTGACCATTTAAATTAAATCCTCTTCTCTACCTGCCTGACAGTAGCAGCTGCTTTAAATCAGACATGGTATTACCATGTTCTGGTAACACCCTTAAACTTTAGAGAGCAGATCTCGTTCGGCATCAGCATGTTCACAGGGATAGCAAGCTACTGAGTTGACTTTTCTCCACTTTAGTCCTGTGTAGGAAGGGCAGTCTCTACGCTTATGAAAGAGTGATATTCTCACCTTCGGATTATTTCACTGTTGCATGTTCGGTGCTGCTGGATGGTTGACTTTCTCCACTGTGAGCATGATTTATTTGTGTCTTTTGTACTCATGCTTCTTTTTTCTTTTCCTTTGCCCTGAAATCTCTTAGATCCATCTGAGCATGTTAACCTCAAAATCCTGCCCAGTGGTCCCATTGTAGAAGGAAATAACGTGACATTGAAGTGTAAAGCTGATGGCAACCCTCCACCCAGCTCCTACTTCTTCCACATTAAGGTCAGTCAGAACCCCAACGTAATCCTGACGTAATCCTGAGTGTCTCCGTGTGTGGGTTTCCACTGGGTATTTGTTTCCTACCACTATCCAAAAACATGCAGGTTAATTGCTGATGTATATATATAAATTGCATGTATATGTGTTCAGCGTGCAGTGACAGCTGGGCAACCTCTAGACGCCTTTGATGCTAATGAAGGGGAAATATTAGACTTTGGTGATAATGATTATATTTTAACCTCTGTAGAGGTATTGCTGTGGGGATTTATGGCAACCTGTATATTGTTTGGTTTGTTTAACAATCTATTCCAGTCCTCATCATTCATTCTTTCCTTCCTTTGTGTCATTCTTGCCCTCCTTCTTTTTTATTTCCTGATATTATCAAACTGACAGAAACTAACAGCACATCTCTTTCTCCGGCTCCTCCACCTCTTCTCTTTCTACCAGGGTAAGAAAATGCTGGTGGAAAATTCCGACAACTATACTTTGACTGCCATCAGCAGAGAGGCTACGGGTGAATACAAATGCTCCCTTGCTGATAACGAGAAGGTGGAGGCCTCCCAAAGCATCGTTGTCAGCTGTGAGTACTAGTGATATATGCAGAGCGCAGGCATACTGTGACACAGCATTAGCATAATGAAACATTACTGCAGCACAGGAAACATACTGCAACTGTTCTGTCCTTACTTTGTCTTTGGCTCAATCCCGCAAATGGCTTCTTCCCTAAACCCCCCCATGTTCTTTTCACCTTGATTGAAATTTCTTCCTGTGTCCTATATTTAACAAGGCACTATTATTTACTGTTAATAAATTTATGGGCTCAGATTAATGGTAATCAAATTTAAACATTGAAAGCCCCGCCTGGCAGGAAGGCAAAGCGTGGAGCGCCAGCCATGGAGGTGGAGATCTAATTAGAAATTTCTGACATGGAGTGAGCCAAAGTGAAAAAGTGTTTAGGTGGGCGAGGAGCGCAGCCAACTGATAAGCAGTTTTTCCCTCCTACCATCCACCCGCGTTCCTCTAGTGATTACTCTTTTCTTTCCAGGTGTATGTTTCTGAGGCTTCCGTTCAAATGGGCCCCATAATCCAATAAAAAAACTCTTGACATATTCTCGCTCCTCTATGTCCCATATTTCAGCTTCAGAACACCTTAAAGAAAGACGTGTTTTTCCAGCTCCCAACTTTTAAATTGAGTTTGTGAGCAGTGGAAGAGAAACAATAACTCTCTAAATTGGAATTTTTTCTAAATACTTTTGTGAGTGTGTCTCAAGGGTCCTTGTAGAAGATGACACTAGCAGCTAGCAGTTAGCTGACTGCAGTAAAAACAATGTCTTCTGGCAGCTACACATTTACTACCACTTTGTATGATGTGTGGTTTTTTGCACTTTTCATTGGAAAAACTAAATGAAATAAACATCCTATAAAACCCAGCAAGACCTGTTTTTAGTTACATTTTGTGGCAAGAGACATATATTCAGGAGTATAAAGTCAGTTCCATTAAGATAGAGAAGGAGGGTGAGTTCACTTATTACGCTGCTCCATTCTAGTTCCTAGATATACTTTTAGATTTAAGTTTCTCAATTTGTTACTTCATATGTAAGTTACCTGTGCATCATACCAATACCAAGCCCTACTATACTGTATGAAAAGTAAGTAGCTCAAACAAATAAAATGTTTCACAAATGCATGCGTAGATCATTTGTCAGTTCTATTTTCCTTCTATTTAAACAGTAATGTTCAGACATTATTTGGCTCTTTAGAAAAACAGAAGTGTCTGTATATAATAGGGTCTGAGAACGGACTTCCCTTCAAGGTTACTGTGACGTAGCAGCTTTGTTAGCTTTGATAAGAGACAGCAGAATAAATGAGCACTGCTCTTGCCTTCAGCATTCAACACACTCTTTCTTTGTTGTTTTCTCTCAGACCTGGACCTGAGTCTGAGTCCCAAGGGGAGAGTTGTGATGAAAGTAGGGGACGCCTTGTCTGTAAAGGTGGAGAAGAGCAGCTCTGGTGAACATGAGTTGAAATGGAAAAAGGTAAGATGTGCTAGAATTAAGTTGATAACTGGAGAAGTGGCATCAAGGGACATAAGTAAATGACTGTATGAACTGACAGTGCCATAACCAAAACCTACATTTGTACTGAAGAGAAAACACCTGTTTTACAGAATGAATCTGCAGTTATATCTGATTATGCAGTAACTAGTCAGTGACTCTGGTTTTCAGAATGGAAAGACAGTGCAAGAGCCACAGTTTAACAAGTTAACCTATGCTGACGCTGGAGAATACTTCTGTGAAGCTTCCATGACTTCCACTCACCTGACACAGCGCGAGGGCTTTAAACTTGTAGTTGAAGGTGAGTTTGGGCATTATGGTCAAACCTCTCTGTTGGCTGAATGAGTGAGAGACTTCTGTAAACTGTACACCATCTACGACATCTCTCATTCAATAGTTTAAATCAGTAAAGATTTACTGCTGTCACCTGGATTCAATCTGCCACTCTGGGAGGAGCTGGATGTTGTGTTTGTGATCAAATATTACTGAGTGACGTCAGTAAGAAAACTATGTGTTTGCATCAGGAATTCCCGTCATCACCAGCCTGACCAAACACCGTGCAGGTGATGCCCAACACAAAATTCTGATTTGTGAGGCTGAGGGAGCACCAGAGCCCCAGTTCCAGTGGAGCGTCAACAGCACATCCGTAAGTATCAGAGAATTAATGTGTTTAGAATCTTAGAAGAACAGAAATATAAAAACACTAACAGGGCTATTGTACACAGAATGTTACAGTGAGGCAGGTTTTGGGAAGAAAACATGACCCTTTAATGTTTTTTAAGTAACAACCTTCCCACAGTAATTCCCTTCCCCAGTAATAGAATTATTAAGATGTTCTGTGATAAATTACTCCCTCCCTCATCATGATGGATTCAGAGATGTTTGAAGAGAATGTATTGTGTTTACTCCTGCATTCAGAATGAGTTTGCTGTTTGGCGGGGTTCAGCTCCCATGTTGGATGTCCACACGCTCTCGTTATCTGTCTTCTCACCATCCCAGCATTCCCCACCTGTCAAAGAATATACAATGCACCCTGTTCAGTGGCAAACATCATAATGTGTATGAATGCTAAAGGGGCTGCCGTATGTGAGATATTTTTTTATTTGTTGCTGTGCTTCCAGGGAGTAGAGGAGGAGTATTCCTACACCAATGGCAAGGCCATCCATAAAATTACTGTAACTCCCATGCTCAACCTGACAGTCAGCTGCACCGTCAGCAACTACCTGGGAACAGATGTCATGACTATCAATGTCTCCTCTGGTAAGTTAAGGCTTGTTCCCCAATCATTGAAAATGATTATATTGACTATTTAGACAGCATTGCGTGAAAACAGAGCCACATGCAAGTTGGTCAAATTGAATTTATACTTATCTCTGGATGCAGCCTTTCTCCTTATAAAAGATGGAATTGTTGGAATTTGCTGTTGACTGACGTCTTTTCTCAGCCAGTAACATCCTGACCATTTAAACATCAGTTACCCTGCAGCTCAGCTACGCAGGAAAACAAGCTGCTGGTGTCTTAGTGATTGCGTTGCTGCCGGTTCAGCTGGAACCTGCTGCAGCATTATAAATGAAGCCTCATTTTAATAATGACTGTTCAGTGGTTCTGCAACAAAAGATGAGCACTGACTCAAAATGTCCGTCCTGTTCAGCGCACTTTGAGTTGTTTGTGAGAGAGCTGTCATATTTTTATGCTCAGCATAGATTCAAACTGTAATGACCATGACAGTAAATGTGACTCAGAAGTATGAGGCAGAATATAATGCTAGGAATGTTATGATCAGTAAATGTCTGTAACAGACATCATGTTATTAAATGTGGAGATACTTTTGTTACATTTTGTACAATAATTTCAATCTGCTGCTTATGTAGATGCTTAGTTTACTGTAAATGTGTGCAGGCATTTGAGTTACACAGTTTCCTGACACGAGCCTCCAATGGAAGCTAGAGTGAAAACAAAGAAGCCAAACCATATATAGTGAAAGGCCAGAAGTGGATGCTGCAGCAGTATCCTCCCATGTTATGCACACATACTTCACCACTGCTGTACCTCCTCATGCTTGCTCTCTGTCTGTCTGTCATAATCCTCCATCTTTTTGTTTCCTCCACTGGTACCTTGGTTTGTCTGTTTGTTGAGGTGCTATACCTGTCCTGCCTTTTCCTCTCTGCCTGGCAAATGCTCTGCAAGCATAGGAAATAGCTGCTTTTAGATGGCATTGTTGCCTTTTTCTTTTCAAGCTACAGTTTGCTTGTGAGACACAAAAAATAATAGATTTCAGAGGCAGCTACCAGAAAAACCAGTGTAGAGAAACTATGATTTTCTACACAGACGTGTATTTTTCATAACTTTTGTTTATACGAGTTCTAATTTATTTATGTTTGATTTCAGTTTTTAAGGAGGAAACAAAAAAAGGTAAGATTTTTATTTCATCTGCCCTAAGCTTTTATTTTTAGAAAGAATTCTTCTTCTTTCCTAAAATCTGACAGGCAGATCTGATGGCAGATTTATCTGGTTGTCATAGCACCCAATAAACATCATCACTTTCTTTCATCACTCAGACAACACTGGGATAAACATGCACACAGTAAAAAATGGAGTGTCAATATTTCAGAGTTAACCTCTTTTTTACCTAGATAGAGTCCTTACAACTCTATGAGGAGTAAACCAGCTCTAAGAGCAGAGTTAAGTCAGTGTAAAGATTTAACTCCACACAGTGTTGAGCAGGACCAGTCTGCAGGGATGCGCAGTCTCAGAGCTCACATTTCGTTGCTAATTTTGACACTAAATTGAGTAGAATTAACACTGAAAAGTGAACACTGACCATAAAGTACATTTTGCTCTCATTTTGAGTGGGACCAAATGTTATCTGTAGGGAGTTCAAATCAACTCTATGTGTAAATGTGACACTTGTTTTTTTACTGTGCACCCTCATCTCAGACTTTTCATGATTGTTCTTCAGACAAAATCACTCTCAGCTCTAACAGGATAATTGCAGCAGTTATGGAGAGTGGCTTATGATTATTGAAACAGTGTGAATAGTTTTGATATATGAAACTATTTACTACACAATTATCCATGTGTCTCTGATAAAACATGACACAGTGCATTTCACGACTCAGTCTCACTTCACATGTCATTTCAGCAAGTGGAACAACGGGTTCTACATAGCTGCTGTTCTGTCTTGTATTTAGCTGTACAAATAAAGATGAATTGAATTGAATTGAATTGTCACATAGCTGACACAGTGCACTGCTGTTTTCAGACCTTCAGGAAGATTCAGAGGACCAGTCGCAGCTCATTGTGGGTGTTGTGGTGGGGCTCATCGTAACAGCTGCTGTAGTTGGACTCATCTACTGGCTTTACATGAAGAATACCAGGTATAGGAACACACACTCAGGTGCACACTGGTACATTTGCATTTTACATTTAAATTTCAAATCCCCGTTTGGGTGCTAGCTCAAACTGCATTCCCTACGCACAATGAAAGCAAAATGCATACCCCAGATAGGGAATCAGATATACAGTAATCAGGATTCCAAATTTATTACATCTGACAATAGATTGATCATCTTATCATTGTTGAACATTGTTGATGGTAGGTGGAGGCTTTGTCTCAGGCTGGTGTGGGTCCAAAGAAGAGAGCAGAAACATGTGTACATTTTGGGGAGTTTTGGGGTGATTGTGCTGTGTGGGTCATGCTAATGTACAAGTGCATCATGCCTTTGCAAATCTGTATTTACCACAGGCAAGGAAGCTGGAAAACCGGTGAGAAGGAGGTGGGGACATCTGAAGAGAGCAAGAAGCTAGAGGAGAACAACGCTGTCTAACAGGCACCCAGTCTGTAACGTGTGCCAGAGGTGAGAAGAAGAAACACAATATGATATATATGTATATATATATATATATATATATAGATCTCTCTCTCTTCATATATATATATATAAGTTGCTATATAATAAGTAAGGTTTCGCCTTTACTCTTATCGGGACTCAGCTAAGGCAAGATTAAAATCTGGTGACACTGTCAAAACGGCTGCAGATGATGAGACAGATAAAGAACAGGTTCATCAACCCTGTTTGGACAGAAGACTGTTGGTGAATGTTTACCCAGGCTGAGTAAAAAGGTTGTAATAAACTGGAATGATCATTTAATGTGTTTATCTGTCTTGGGTAAAGAAGCAGTTGAATGCAGTCCTGCAACATCAAACACAGACTCTGAGTGGGCTGTTGACGCGCTATATCAGGCTCCACATCGGTAGCAACAGTCAAAGTCCTCTTCGTCAGAGTCCTTTTCCACCGAGTCCTGCCCACTGCCTGCTGTCCCACCTCTCCGCTGAAGCTTCCTTGTGTTAATGTGTCATTCTGGTTTCTGTGTTCCTGGTGAATGCTCTCTGTTATGTTCTGTTGGAGTGTGGTGTGGTGGGGTTCTTTACCACTTAGTTTATCCTTTAGATTTTGTTTTTATTGTGTTGTTGAATTTCTGCAAAGAATGTAAATTTTCTGTACACTTATTAGGTCCTGTATAACAAATCCTAATTATGCTTGACCCTGCCTGAGCATGCCAGTAATTATTTTTATTTTTTGTATTGTTGTTTATACGTGTATGTGGAAAAGCTTTAGTTTGGCTGTGCTCAGAAAAATAGACACTTCACTGCTGTATATCCCTGCTGAAACTGTCCTCAACCTTTTCACAAAATAACCTCGACACCTCTTGACCTCCTTACTTAGGTTCTCTGGGTTTGAAACACTGGAAAATCTGAAATTACTGGAGTGCTTTTCCTTAAAACTAACTCAGTGTGTTTTTAAATTCTGTTTCCGCAGTGAGCAAATGAAACATTCTGACACACTCGACCACTAATTATTTGTTTGAATTTTCCCCTCATCTGCTGTTTCACTTTATCTTAGTTGCAAGAGGAACTGAATGATTTTATATGAAAAAAGCAAGAAGTCATCAGAGAAGTTCAACTTTACAATGCAAAAGGATGTTTTTACCCCACACGGCTTCCCATGTCCTAAATGAATGTGATTTACTTTCATACACTACATTGTTGTCTTTGTCTCCGCTCTACAGTCCCTGGACCTTCCTCAAGGTTGAGCTTGTGTTTTTGGAGTAGATTCTATTTTTCTCTCTCCCGTGGTTTCATTTAAGAAGAGCTTGACTCATGCCAGGTCTACATGTTTGATTCGTGTGGTTTTTTTATGTATTTATATTTTGCCTACGTGGATGGCTATGCTGCAGCATGCAAGATCCTAGTTTTTTCTACACTTGCATGATAAGCCATCAGATGTTGAAAGAGTTACATGAGAAGGCTGTGTTTATTCTCTGCTGTAACGTTATTGTTATTATTATTATTGTTATTGTTGTCATGTTGTAACTTAGTAGTGTGAAGGACAACTCAAGCTGAAGATAACTGATATGGACACATTACATTCTGCTCTGGTTCATCCCACAATGCAACACTCTAGTGCGCCTTTAAGAAAGCTGTTGACAGAGAAATCATACATTTACTAGCTGAGTTACACTACTGTGCACATCATGATTCTAGTTTAGATTCTAGATTATGAGTTCTACCATTAGTCACATTTCTAGGTTTGAGTCCAATTCTTTTATTTTTATTTTTTATTTTGCAGTGATTTCCATCACCTGGCATCACGAATATCATCAGTGCAGCAACACTCAGAGAAAAGTAGCTATTCCAGTATTTTTAGTTGACTTTTCAGTAGTTTTATTAAGACATATTGGTTATTAATCAACACATCACTCATCATGTTTCCTCTTTTTGAAACAACGTGGATAATGTATATGTTGACATATATGTTGTGGGATGTTTTGAAGGTTCCACTCCGCTGTTTGCTGTCATGCCTTTTGTTCCTTGTTAAATAATCAGGTCAGCAGTGAAACCAAAGAGGGTAAGATGAGGCCATAGCAGTGTTGTAAATACAGACTTTTGTTTTTGTACTCTTGTTGACAATAAAGTGTACATTTTGAAAAAAAAAGGTTTCAGTCTAAGTTTTTTCTTAAGTACTGCATGTCATAGAGAGGATACCTAATATAAATCCATAGTAAGTAGCATGTGGTCTAACATGTGGTCTAACTTTTCTAACAGTGTCAGAGAAAAACTTGTTTTAGCTATGCTAAGCTAAGACAAGTACACTTGTGGGTGTGGGTGGATAGAGCAGTCGTCTTCCAACCTAAGGTTCAGTAGTTGGATTCTCCGTCTCCACAAAAGCTACATGTCGAGGTGTCCTTGGACAAGACACCGATACCCTGTAGTAGCGCAAACACAGGTCTAGCACCTGTCCAAACAACAATTTCCCCAAGGGGATCAATAAAGTATTATTGTTATTGTTATTATTAAAAGAGGTGTTAGTATGCTGAGTTAATACTGCTTCTGTCACCAAGGACCAGTCTCGACCAGCTAACTGTCAGGATGTAAATGTAAGGATATTTCATTTACAAAGACTTCTTTTACTCCATTCTGACTGACTGATATAACTGCACTGTTCTCTGCAGTCAAATGATTTTTGATTTGATTGTGATATTTTCTATATTAAACTGCAGAAAACATCATGACCTGAAAGCAGACTGTCCTGTTCAGCCACAGCAGGCTGCAGCCAGAACTAGCACAGATTTTGCCTCTGTCACTGCAGAAAAAGCACAGACTAGCAGGAACTAAAGCATGGAGCTGGATAGACATTAAACCAGAGACTGACTTAAAATATGAAGACTACCAAATGACACAGCTCTAACATCACATGGTGATCTCAGTGTTTGAACCGCTCTGGCCCTAGAGAAGCTAGGAGTAGGATAATGTGCTTGATGTGCTTCTAATCTATGTTTGCAGATTTCTTTCCAGGAAGACTTGTGCCTGACCCCAGCATCCTTTGTGTGTAATAAAAGACTTAATGTAAGAATATAGATGAGAAACAGAGGAACACCCAGGAGGAAGTTATTTTGATCACACAAATCTCTTGATGAATCAGTTTGGCTCACTGAGGTTAAAAAAATCCCTGCTTCCACCCTAACCCTAACCCTTGGCTCCCAACATATGCATTAGCTAAGAGTGTGCTGTGGAACAAATCCTATAAACAACACCTCAAGCAAACCAGTGCATCAAGATCCAACTCTGGTTTAACAGAGCATAATCACCGGGAAATGCATTTAAGTCATTTGACTTCCGTATACTGTAGATTTGAAAAACCAAAGCTACATGAAGGCTCCTTCCATCTAGATTCAGAATCTATAGTATGATTTAAATAACATGTCTTGTCCAACAGTGCAAAGGGAGAAGATGGTTTTATGTGGAACCAACCTGGTAATTCTGCATATTTTTGCTAATCATGAAAACTGGTTCAATCCACCATTTGGTCGGGTGTCCATCTTTGTGGTTTACATGTTCTTCCCCGTGTCTTTGTGAGTTTTCTCCAGGTGTTCTAGCTTCCTCCCACTGTATGTTAGGGTAACTAAGAAACTAAGCAAAAGGGATGTTTAAAAAAGCATCTAGGTCAAAAGGAGTTTTTTTTATATAACAGAATATCAAACTGTAACACATGGGATTTTGAGAAGTGGCTGAAGGTTGCATTTCCTGTTGTGGTCACTAGAGGGCGTTTCAGCGCAGTGCAGATTGGGGTTTTGCCAACGTGTGTAAGAGAAGGAAAAAAACGATATAACCCCTATAGCTTTGTGAGGGGTTGAGCTACCGTTAAGTTATCCTTCATAGTACACCAGTGGATTGTTTTAGTTTGTCTTTTGCCTACTGTGAATCTCCGGTGAGTTAATGCAGCCTGTTAGCATGTTAAGCTAGCGGTTAGCCAAAGTTAATTGCCACTCTTGGTTAACTCCTTTGTTCCGATATTTGTTAATCATTCTTGCTTGTAAATATAATAAACCAATTGGAGATGTATGAGGATGTTTTACTTAATGTTTTACTCTTACGTCTAATGTGAATATGTGTCACGATCCCGCCCCGACCAACCTGCCTTCCCGTCGTGTTTGTGTTTTGTTTTGTTTTATCGGTCTTTTGTCAGTCACGTGCCGGTCTCCTGCACTGTTTCCCCGTCACGCCCACTTCCCTCGTTATCTACAGCTGTCGTCACTTTCCCCTGATCACTCCCGGCTCCCGATTACATTCACCTGTTAGCACTCACCTTGATTTGATCCATTCCCCATATATTCTCCTTTCGCCCGTCTCTCCCCGCCGGATTATTTGTTATTATCACGCCAAATCCCGAAAGTCTGTTGCAAGCTCTGTTCTCTACGTCAGCCTGTCGCTCCTCGTCTTAGCCGCTGTCTGCACCCTGTCTGGTTTTTTAGTGTCTGGTTGTGATCCCTGGTCTGTCTCTGTCACAGCTGCTTACACAGTGTGTAGGGCCCCTGACCCAGTAAAAGCGGACAAGACACTGACCCGTATGGAGAGCATCCTCTTTTCGCGGATGTCGGCGTCTTTTTCGGCAAGTTATTTCAAGTTGACAAAGTTGAAAAAGATAAAAAAGGTGACAAAAGATGATAAAGATTAAAAGTTGAGCAAGATTAAAAGTTGAGCAAAGACAAAGTCGACAAAGATGACAAGCTGATGAAAAGGAGACAAAAAGAAAAAGTTGACAAGAAACAAAGATGACGGGCTGATAAAAAGAAGGTGACAAAATGAAGAAGTTGCAAAAAAAGATGATGATAAACAATGTAATGGATTACAAGAGACAGAAGCATTGAGTGAAATATGTTAATGGTCAGTTAAAAAGCCATTACATTTG
>JAUMHJ010000006.1:160830-179233 GCA_032361105.1 Microctenopoma lineatum | reverse complement strand
ACTGTGGTTCGCTGGAGTCCCAAAGCTTTAGAAATGGCTTTATAACCTTTACCAGACTGATAGATCTCAATTACTTTAGTTCTCATTTGTTCCTGAATTTCTTTGGATCTTGGCATGATGTCTAGCTTTTGGTGTGCTTTTGGTCTACTTCTCTGTGTCAGGTAACTCCTATTTAAGTGATTTATGAATTAAAACAGGTGTGGCAGTAATCAGGCCTGGGGGTGACAGAAATTCAACTCAGGTGTGATAAACCACAGTTAAGTTATTTTTTAACAAGGGGGGCAATCACTTTTTTACACAGGGCCATGTAGATTTGGAGTTTTTTTTCTCCTTTAACCCTCAGGCATCAGACTAATTAACTACCCTCTTGTATACGGGACAAAAATGTCCGTCTCCTAAAAAACGTTATAAAAATATAACAGATTAATATTTTTTTTATTTTTTTTTGCATAGATCTCTTTAACTAATGTTATCTTTGACTAATAGTTAATGGTTTTTGATGAGCAGAAACATTTAAGCGTGACAAACATGCAAAAGAATAAGAAATCAGGAAGGGGGCAAATAGTTTTTCACACCACTGTCACAGCTACTGTCGCCAAACTAAGTAAGCCAAAGGCCAAAGTGGGGGCTGGCATGGAACAATAGCAGAGATGGCGGTGACGAAGGGGAGAGTAGAAGTTAAGAGTTGGTGAAAGGGATGTGCAGCCTGAAAACGCACTGCAGGTCAACACAGAGAAATGAGGGGAAAATTGCAGGAGATGGGCACTCAGCATTGCTAATTTAATTGTTTCTAAGGGATTGTTATTAGCATTAATTATTTCGGCAGATCTTTTGCAAGTGAAAAGAGCTACAAAACGCTGTCCATTAAGAAAGGCAGACGCAAAAACAGGGGACAGAAAGTGAGCCCTTAATAGCAATTCATTTGAAACAAAGAGAAAAACAGTCAAGTTCATCACTCACGAGGATAAAGAATCTGCAGATTTTCTCCCTGAGCACATTCATCCTTACTCAGAGGCTCTGCATAATGAATGGCAGAGGAAGAGAAAATCATAGACCTTTCTGTGGAACTACAGAGGGGAACAGCCAGCTTTTGAATTATATAACCTAACTCTAACCCAACCTCAAGTTCACTATTCATGTCTTCTCCCTTTTACACTTTAAAACAGGAGCGTCTTTGAACAAGCAATGTATGGAAGGACTTTGTAAATCTTCATGTTTTCTTCCCTCTTCTACCAGGTGACCTAAATTCTATATAGTATTGGAACATGTGACTGACAGGAGTGACACTGTACAAGTACAAGTCATTAACAAAGAGTGCATAGTCAATGCAAAAAGCCCTGAGAAGCCCTGAAAGCCCTAGAAACAATTGGTGTACTGAGCAACATACACATAATGAGTCAGCCAGGAAGAACAGCAATAGCTAATAACAGAACAAGGGGAGAGCAGTGAAGAAAAACAGATATAAGAGATAGTGATCAACCAACAACCTCAACAGAGAAGGGATGAAGGTTAGTCAGTTACGGATTATCTTTCTTTTCCCTCATATAATCTAAGTGTAGAAATTATTTAATTCTGTTACTGTTGATTACATTTACAAAATGCTGCACTTAGTTTTCATTGAGTATAAGTATTTGTATTTATCTCCTATGTCCAAAATAGGTTTTAACTTTACCACTGTTTACATCTTTTTATTACCAATTAGGTAATTCACTGAATGAATGGAGTGAATGACAAATAAACAAATTAATCAATCTACCACTGGATGCAAGCCCCTTATCAGCAAAAGTACAAAAGCATGAGTGACAAAGGTTTGAAGTGCTGACTTAATGTCTTATATCATCAAATGTACTTTTTTTTTAAACATGGTCATTCCTGTCCAAATCTTTGACTGCTAGTGAACAACAGAATAAAATGAATTAGCATTGTCTTTTAAAGTGTGTCCTGTGCAGGTTTTTTAACTCAAATACTCATTCACAACGTATATCTCTCTAATGGCAAATAACATTAATTAACATTAATACTATAACTACTATATACTATAACAAAGCTCACACACTACTAGCCAGCATAGCAGTTTGTTGACAATAGGCTAAGAAACATTGTTACAGTAGATTAAAAGAAAACAGAGAAGGGGGTGAAGAATGAGAAGATACACAAGAAACAGAACAGAGTGCTACATTCAGTATTGCAAGTTGGGCCATGCTTGTAGTTGCTAGTTGATGCAGGTGGATGGTGGTAGACAGGTTTGATGCAAAGATCGCCTCACATATTGCCTAAAGAGGCACTGTCTCAAAGTACAGGATGTGACTGGAAGAGAAGCAACATTACAAATGCAGTACAATTCACATATGCACAGACATGCCCCTCGCCCCAAGTGGAGAAAGACAGCTTCAGAGGAATGTCCACAAGTCTGGATTTGAGGTACTGTGGGTCACAGAGAAAAACACCTGATTCTCACCGATTTCTTTACATTACTTTGCAGATGCTTTTATCTAAAGTGACTTACAAGATGCTAGCGCTGTGTGTCTGGCTCAGGGACACACCTGATAGGGGATGGACTAGGAGTCACACAGGGTTTCGGACCTGAAACCTTATGCATCCCAGTCTGACATTTAACCCATTGAGCTACCAGGCCGATTTCATTCAATCATATAAACATATATCTTTATATATAGCTATATATAGATATATATGTACTTTAAATATACCTCGACAGGTAAGGATATTTGTTTACTGCAGAATGTGTCTATGTAAACTGTGTGTTGTTGTAAATCCAAATAGTCTATACTTAACAAACTTGCTTAAAATTTGCTAAAATCAACAAACACAGGTTATTTAATTTTATGGTATCAAATATTCAGAAAACATTTATCAGTGAAATCTGTTGAATATTATGTATAAGATATTCAGGTAAATGTCACAGATGAGCTTTTAGTTAATCTAATCATAAAAGGAATATTCATCCAATCATACGATGTGTTTAAGTAGAACTTAAAGTATAAGCACACGCATACGCACGCACACACACTTTTGTAAGACTGTTGGTTCCTAACTGAAACGTTCTGGCTTCCTTCTCTACAGCTCCACTTCCTTCCAAAAACACTCAAAAGCCTCCAGTTAATCCAGAATGCTGCAGCCAGAGTTCTGACAGGAATTAACAAGAGATCATATTTTTCCTACAATAGCTTCTCTCCATTGGTTTCCTGTTAAATCTAGAATAGTTTAAAATTCTTCTCTTTACATATAAGGCGCTAAATGATCAGGCCCCAACATATCTTACAGACCTGTTAAAACCGTATTATCCCAGCAGAGCAGATTATTGGATTTTTATCTGACTTTACCAGCTATTGCTTATTGTTGTTTAGTATATTCAAATGGGTATGACATTTAGATCTGGTCAAATGTGTTGGCTTGTCTGCACTATAGCTTGGCTTGAATTGGCTTCTGGCTGTGTTATTTATAATTATTTATATATTGTATATATTATAATATTATATATTTTGATAGCTTGTTGGGCATCAGCAAATGTGACTGGTTGTTGATGATATATCTATTTGTGATGGAGCATCCTGGATAAAAGTGGTCTGTTGTTCATATTATGCATCACATTTGTGTCTCTACAGTAAATGTTTTCTACTTGGCCGCTGGTATTAATAATATTTTTCATTAACTTAATTAAATGAATAATCAACATCATATGCTTTAGGAGAATATATGTCTCCTCCTTGCTTAAATATCTGGCAACAGCACCTACACAGCAAGGTCCTTAACCTTGCTATGTGAAGTGCCCTGAAATTACCTTTAACATGATTTGGCACTATACAAATAAAGATGAATTGAATTGAATTGAATTAAATGAAAATTATTGAAATACGTGTGAAGTGAAATATGTCAGTCATCGTGGTAATATGGAAACCAACCTTACTCGCTGAAAGACATAGTACTCAGTTTGAGGCATTAAAAGATCACTTTGCACCACTTTTTGTGGGTGATATCAAGTTTACATATTTTAATGTACACTTAAGCTACAGTGGCCTTACTTCTAATTAGGATTAGGATTAAAAAGCATTCAATTAAAATAATTTCCAACTAGATTTTAAAAAATAAGTTTCGGCATTTAGATCATAATTACTGAGCTGCAATGCAGCTTACCATCTCCAGAGTCAGCAAATAACAGCTTTGTTGCAGTATTTGCTAGAAGACTATGTATTGAATAAACTTACATTTTCTTTAAGACATCCAGTAATCTCGAAAACCCTTAGTGCAAATTTACTCTTTGCTTCCAAAAGATCTTTTGTCTTTCATTCTTAAAGCCAAATGTCTGCTGTTAAAATGTTACAAGTTCAAGAGTATGTTCTTTCAACAACTGTGCATGATGAGTCAGGGGTTACACACAATCAGATAGGGCAGCTGTGCAGATGGATTGAGGAGGTCAGACTGTCTTTTACACTAGGCTTCCTGACAGAAGACATGCACTTTTGATCTAGCTGATTTAGAGACAATCACTTCAGGAAGCTGCTAAAGCCATGCTCGTCAACTCGGCTATAAAACGCTCGGCAGATCACTACAGATGTGCTCTTTGGCTGTGTTGTAAAAGGCTTCAGACAGTGAGTACTGGGTCCACCTAAAATTAGTACAGTTGCACTGCTGAACAAAATAGGTTTACCATGTCACATGACTTTTTATCATCATCATCATCATCATGGCCTGTAACAAAAATAAACATGGAGCTCTGTTAAAGTCACTGCTGTACACATAGCTGCAGTAGCAGTTCAGGTCCAACAAATGTGTTATGAAAACCACAGCTATGTTTGTCAATGTCACTTTATGCTGTGGTTGCAGCATATTCTACGAGAGATAAAATATTCATCTGGCTAAATGAGAAATGACTGTACATCAGCTGTTCTGACCATTCATTTCCAACATGCATGACACTGACTGCTCAACAAAAACTCATCCTCTGTGCTAATGATCTCTCTTTATTAATGTAGAGAGTGCAGTTGTTGCTAAGGTGACAATGGTCTGTTGTAGAAAATACAGAGTTAATTAAAAAGTCAAAGAAAGATTAATACAGTTTATTCAAAGTAACATTCCATTTCATTTATGAACAGAACGTGCATGTACAATATCACCCCCTTTAGAACAACATGTTGCAATCTTCTTTCATCCTTTTATTTCCTTATTAATACTCTTATCACATCTGTGTCTTGCTCAGCAACAAAAAAAACCCTATTAGGGATCAGGTGGTCAGATGTCGAGAATGGCACAATGAAGACAGGGTAACAAGGTTGGGGGGATGTGACAAAAGGACATCAGTTGGCTTAAAGTGGGGTGTAATCCAGAAGAAAGGTTTGGGGATGATTGCGACACTTAATAAAGCATATGAAACAGACTGGTGCTAGACAGGCTGTCACAAAGACACAGCAGGCCCCCTCATCCCTGAAGACAGATGTGATACCACATGTGGCAGAATTTTTTCAAAGAGAATTTGTTCCTTTAATGCTTCTTTGTCAGGGGATACTAAATGTTAGGTAAAACATTATTTATAAACTAGTTTCTTCACATCCCACCACTTTAGAACAAGACATTCCCTGATCACGCGTCGTCAAGAAACCTTGTTAGGTTTCTTAACGACGTTTCACCCTTCCATTCCAGAGGGCTTACTCAAGTCCTGCTACTCACAACAGTCGGTCAGACTTGAGAAAGCCCTCTGGAAAGGAAGGTTGAAATGTTGTCAAGAAACCTAACAAGTCCAGTTGCTATTGGATAAACCTTTTTTGACCCAACTGCAGTCTTCTGTAAGTTGGCAGTTATCCTCTGTTTTCACATTAAAATACACACCTATGACTAATCATTTAGTAAGGATGGCTGCAGAGGTAAATGTGTCATGGAAAAGTTTCTTGATCTTCTTTCTGGAACAAGAGCCCTGGACTTTATCAAGGTTGGAAGCTTGCATACAGCTTAGTGTGAAACCCTTGTGTCTGGTTGAAGGAGAGGCTAGCTTTTCACACCCACACCTCCAAAGCCTAAACACAGCATAGCCATCAATAGTGTCTGTCTCTCTCTATGTCCATTATAATGTCATCAGTTTCAAAACTATAAAGTCAATAAAATATGTTAATCATTGACACTGATTGTGTAAATGAACTAAATAAAAATGTATTTTATGAAGTCAGAGTCAATATGACTCCCTTAGGCAACATTATAAAGAAGCACTCAATTAATTTCCATTGTTATGCAGATGATACACAATTATATTTATCCATGGAACCAGATGAAACCAATCATTTAGGAAAACTTCACGCTTGTTCAAAAGACATAAAGGCCTTGATGTCCGGTAATATTCTACTCCTTAACTCAGACAAAACCCAAAAATCACAGACACACGATATCTGGTCAGATTACTACACTAGATGATTTTACACTAGCCTCAAGTACTACTGTGAGGAATCTTGGAGTAATCTTTGAGACTTATCATTTACGTCCTACATAAAAGAAATACCTAGGACCTTTTTCCACCTTAGGAATATTGCTAGAATTAGGAGCATCCTGTCTCAAAGTGATGCAGAGAAACTAGCATTTGTTACCTCTAGACTTGACTACTGTAACTCATTGCTAATAGGATGTCCCAATAACTCACTCAAAAGCCTCCAGTTAATCCAAAATGCTGCAGCCAGAGTTCTGACTGGAATTAACAAGAGAGATCATATTTCTCCTACATTAGCTTCTCTCCATTGGCTCCCTGTTAAATCTAGAATAGAGTTTAACATCCTTCACCTCACATATAAAACACTAAACGATCAGGCCCCAACATATCTTAAAGACTTGATAGGACTTTATTATCCCAGCAGAGCACTTCGCCCTCAGAGTGCTGGTCTACTTGTGGTTCCTAGAGTTTCTAAATGTAGAATGGGAGGCAGAGTCTTCAGCTATCAAGCCCCTCTCCTGTGGAACCAGCTCCCATTTAAAGTTCGGGAGGCAGACACCCTCTCTACCTTTAAGATTAGCTTTAAAACTTTCCTTTTTTATAAAGCTTATAGTTAGAGGTGGATCAGGTGACTGAACCATCTCTTAGTTATGCTGCTATAGGTTTCGTCTGCTGGAAGACTCACACTGATATCACACTGAGCCCATCTCCTTCTTTTCCTTCTCTGTCCACTTTATTGCATGTTACAAACTTTGTTTCTTTTCTCTTCCCAGTTGTGCTCTCCCTCTCTTTCTCTCTCTCTCTGTATCTCTCTCTCAGATATCCTCAACCTTGAAGCTGTGGTTGCTGGTCCACCCAACCTGCCCAGTGCTTCGTCTGCTGCCCTTTGTTGTTGTTATGATCTATGTTACCTGCTGTTCTTTTCTCTCTCCTCTGTCCACTAACCCCAACCGGTCGAGGCAGATGGCCGCCCACCCTGAGCCTGGTTGTTCTGGAGGTTTCTTCTGTTAAAGGGAGTTTTTCCTCTCCAATGTCGCCTCAGTGCTTGCTCAAGTGGGACAGTTGGGTTTTCTATAATATGTATAACATGTATAATATGTGTCTGTATACTGTATATTTATTGATATATTATGGAGTAAAAGTACAATATTTCCTTCTGAATTCTGAAGGAGTACCTCACTGTGAGACACAGTGTGCGAAGAGAGGAGTTCAGACACACAGATCAAGAACTGTGTTGGCTGACTATTTCAGAGCTTAACCAGAGAGGAAATATATGAACAGGATGTAAAGTGCAAGGGGATTTTCCCTCTGCCCCACACATGGCAATCAGAGCAAGCTCCTGAGAGCGACTGGAGTCGTCACACCCTTAATTATCACTCACTATTGTCTCGCACACACTCAAATGCAGCATTGAAAATAAGTTTTATGATCTCTAAACAGAGGTTTGACTTGAAACCAGTTGATTTTCTCTGGGGGCATTGTTTTTGCAGAGTACTAAGATTCAATACAATTTCACAACGTACTACTGCACATACATCCCACCTAACCCCTCTTTCATTTGCTGCTCCAGTAAACACTAAGTGACAGTAATATTTAGGTCAATATTAAAGAGAATCTGTTTAAAATAAAGTTTGTCATGACAGCCCCAAAGTTAAAAAAAAGTCCTTATAATAGCAAACTTCCTGTCAACAGTGTCAGCAACTTCTCTATCTTAGTACTATAGTAATGTGAACAATGTGCATAGATGATTAGTACAATGCCTTGTAAGACAACAGCAACATGTGTTTTATGCTCAACATGCCCACCTCGTCTCCCTTCAACTCTAATCTCTTTCGCGCCTCTATCTCATCCTCCCTCTCTCTCTCTCTCTACACTCTGAGTCAGTTCTAAAGCATTACCATTACAGTGTGCTGATTTAAGCAAAGGTGTTGGGCCAGATGATAACATGCTGCAAGAAAGCCTAAACCTGCAGTGGATAGGCTTGGGCACCGCACTATAGAGAAGACACAAATGCTTCGTGTCCTTCCTGTAACCCGGGCGAGATGGCCAAACCGCTCACTTACGATCAGACCAGCTGACAGTGGTGATCTGTCTGTGATCTGTGTAATACTAATACACACATATAAAGAGTTTAGCACTGATTCACACACACAAAAATACAGCAGCTCAAAATAAAACTGCTAATGTAAATAAGCATTTACATATTCAATATGTAAATGCTGATTTACATGTGAATATTACTGTGTCATCTTTGGCTCACTTCAGTGAATTAGAAAATGCACAGGGATGCCAAACACAACTAAAATTGATCTGGGAGGTCAGTGAGTGACACTGCAGCACCTACCTCAGCCCCACATAAACCTGCACACCACGAGACAACTTGAACAGAGAGCAGCCGAGGAACGTCATCAACCAGGAAATGTCTAAAGCATCAACACAACTATACATACATATATCTATATATCTATATATATATATATATATATATATATAGATATATAAATATATCTATATATCTATATATATAGATATATAAATATATCTATATATCTATATATCTATATATATAGATATATAAATATATCTATATATATACATATATATATATGTATATATATATGAAACTGTTATAATTTCCCTTTTGCCTCTTGTGCCTGGGAGCTATCACACTGGTTCAAAGGTGGTTTTCAAGCAAAAGCTCCACACAGGTCAAAGCCTCTGGTTAGCTTCTTTTTCCAACAGTAGAAAGACAAAAAAGTATTTCTTATTACCTGTCCTGTGACTGCTCCTCATACATTCTCTCCTTGCCTTCTTTGAAGAGACGGATGGCCCGTTTAGATTTCTTCATAAGGCTGTCGATGTAGATTTTAAAATAGTCATTCTCACTAAGTTGTGTGAGTTTCTGGTTCTCCTCATATTTGCCCAGTATGAGCCGCAAGTGCTGGTAGGCATCAGGTAAAATATCCAGGATGTATGGTGGACTGTTCTTCAGCTGGAGTCTGGGGTTTTGGCAAAGTCTGACCTGTGGCAAAAAAAGTTGCAAATGATTGCTTTGAGCTGTGTTTAACACATTCCCCAAAAAATACAAATAAGCTAGAGTAGAAAAGAATGTGATGTAATGTGACATAGTATAAAGAAAATATATAAAACAATGTCAATTATATTTTCAGATAGCAAAACTAACATGCTATCTTAGTGCTGCTTGTATTTTCCTGATTTGTTCCCTCAGTAGTTGCTCATTTACATGCTTTATCTCAACATTAAAATAAACTTGATGTAGTGTGCTGCTTTTGGTGTTTTGTTCAGACGAAACTATTAGATTAAGTTACTATTAGTTTTTAAACTAACACTTTTTTGTACCCTCACCATTTTTCTGGTCGATTCTGCAGCTGTGCTATAGATCATGATTCTGATTAAAAGATCTGATCTTTTACGCAGATCACCCACCCTTAATTACAGGATATTAGATAAATTGTTGAATTCATTTAACACTGAAAATATGAGCAGGGACCACATGTGCACCCTATTAGCATTAGCTCCACCTCTCCATGTGCATCTACAACAAAGACTGTGCCTACTGCCCTCTAGCAGACAGGCCTGATGGGCTTATTTTTCCACACTTACAACTTTATCCATGAGTTTCCAGGTTTTCTCCACAGTTCGCCGGTCAGCAGCCGCTTGTTTCGGTGGCCCCACAGCATCCTGGATGGCATCAATGATGCCTAAAATGCGACCTTTACTTCGGTTTGGACCACGTCCACCAGAGTTTCGGCCACTGAGAGCAGTTGCCATTTCCTATACACTGAGGCACAAAAGAAAGCATTTAATTACAGACCATCAATGACCCTATTCGCATGAGTTTAGAAAATATTGTGCTGCAGAGTGTGTAAAGGTCACTTTTATATTAGATAGATGTAGTGAAAAGGAGAGGAGGACTATCAAACTCTGCCAGGGGTGTAGAAGAACAGCTGTAGCCACAGAGATGCACTTCCTCCCAGGGTGCCCAAAATATTAATCTAACCAAGATCAATTCTTCCCTAAATTCACAAACATACATGAGCAGTTAAATGACTGCTTAGATGATGAAAATGTAATAATTGCACTGGGTGAGAAAAAGAAGAGCTTTGTTTTCTCAGGACAGTTTGTCACTGCATAATGTGAGAGTCACACTGGGCTGCCGATTTATCATCTTTTTCTTGTTTCTGTTCCTTCTTGTTCAGTATGTAATAGTTACATAATAACACCATCACAAGCTGAGCATCTTATTCAACTGTTGTTAGCACTTATTCTATCTGTTTCACACACCATTGTTTCAGTAGCTGTGAATGGTTAATATATTGTTTGTATTAATACTGAATGTGGTCATGGCAAAAAAAGAATCCTAATCTGAGAGAGAGAAAGAAATAGAGAGAGCTTATGTGTTTGTCTGATGGGGTTCAGCCAGCAGAAGTGTTTGAAGGTCTCACAGTATTTCTCTCAGGGTGAGACAAGCGTTGAACTCTTTCTCCTACAGCTGTAATGACTGGATCAAATCAGAACTTTCACACTCTTGTAAAAGCTGACTGAGCTTTTGAGTGTGTGTGTGTGCGTGTGTGTGTGTGTACATACATCCTGACAGCTGGATGCACGCTGTTCCCTCGGGACTGTTACTGTCCACTTCTAATTTTCAAACATGAATCATTTATGACTTCGCAGCGTGACGACACAAACAAAGTTTTGCTTACACTCAGCCTGATGGCTTAGTTTTCACTTTTCAGTGGTGATACTGTGATTTCTTCCTATGTGGACTGCTGTTGTTAAAGTGCCATTGAACCAGGACGGTACACGCGACTCTGAGCTGCCGGAACAACTCGCACAAGCTTGTGAAGTCAACAATAAGAGACCTTTATACAGTAACGCTCGTTTTTTCAACAACTCTTAAGAATCGCTCACTGTGAGAAGGGGGACACAAAGTCCTGACTTACCACACCACCAGGGAATGTCTGCTGAGATCCCTACTGAATTCGATCCAAATCCAGCGCACAGAAAACAAGGAGTGTCCACATGATATAGTGTCAGGAAAAGTGTCCAGTGTGTGTAACCCTGCTACTTCACTATTAAAACTATATATTTTACCGTGGTCTTTAAACAGATGGTCCCGAGGAACAGCGGAAGAGGTAAAGGTAAAGCGAAGCTTAGGCGTCTCTACACTGTTTTGTACGGCAAACGTTTTGTAAAGTTTGCTAGTGTTTAAAATGCCATATCCGGTTTAATGTTTTTATATTTCAAAAATAAAGCCTCCATGGACAAATAAAATCTTTAACACAAAACTGTTTTTTTATGTTACCCCGAAGTTAGGCGTTATACGTGAATATTTTCACAAATACTACTGTACTTTCCATTTGATTTTGTTACAATGACCTTCTTTAACTTGAAAGCATTGCCCTGCTTCCTGTGCACTCTGTCCATGTGGTGGGTGACTTGATGCAGTTGTTCCAGCGGTAGGAGGGTCAACTTGCGTATGAAGCTATATTTTCCAGGAACCGACCAACGCAGTGACAAACGCGAACCAACAGCTATTGGTTCTCTGCGTGGATGTTACTCACAACACGTGTAACGTACTCGGTAAGAGCAGCGTTCTTCGGTCTCCGTTTCCAAGATAAAAGCCTTTCTGACAAACCCCTCCAGGGGGAGAAGTTGTCAGCCGACGGCACAATAAACGTACAACTAGTGTTAGTGCCCTGTGTTGTTAATCATTTAAAAATAAATAAACTTTTATTTGAGTTTGTTGTTTTATGATGACAGCGAGTATGGTTTTTCACTGGATTTGTACTTGACTATAAATATAAAGCCCCAGAGACTCCATGGTCTTATTCTGGCGGTGCACTGGCCGATCTTCCTGGGTTACTCTTGCTGCGTGCTAATTCTTGACGCATCCAAAGAGGGCCGCTCCCAAATAAATCCAGCTCCTCTCACTCGAAACAAAAAGAGCAGTGTTGTACCGGAAATGACACAAGAAGCTGTGTGGGTGTCAGGAGAATGTAGCCCACAGTACCAAAACTGGCGCAAAGGAAACAATTAATATTACAGTTGTGTAAAAATAATTAAAAAAGAAAATAATTTAGGCAATTGTTGCAGGTGAAGTCACTGATGAGCTCCTCATGTGGTCATTTCCTTTCACAGAAACCATTATTATAACATAATGATAAGTGTGGTTAAGTGCAATATTCTAGCTTATGATATATTTATATGTATTTAAAAAGTTAGATATAATTCACACACCACACTCACTTGACAGCGGCCTGGTAGCTCAGTGGTTAAGGCAGAGGGCTGGAATACAGGAATAGCAGGATCGATTCCCAGCTGAGTCACCCAGCCCATCCCCCATACCAGGTGTGTCCCTGAGCGAGAAATCCAGTGCTAGCTAGATCCTCCCAAGGGGCGATGGGTCAAATGCAGAGAATAATTTTTGTTGTAACATGTGAAAATGTATTCTGTGACAATAAAGTGGATTCTTCTTTTTCTTCTTCTTTATGTAAAACAATTATCCAATTGTCGTAGGTCCATCCATCATGTGGTACATTGTCTTAATGCTAGGCTGACTACATATGCTAGTCAATCAATCAATAATGTTGCAAACCCCGACACATAGTAAAGGTTAGTTAGATACATTTAAAACTGATTTTGCATTGCAGCATGAAGATCTAATGATTTCAATAATAAGACATACTGTAACATTAAACCACAACTTACTGTTCTTGTAATTTTAGTCATGTTTGTTAGTCACTAATATTCAGTTTAATTCAGCTTTATTTATATAGTGCCAATTCACAACATCAGTCATCTCAATGCACTTTACAGTGTAAGGTTTAAGACCTTACACATTATATAATTAGGTCAGATAGTACAGTAAACATGTGCCATGTAGCACATCTTAAAGGTAATTCACAAAACTTGTTTGCATTTTGTTGTATCTTAAATGCTCTTGTAGGCCATACTAGTCAAATACCATTATATATTTTTTTGTGGAATATAACCCATTCACACCAAAGCAATGCACGTGTATGTGAAGCTTTACCTGACATTCATAAGGCTTTTTTATTTGATTTGACAACTCATTGTCCCACATTTTCCAAGACTCATCTCTTTTCATGCAATGTGTGATAACTCTGCTGCACATTGTACACTAACCTGTAAAATATTCTCAGGCAAGTATGAATTTGGGTAATTTTATACAAGGTTTTTCTGTATATAGCCATACCAAGCAAACACGAGGGTAACTGTGTAAACATGGACCCCACCCTTATCAGCTAATACCAGACATTTCACCACCCAATCATATACCCACATTCTGGGTGGAGAGAGGAGATGTTCAGTGTGTTGAAGATAATAGTTTTGATATCCACAGAGTTTCATCCCCAAGCATGAAACCCTGTCAGAGTGCTGGGTCTTCTAGGACTTGGGCTTAACATGAATAACTTTATGTTATTGTACACAACTCAAGACAAACAGAACCAGAGGTAAGAACACGAAGACTAATGTGTAACATCAGTTTGCAATGGTTTCGTTTCATGTTTTTGCTTGTGACTGCAGTGACTTATGTATATGTGTGAGTATTTTATGATTTTTAATTTTCAATTTTAATTTTCATTCCTAACCAGGCCTCATGGAAAACAGTTTTGAATGTATAATATGGAAATATGGCGAATCCAAGAGACAGTGGTGAGTAGTATTATTTTATCCATTATGTTTAGTTTTCAAGACATTGCATGGTAAAAGAATGATAAACATGCTTTCCAATGTTACGACAAGCAAATGTTTACATTTGCTCTACAAAATATGCTGCTGCTCAAAATAAGATTAGACAATAAATTATAATTTAATAAACAAGACTTTGCATTTTGAAATAGATTGTAACATTTTGATTCTATGATTAACCTAACCAATTTACATTGACAACTTTCTCCCAAACAAAAGAATTTTCAGCAGTACAATAATAATACAAATAATACTACTGCTAATAATATTAATAATTATACCAATTATTAGTATTGATATTATTAAAAAGGGAAGCAATAGAATAGCTCAATGGATAGAGCAGCTGTCTTAAAACCCAAGGGTGAGCAGTTCAATTCCCAGTTCCAGCTGGCTACATGTTGAGGAAAAAGACAGCCATACCCTGACCCTCTGTGCCTCGAAGACTGTCCACAATGAATTTCCCCAAGGGGATCAATAAAGTAGAAATATTTTTATAAATTTTTATTTCATAAAAGTTACTTACTACTTTACTAAATTAATTTGTAGTGGAAATCTTCCTGAAGGAATTCAGGGAGCAGATAATTGCCACAATGAGATCACCTGGGGCCATCATAAAAGCATGGATCTCACAACACCCGACAAGTCTCATCGGTCTAACTCCACAGGAACAAATGAGGGAGCTGTTTCACATTGTGGAGGAAGGAACATCACAAATCAAAATTAGTTTTTACAAGATACTTCTGCAGGAGGAACCTGAATGTATATTTGACTTAGGTAAAACAAACCTAAAGAAGGATTCTAATTTTTTCAAATCACCTGTAAAACAATAATCAGATGTCCATATGAATTGTGAAGCAGGTTTTACTGTGGCCATTCCTTCTATCAATACAGTGGTTTAAGCGAAGGGGAACTCACCAAAAGTCATATACTGTATAGCACAAAATCACAACAAAAATATTTTACACAGCAAGGGTAAGACTTTACACAGAAATAATATACTTGATAAATATTTCTAGTAGCAGATTTATTAGTACATGATTTACATGATTACATGATGAATTTCAGTTATCACACTAGCTTCAAAAGCTATTGACAACCAGAATCCACATAGAGATTGAGGTGAGTGGACAGAGAACAGAAAACAGAGAGCAATGTTGGTAGCAGACTAATAAGGGAGAGAAGAACTCAGGGGAGAGATGAGAGAGTAAAGGTCAAAGAAAAGTAGAGGGTAAAGATAATGTAGGTAGTTGTGATTCGACAGAGGGGAGAGACACACGGTAGTCGTGAGAAACATGTAGTAAGGCGAAAGTGAGGTCTGCACAGTGTCAAGTGAAGACAAGGCCCAGTTGTTGCCAATTTGGGAAAGAGAGAGGTAGACTCAGCAGACTGTTATGGTCTGGTTTAACACAATATGAGAGGCAGTGTAGACTGGTTTCTCAGCAATGGTTATATATGTGATCACATGTTAAATAAGGAATATTCAATTAAATTTAATCGCGACAAATAATAACAAGAGTCATCTCAAATTAATCAATTACATAGCAAGGCTTAGGATCTTGGAACATAGCATATACAGAACTGTACAGAAAACTAGACCCAGTTCCACTTGAGCAAGCACAGAGACTACAGTAGAGAGGAAAAACTTGCTTTAGGTAAGTTTAACGGAAAAAGCCTCCAGCAGAAGCAGGCTCATGGTGGGCGGTCATCTGCTTTGACTGGTTGGAATGAGTGGACAGAGGAAAGAAAGAACAACAACTAGCAAAGCATCACTTTGAGACAGAATGCTTTATTCCTGAGGTGGAAGAAGACAATTCTGGAGATTTACCTCTAGTTTCCTACCGTAGCATTGCTTCGCCTCCCTCACCGTTTTCCGCACGTCTTCTTCCTTGAAGTATGGCTGAGGTGTGACAAACAAATCTAGAACTAGGAAGGGTCTGAATACTCTGTCTATTTTTCCAACCAACAGAGCAAAGACAACACAACAGCAGGATGACCCAAACTGAACAGAACTGGACAGAAAACACCATGCAACAGCATTCAGAAGAGATGCAAAGAGAGAAGAATGATGCTGGATACCTGAAAACAAAGACAGAGCAGCAACAACAGGACATCAACAGACTGACAGCTGAAAAACATGAGCAGGATTTATTGATAAAAAGACTAAGCTCAGAAGTAGAAATTGCTATTAAGAAACTGAAGGAGAGAAAAAATGAAGCCACTCAGGAAAAAAAGCATCTTATGACAATGTGGGCTGAAATATACCAAGAGAAGGAAATTCTAAATAGAAGATATAATGAAATCATCAGGGAACGAGACAAATTGAAACACATAGAATCCAAAAATGTCCAAATTCAAATGGCAAACATGAAATCTAATTCAAAAAAAACACAAGACACAGATAAAAGCACAAACGCAACACAGTGGGAAACTGAGATGGCTGATATACAGAGACAAAAACAAGACCTAGAGAACAGGTTGTCACAGGTCCAGTCTGAAAGAGAAGAGACAGAAAGAATCAAAACTATTATACAGACAGAGAAAAAAAACATAGAGACAGCTAGACAGGCAGCTAAAACAGAAATGGATGCACTGAAGAGTATGAAGGAGAGCAATGAAAGGCAAAAGGAGGAGATGGACAATATGTTACAGATGACAAAGAAAGAGATAAGGGAGTTGGAAGTGATCAACAATGAGATGGAAATAAAGAAGAAACACCTGTTAAAAATAATGAGAATGAACAGAAAAAATGAAGAACAGTTCACCAAGATGAAGAATGAGACTGACTGTGCTAAAGAATTCATGGAGGAAAGATCAGAGCACAAACTAGAGTTAGAAATTAAGGACAGAGCTGATGAGCAGATGTTAAGGCTTAAGCAGGAACAAAACAACACACAGATCAAGAGAGTGATTCTGGAAGTAGAAGAGATCAGAGATATACTTTTTATGGTGAAAGAAGAAACAGAGCAAGGCAGGAGGGACTTTTCAGAAGAAAAAAAACAAATCAAATGGGTGAATTTTCAAGCCAAAAAAAAGGAAAGGAAGTTAGACCAATGGCTGGAGAAGACCATGAAAGAAAGGGACGAGTTAGTAATCATTAAGATAAAGACAGAACGAGAAGGGGAGGAGCTTGAACAAAAACTGGAAGACATAGTAAAAATAATTCTGACTATGGGTGAGATGAAAATGAACATAGAGAAGTTTGCTGCAGATATTAAAAAAATCCAAGAGGAAATGCTACAAACCCAAAAGGAAATGCAAAACATGAAGGAAGAAGTCAAAATATATATGGTATGTATATATCTCTTAATTAATTAAATTAATCAAAAAGTTATATAATTATAAAAAAACAAGTTATTTAAGTAACTATGCTGTACAAATGTCAGCATACTACGGTGCCCGGGAGGGGACCCAGAAGAAAAACAATTATTTGAAGGAAGGTTGAAAAACAATATGTATATTATATGGTAATATAATGTACATATGGAATATGGTAATTAAGTAACTTGGGGGAGTCGACTCATTCAAACAGACATATTCATCCTGCTGAGACTAAATAAGGCATCTGATGGGCATTTATCAAATCATAAATTAATAAGGATTTAGATGAGAGAGATATTTTTTAGATAAAATAGGGACGCCTGCTCCAGTAGGATGAAGGCCGTCCGCTTTTAGCAGGTCAGGGCGGCCCCAGAAAGAGGGCCAGTTAAAGAATACTCAGTGCTCCCTACAATGCCCGGCCAGCCAGCGGTTCAGTGATATAAATCTGCTAAACATCTCATCATTACCCCGAATGGGTAAGGGACCAGAGACGATTAAACAATGCCGACTCATTGTCCTAGCAGTCTGAAAAGTCCTGACTAAGCTAGCTTTTGTTATTTCAGACTGTTTTCTCCTGACATCATTGGTACCGACATGGAATACAATGTTTACATAGCTAGTGGTGGAGTGTTCCTAAGTTCCTTGTTTAACCCTACGTGATGCCAGTACCCTTAAGTTAGCTTAAACGTTGGATGCTCTGGCCCCAGGTAAACAGTAAATGATGGCTGGCGAAGCTAACTTAATATTGTGAGTGACAGAGTCCCCTATCCCTAACGTTGTTTGCTTGGCCTCATCGCCGGACACGGAGGGACGCGCAGCCCCGGAGGGATAGAAGTAGGGTCGACAATTCAATTCAATTCAATTTTATTTATATAGTGCCATTTTACAACAAAAGTTATCTCAAGGCACTTTACAGTGTAA
>JAUMHJ010000006.1:143679-160730 GCA_032361105.1 Microctenopoma lineatum | reverse complement strand
TGCTTAAGTTAGAGGATGACATGCAAGAAGAAAAAGACAAGCTGGAAGTTGCAAAGAATGACCTACAAAAGACAAAAGAACACGCAAGCAATCGCTTGGCTGAGATAAACAATGAGAAACCCAAGATTCAAATTCTGACCCTGCAGGTTCACACAATCAGACACAAACTTGTGGAGGTCATGAATCGGATTGTCAAAAACCACGAAGAACAACATTTCAAAGAGGACGAAATCAACAGACAAGCCCAGGATCTTGAAACAGTTAGGAACACTTTGCAATCAGAAGGAGAAGAACTAGAACTTTTCAAGAGGGATTTTGACAAAAGAAAGGCAGAGCTTGAAGCTGCAATGAAAAACAGTAGTGCAGAAAGAGGAAAACTCGATCAGCTGAAAAAAAACATAAAGAAAAGACATAAGCCTGGTGTGAAAATAAAGACTGAAGCCATTAACAAACAGTATTCATTAGGTATTTTTAGAGCTCAACAACTCATTGAAACATTTTTTCACAAATTTAAAGACAAAGTGAATTTTTTCCAAGAACACAACAATAAAGTAAAAATTTTTTGTTCCAAAGTTTATCAACAGATTGGAAATATATGTCATAACATTGAGTTGCTAGTTAGGGAAAAGGAACATCTTATAGCCATATTGTTAAATATGGTAATCAGAAAAGACATGGCCAATGAAGTGAAATCTGAAGTTAAGGCTGTCATTAAAGGTGAGAGAGATTTTTTTCTTTCTGAAAAGCACAGGATGGAAAACCAACTGTCTCAGCTACAAACCAAACAGAAGTGGTTTATCAGTACAATCAACTCAATAGTCATTCTGAGAGCAAAACTCAAACAGTTGGATATGAAGTCATACAAAATGTATATAAAGAATATGGAAACATTAGACACATTAACAGACATCCTGCAGATAAATTCAGCTCTGGAAGTCAAGTGTGCTGAACTTGCTAAACAGAAAAATATAATTCTTGCTCACTACATGTCGATGCAAAAAGAGAAGAAACATTTGTTACATTCTGACAAAGCGGTACAAACTAATATTATTTTAACTGATTTATTGCAATGGTACAAGAAGCATCTTGTTCAGTCAGATGTAATGATCCAGGAAAGGCTTGAACCTCAATGGAAGTTTAAAGCACATAAAGATGAAGGTGACAGGGCAGGTAAATACCCACAAACTGAGAGGAAAGGCATGCTGATTGTAGCAGAAGGACAAAAAATACAAGATCAGTGGAAACAGCAGTGTGCAGGCCTGTCCGGATCAGCAGTGGAGCAAGATGACTTAAAAAATCAGAAATTGTCAAAAAGAGATTGTTTGCGAAAGATGTGGAAGGACACTAAAATGGAGCAAAAGCAGATGAATCAGATGAAAAGCAGGGGCCGTGAAATGAGAAATGACTTGGAGCAACGGCTAAAGGTCATCAATCAATTTGTTAAGAGAACATGGTCACAGAAAGATAAAGAACCACCAGAGAAGATAAAGCAGGAAGAAAAACTACACATGGTCAAAACATCTAAAAGTGACTGGGAGAGAGACTACAAAGCTCTTCTAGAAAAATACACAGAGCTCCAGCAACTTAAAGTTCACATGCTCTATGAGTTTGAGAACCTCCACCTCAGAGAACAAGGGTCTGGGATACTGACAAGTACTTACAAAGCTAACCAAACAATACAAATAGATACAACCGAAAATCAGGAGGAAACACAGGTAACACAAGGGGATTCTACTGACACATATCAAAAGCAGGTGAAGGTAGAAGAAGCAACTCTAGGTACAACCAGTAGAGTCCTTTCTCAGCTCTGTCATTACTGCTATCGTTGCTGCTACCCTTGCTGTTCCTGCTGTAAGCAAGCATGCTTGGACAAGGAATGAGTGACAGGTCTATGTCGTGCTTGACTGATTGTTACTCAGTCAAGCATGTTAGTGTGTATTTGGCATATATTTAAAGTTAATAATTTCTGCAAGTCTTTTACTTTTAACCAGGAGTACTTATCGATCACACTGTAGAAATATGGTTCTAATTTTGTTTTATACTTCCTAATAATGATGTCTTTGAATTTATAATTTACTACTACACTCTCTGTGAAATTATACAGCGAAACTTTGAGTACCAAGAGAAATATAAACAAAAAATTAAAAAGCTGATCTATCTAACTGTCTATTTATATATCTGATTGCAAAATGTATGAAGTGTTTAACATTGGCTGCTTTTATACAAAATGTGTGTGCATGAATGTGAAAATACTTTCTTAATTAAGTGAGTACTTAATTTTAATATACAATATACAATGGAGTTTCTTAATTACTGAGAATATTGAAGATTTCTTAGAAAGTGCTGGTTTACTTTTTTCCCTTCTTAATATTGAAAGATTAATTACTTTCTTCCAGAGGAGATTCTTTGAAAGAATGACTCTACTTTTCTGTACATGTTACATGTTAATTATTTCTTTGAACAAACATTACTTTTAGGAATTAAAATTAATCATTATTATTATGTCTGCTTATTTAGTTGTATTACAAACAAATATTAACATGGGGTATGTAACATAAGCAATGTAATGATAGCCGATATTACCATAACCAATATAACTGACTGACTGTCTGATATAAGTTCAACTTTGCTTGTTTTTTTTCTTTGTTGGGTTCAATTTCATGTTTCCTTTTTGGTCCAGGTTTCTACTGTTTGTCCAGATGACGCACTGACGTTTCACTGTTTATATTGGACTGCATTACTCATTACCCATTTCTCACCATCTGGGCTACTCATTTCTGGTTTCATGGACTTCTCCGGCGCTCCATGCTCTGAATCAACCTTATCAGTTTCAGCTGTTACCAATCAAGCTACCTGGATCACTCCATATAAACCCTAATCAGTGATTTTCTGTATCCAGTCTTTCTTTTAATGTCTACCTTTTGGCTTAATAAATTCCTTAACATACAACCCCCTATAGTCACAGTGTGCAATGTATGTGTGTAATTTGTGTTATAAGCGTGCTATTCAAAACAATCAGTCAGAATTGAGAAAGCTGGAATCTGGAACAGAGGGTGAAACTCCTTCAGGGAACTAAAACAAGTCCAGTTGCCACTGAATAACCATTTTGGGATACAAATTTATAAAGCAAAGAGCAAAGACTGACCTCGTCTCAGGTGCCCTGTCAAAAATTTCCCAGGCTCTTCCACATTCTGTTATCATTATATTCTATGAGGAAAATTGAGAATTGTTCATTGCAATAATGTGAGGCCAAAAACTGGAATCTCACTGTGCCTTAAAAATAGGGTTGAAAGTGCTCTTATATATGTAGTCAAACCAAAATGTGTTTCCTATTAATTGTGTGTGTGTGTGTGTGTGTGAGTGTGTGAAACAAGGCAACATACATTTGCTTCTTGATGCACAGAGAAATGTGTGTTTATATAAAGGCAATCATAACCAGTAGCTGCCAATTATTATACTGGCAAAGTTCATTAATTTCGCAGTTGCAAGGCTTTTAACCAAGTTATGTCAACACAAATGTAAATACAAACACAATGTACTGAGGCAGTGACCAGTACACTACACAGACTGTGCTTATATGAGGAAATAACGTGATCTAGTGCTTTAATTGTAAGGACAACATTTTGTATTTAAAAGGGTTGTAATTAGGCCTAATTTTGCGATATGATTCTTGCACACAAAAACTTAACATTATTGGGAATTCAAAATTATTGTAAGCACATTAGAAACAACTGAAACCTTAATAGCACTAATGTGATGTAAATTTGTAAGACGTCATTCTACCCTTTCAACCAGTACTATTCACTTGCAAATTTTGTAACAGACATTTTAACAAAGCCAGAAAAGTGTGACAAACATATTTCCTTTCCCAAGAAGCTAGAGGTCATAATTATTGTGCATTGTACTCTCTGGCAGCATAAGGGAGATTACTTAGGTCCTTGTCCAACACTGCTTGTCTGTTTCCCTGTTCAGGGAGAGACCTTGGAAAATCAAAAGACAGAGAAATGCACATGGAGTCCAGAAGGCTATCGGCATGCTCTGGATCCTCCATGTCTGGCGAGGGTGCAAACAACGGAGAAGGTGGTGATGTTCCATCATGTGTGTTCTGTAACACCACCTGCAGTGTGTCTGTTTGTGTCTTAGCAGTTCTTGCTTGGTTATCCTTCTTTTCCTCTTTCTCTTCGCCACATCTAGCATCACTGTGTTGGTGACTACTGCTAATTGATTTCACTTGACTTAAGTCCAAGTTAGGGTAGGAGCCTGACTCAGTCATGGCCTGGAGAAGGTTTGTGAGGCTTCCAGGGGCTGCATTGCACACATTCTGGTTGGTTTCGGCTATCTGGCACAGGAGATTAGTGTGTTGACGGAGCTGGGTAATTTCTCTTTCTGTGGCAGCATTCTGCTTCAGCAGTTCCTTAGCGCGCAATGTGATGGCCAGAAGACCTGACTGGTTCAGGATCTCGGCCGTGTTGAGAAATCGGCGCTGGTGTGTGGTTGAGCTGTCCAGTGCCAGGCAACATGGGCTGGGAGCCGTGGAAGAAGAGGGAGATGAAGAGTGAGGAGAGGAGGATGAGGGCGAGTCAGTAAAATAAGGCGGTGAGGGTGTCTTAGAGCTGGAAATAGATGGTGAGCTCAGTATATGAGAATTCAAGCTTTGTTGGCAGTGGTGGGTCTTGATTTGGATGGCAGAGGATGTGTGGCTGGGTAATGACAAGTGAGAGGAACTGGAGGAGGAGCCTTGCCCCCCCTTCCCTTTATATTGTGAATAGGAATAAACACTGCCGTCTTTCTGCTGCTGGGGCTTCGGGAGGTGGTTAGAAATAGATAAAGCCTCCTTCTTCTCTTCCTCAATACACACTCTCTTACTTTGGCTGTGGCCCTCACTTCCACCATCCTTAACCCCCTCTACCCATGGAGCAGTCTGATCCTCTTGACACTCCTTCTTGGGGTGGGGGGCAATGCGTGGATAAGAATTCAGAATGGGCAGGTATGACTTCTTGCTGATGTGATTCTGGTTGCCTCCTTTCTTAGTTGGACCTTGTAGTGCAGCTAGACCTGATGAAATTGTTAGGTTGGAAGTGGAACTGGCAGGCAATGTTGACTGTTGGATCAGTAAGAGCTGGGTGGGTGCTTTGGCACTGCTAAGGTTGTGCCAACCTCCACTCCACACCACCTGGCCATGCAGAAGTTGATTTGGTCGAGACTATACCACCAGGAGGTTGTGAACAGGGTTTTATGTGAGCAGCAATTAGAAACCAGGGCAGAGAAAAAAGCAAAAGATGAAGAGGAGGTTAAAGTCACAAACATATAAGGACTGGGACAATTAAATAGGTAAGGCAACTAGATCTGAAGAGACATAGTAACCGAACAACATAAACAGAGGTAGCAAATAAAGTTAAACATGCAATAACCTGAGATGTTGGATTGTTGAATTGTATGTGCTGGAGATTTTTCCACAACCTGATGTGCGTTTAATTCTTTGTAGTGCGTCTGATTTTTTTTCAATATTTTTCCATTCTTGATGAAGATTTAATTATTTAATTTAACGAATAAAAACCTCTAGCTTTTTTCAACTGAGGTTGCTAAGCAACGTCAAATCGAATCATTCCTTCGTCCTTCTTTCAATGAGTTTTAAAGAGCTATCTATGCTTTTATCAGCTCCAGACTTCTCTTCTGTAATGCTTTATACTACAGCGTTAACCAGTTTTCCCTGTCATGTCTTCATGTGGTTAAAAATGTTGCTGCTCATCTCTTAAACACAAGGAAATCTGGACATACTATAACACCACTTGTTGTCTCTCTCTGCTCGCTTCCATTTTGTTTGGTTTTATGTTGACTATGTTTGTTTTTAAAGCCTTTTAAAGGATTGGCACCACCTTACCTCAGGAATATGCTGCAGGTGCATAAAGCTGCTCAGATTCTGTTAAGGATTCCAAGGGCTAAATTCATTGTGCTTTTGCTGTGTCTGTTCTGTTTGCCTAAGAGTGTCAGAGCTGAAATGGACCTGACTGCTTTTAAAACACTGTTTAAAACATATTTATGTTGGTGGGTTTAAATACATAGTAGAATTTGATAATTAATCTTGCTTTCATTGTCTTGAATGTTTTATTCTTGTGTGCTTTTATTTTATAGAATTTTGTGATAAATTCTAATTGACATTTACTTACTCTCAACTGTTTTAGGAAGAAATTTAACTCCAATTCATATAGTCATGTTTATTATAGACATTAATTCAAACATTTTGTAAAAATTCAGATTTTACAATTTTGATCAAATTAGTGTAATTTAAATGGTGTGCTCAGTGCAGATAAACTCACAGTAAATAATTATTAACTGAGCTCTACGCGTATTTAGTATTTTTCAGGTCATCATTCTGGTTTCATGGTCAAAAGGATTGCTGTTTCGGTTTATTACCATAGTTCTCCTCATCTGTAAACTGAACAATTGAACATTTAATAGACCAGATAATTAACACACAGGAGTTATTTACTAGCTTTATGTATTAATAAAGCACATACAAAGTCTACATAATCTCACTGGGCCTGTTGATTCAGTATTTCTATGTAGTTACTCATTTGCAAAAAAGGATTGCAATACATATAGAGTACTGTGTAATGTCTTAGGCCACCAATAGTTATCATTGCTATGATGGCTATTTATTTATTTATTTATCAGGTTTTACATTAGAACAACCAGAAACACATCCTTGCTGGACTTCTTCTGGTCTCAGATAAGAAACTCTAAGAAACCCCTCATCAGATTGTTGTTTTTGATTGCTGTACGTATACAGTGTGCCACAAAAGGGGACAGTTATACATGTTATACATGGTTTTAAAGTGTCATATCTTCAGTGTTGTCCCATGAAAAGAAGAATAAAATATTTACAAAAATGTGAGGGGTGTACTCACTTGTGTGGCATACTGTATTTTCCTATATTATCTATACTGTATTCTTACAAGGACAGTATTAATAGCTCTGCCAAAACAACAAATCTTGTGGTGGCCTAAGAATTTTTCACAGTACTGTACATTATGAAATCAGTCAACTGAAACCACCAGGGCAGAAGTAGTCACTGGTGACCAAATCTATTTTAAAGACAGTTACACATCCCTTGATAAATCATGTGTCTGTGACAGTAAGTCCTGAAATGCAAGTTAATGCAAGTAACTGAATATCTCACCGGCTTCACCACAAGGTTTTTGATGATGTAAATAGGAGGGAGCTCCTCATAAGGAAGCATGTTGTAGCCTGTCGCATTCACAATATTGTTGTTGTTGTTGTTTATGCTGTTGCTGCTTTCCCTGCTTGGTTCATTCACACTGCTGCGCTGGTCATCTGCATCAGTGTGCACAGAGTCTGAGCCAGCCTCTGACAGTGGTAAATCCAAGAGTAAAAGAATGTAGACGGACAGAGGAACAAAGCTTATTATAAAAATTGAAAAAGGATTGAAGTTTATATCTTTTCCTAAAAAATGTCTGACCTCGGTTTACAACATATATTCTCTCTCCATAAATCTTTTAAATCTAGTTCTCGCTCAACTGACGGAATCATGCTGATATACATACATTACACATTATTATACATTATGAGGAAATGATCAGTAAAATAAGGTAATTGTAATTTCTAAAAAATACGAGAGGCTTTGTTCCAGTGGAGGCGCTCTGATCCAGCAGTGTTTATGTTTGGAATTGTGTCAGTTACAATCAGAGGGTTTCTAAAAAAGAGAGCAGGTAAGCCTACACTAAAATATCAATATTTCAAATATTCTGGTTTTAACATAGCCTTTTAAAAACAATATTAGTTGAATGTAGGAATATGGCGTCACGGAAAGTAGTCAAACATTCGTCTTTCGTCTGTGAAAATTAAATGAACGACTGTAATATTAGATGATCTGTCGGCTTTTCTTCAAGAGAATATTACAAATTACTTTTTCTCACCTGAGTAGCCAGAGTCCTTTTCAGAGTCCTTCTCAGAGTCACAGCACAAAATGTGGTTGCTCATGTCACCCATTCCAGATAACCCCCTGTGGGTGCCTCCCTGGGATGCCCGCACGGTAACACTGTTATTTTTATCCTTGGCATTCTTTGAGGTGCTACGAGCAGATCGCTCCACAAAATGTCCCTGTTCCTTTGGCATTCCACAGCTCTGTGAAAGCAAGCAAGCAATGAAATAGTATTGAGTAATGTATTTTTTCAAATACTACAGGTGATCATGTTTATTGGCTACTGAAATGTAGAATAAATTAAAATAATAGCCTTTCATGGATCGAGACATTGCCATAGCAAAAGGGCTTGCATGGTCTAGTGATCGTCTTAGCTATATACACCTAGTAGGGTCTCCCAAGGCAAAAAGGTCTGAGATGAAGGTCCAGACTTACTCAGAGACCCATATGGAAGGGAAACGAGGAGCAATGTTACGCCTTGGTGATCTGCCCACCTTGGAGCCAGGCCCGGGGCTTGTGGACAGACATGTGACCACAGGGGACCCCAAGCCCAACTAGATATAGTCGGGCTCACCTCTACGTACAGTCTGGGCTCTAGAACCTTTTATCTTGGGAGGGGCTAGGCTTTGTTCCACTTTTGAGTTGCTGTGGGTGGGAAGCGTCAGGCAGTGGTAGCCTTTGGCCCCATGGCTTAGGGTCTGTATGTTGGTGTCCCTGCTGGACGAGACAGCTGCTTCCCTGCACCTTTGGGTTGAAGGGAGGACTGCTGCTGGGAGACTTTAGAGCTCATGTGGGCAATGACTCTGAGGAACAGCCTCCCTGATCTGAACCCGAGTGGTGTTCAGTTGTTGTGACTGTGCTGGTCACAACAGAGCTGATGAACACTAATGTTAACTGTGTAGCTATGGATAATTGTGGTGGGCAGCTAAGTTGCATACAAAGAACAAACCTGTAATGCCACTGACTTCTCTGTCTGCAAGCTCATTTAAGCTGGACTGAGGTAAATGGTGAAAACATAGTCTACTGAAAGAGGAGCTAAAGGGGAGTGGAAAGATTCTGCCTATCGAAAGCTGGCATCTGTGAAAGTGTGGGGTTGCATCGCTTTATTTAGGGAAAGATATCCTTATTTCAGCAGCAAAATATCAAACAACATTATAGCTCAGTAGTAAGAGTCCAGGAACTGAATAGGCCAGTCTGTAGTTCAGATCTGTCACTTACTAAAAACATTTGGTCCAGTATGAAAAATAAAATACAGCAAAAGAGGCTCCAAACTGTTGTGCAGCTAAAATCCCACATCACTAGGTAAACATGATCATGTCCCAACTTCACTGAAACACTGCTAACATCATATCATATAAATAAATGGTTCTATTTTAAATATTTAACAGGTCTTACATGATTTGTAAATCATTGTTCTGAATAGATTTTCTAAAAATGGGTTTGTAAATCAAGGGCAGTCTCCAAATCTTTTCCTCTATTTTGTTTAACAGAGAAAGTTACAGAGAATGCTTTCATTCAATTCCTGACTGCTGCACCTTTTTATTCCTGCCCAAGTCTGAACCAGGTTTCAACTTCTTCAGAATTCATTAACTAAAGAGCCCCATCTTCTATATCTTAGAATTGATTTAAATATTTTATTATTTAATCAACACTGTAGTATCTAAGAGTACAACTTTGAAAAGAAACATACTACTGTACAGCATACTGTAACGGGTCTGTTAACACCGTACTGGATCATGAAAATATTGTATTTAATCTCTCTATTTAATCTCATTGATTATGTCACCCCTTCCTGTAACGTGGGCTACTAAAGGGAATGTCAGTGTTCACCAGAATGAGCTTGTACATTTGATTTTAACTGAAAACACTGCACTTGTGGGAGAAATGTACTCGTTTCCCAAATCTAAAGGTTAAAGAACTGGACAACTTTCTGTAATTTTTGTAGAAGCAACTTTTCGCTGGGTTTAATAATTTTTTTTCAGTCTTGAATAAATTAGAATAAGAAGCCCATTGATTCATCGAACAGTGCTTTCGTGTTCTGCGTAAACAGCACGCACATATGGATGAGTGAGCAGCAGGAGGAAGAGGAGGAGAACCTAATCAGATGGTGCTAGCAGACTATACACTCCCACCCCAACCCCCTTATGTAATACATTGCTGTCGAAGCTCCTAAAAAGGCAGCTGTAAATCCACATCGCAATTCCCGTCAGACGTCAACTATACACAACAATACAATAACCACACACAACAAAACAGTCGAGCATCACTTACTGTTAAAGATCGCGCAAAGAAGAAGTGCTGGACAAAGCTCACCGAACTCACAGCAGCTTTTAAACTGTTTGCTCACCTGTCAGCACTTCATCTGCGGGATTAGAGACAGTTCACCTCTGTAAAGCATAGCAGCTCCACGTTACAGAAATCCGCTCCTTCCGCTCTGGTTTTACAATGAATTTAAGTGACACAAGTTGAAGGCGCCGTACGCAACAGCTCTTGGAAACACCACCGATCTGAACCTGCACTCCAAACTGCCATGATGTTCATTTGCGTAGCCACGCCCCGTGAAACGAAATATTAATGAGTGTGTCCGCGCTCTCTGCAGCTCCACGGTGACGTAACGACAGCGATTTGGTAAATCCGTGCCGAGACACGTGTTAGGATGATGACGTCGACGGTCCACGTGAGCCGTGTTTCGTGCAGCGGTTGTAAATATTACAACTACACACTGCAAGTGATAAAGTCCAGATGATGGTGCCTGTACACTGTATAAGAAAATGTAACCCTGCAAATTCTACACCAAATGTATTAAGTGGCCTACATTTTACAGAATGTATTAAACATGCATCTTTTAAGTTTCTGGTCATCAAATTATAAAGGCATAAAGACATCATACACGCACATTATAGTCAAGTCAATTTATTTTTAAGCACATTTTAAAAACTACACAATTTACCAAAGTGCTGTAAAAATATAAAAAATGGAAATTATAAATATACCTTGCACATTGACAGCTGGGCTTGACAATTCCAATTTTCCAATTCGCCAATGACCAGAAAAGTGGTCAGGAAAATAGATTTCCTGGAAGGAAAGCACTAAAAACAGATATCTCATGCTTGGTCTCTGCAGCATGAATTTGTTCCTGATGGAGCTCTAGAAATCATTAAGGCAAACTAAGACAAAACTATTCATAATGTTGTCCATAATGAAAGATGACAGGTGAGGTATTCATAGTGACTGTTCAGGCATTTGGTCCTTGCCGTTTAGAAATTATAAATCCCATCGCTATGAGAGTCATACTGACAGAACCAGGACAAGTGTCTCTCTCTATACATTTTGTCATAAAATAGCGAGGAATTAGTGTTTGACAGCGATTTAGAAATATAGCTCTTCTCTGGTTTTTTGGTCAAATTTCTTCCTCAAATAAATAGGATTTAATAGGGAGCTCAGACACCTGAGTGTCGACTCCGCACTGTTCAAAAACCATACATTATATTACAATGAAAAGTTGTAATATAATGTTGATAAAGTGCTGAGCTAAACTTTGGCAGAGTGAGATTGACATCACCACTCTAACTTGTTCAAAGTTCCGTCCATTAAAATGAATAGGGGGAAATTTCTGGATTTTAAGCAGTCACATAAAACTTAAACTGCTCTAATTCAAAAAGTACAAAAGCTATGAAAAAGCTGTTTTAAAGAGAAAGAGCTGAAGGTGTCTGGACCCGTTTAAAGTTTGAATGACGTTTCTACGACAAAGTATGGCGACAAACCATGAGGTTGAATGGAGGAAGGCTGATAAAAATACATTTTTTGACCAAAAAATGGAAAAATACAAATTATTTAAAAAGTACTGAATACTTTTAAAATGAAAGTAATAGCACACATCCCGGGACCGAGCTGGTGGATTTGATGTATAGTTTGTGTGCTATCTCTCTCCCGTTCAGGCCGCATTCCGGTTGATGGAAGAAGAAGATATAAATCTATAAAGAGACCCGTTTAGAGGTAGATAATAATAGGTGCCGCCATTAAAATCTATTCATTTTTAATGGCAGGCACCTAATAAGTGGTAAACAGAGATGATGAAGAGTAGTCAGTTCATGAATGTAAACAAATGATGTCCTAAGTCAATCCAACCATGATGCTTTATACCCAGTCAATGTGAGCTATTTTTGTAGAGCTATATTTTTAATACGACACATAATGGGGCGAATGAATGGTACAGAATATTGGTTAATGGAATGGCCTGCATTGGTTTGTCCAGTCAGATGATGGAGGACGGGATTATCAGTGGGTCTGAAATTAGGGAGTGACTTAAAATCAGTAGGCCCAACTGCAATAACTACTGGTAAGATCTGAGAGCAGCCAGACAAAACAAGGCTAATATGATGTAATGAATGGGATGGTCATTGAAAATAAAGGAGACTCTTTTGTGTGTAACAAGGAGAATTATATGGAGAAAAACTGAGAGGATGCACGATAGGTGCAGGTCCAGTACCATCAAAGTACAGGCTATGATTGTTTTTCTTCTCCATGATACAATAACCCTCCAGGAGGTTATTAATAAAGTATTACTGATAATTATTCTGTTTTCTATGATCATATTTTTTTTTAATATATCAAAACATCCGACTCATTCTTTTAACTTTTTACCAAAATGTAGTACTATAAAATTTAAACACTTTTTTTTTTTATTGTCTAGGAACATAGTCTCCAGCAGCCGGTATGCTAAGGGATAGTATTTTTCAGGCAGACAACATAATCTAAATACCTAACTATATTATAACAATACTACTACTATATTATTACTATTATATATTTCATGCCCCCCCCAAAATGTCTACTGTTCTTTTCACAATCTCCCTTTAGATGTCTTTCCACTCTTCTGCTGACACATTTTCCAATTACTTCTTTACATTTACATGTAGTAAAAAAAACGTGTCACTGAAAGATTTCCTTTGCAATTTTTTCTGTCAGATATTGCATTGTAGCATTTTATTTTTTCAAAAGACTAATTTTCACCTCCAACCTATTATGCTAACAAATGTAGGACCATGTTGCAAAAACGAATACTCCCTATTAGAAGGCTCAAGAACAAAGCTAAATTTAGACAGTCAAATTTGAATTAACATAAAGGTAACAGGGCGCTAACTGTTTATTGCAATGACATTTTGAAAAGAAAAGAAGCCTTGTGGCACTATGCTATAATAAAAGAATGATGCCATTATTACTCCCTAACAAGATCAACTCGCTGCACCATGAACGCGTGTGCAGCGACATGTGAGGCAGGCGGGTGGAGGCGCAGTCGCTCCCTGGCAGCACATGTCCGCTGCTGGGGATTGTTGTAAAAGCACCGTGAGGATCCCGTGTGTCAGGAGCGGAGAACACAGAGGCTCCACCGCCGAGGAGTGCGGTTCAACAGCCTGCTACGTAACATGGTCATTCTTGTACTAATCAACACTGTCTCTAACATTTTCCTAGTGTTTCTGTATGATTTTTAAAAAAAAATATAATCAATAAAGTATCAAATATTACAGTTAAGCGCGAGTATAGAAAACCCCAAAGTAGAATCCTCCACAGGGCTGACTTCAGATTCTGTGCTAGTTAAACTCCATACTCATCACTCAACATTGTAATTTATCTATATATACTCCAGTATTAGGTGAACACTTAAATGTACTCCTTTATTTGGAGTACACTCACCTTTTCAGCTAAAATATTAAGTAGGTTACGTGCTTGAAAATGACTACAATACAAGTACTCCACTAGGAAACAAAGTAACATAAAGAGAAAATAGTCCAGTAAAGTTCAAGTAGCTTTAAATTGTATTTCAATAACTTATTTGTTATTCTGTTATTCTAACACCCGCTACCCAACTTCAGGATAAGTCACTGAACGTTTATAATTTTTTTGTTTTCTCCTTTGTTTCAGAAACAATGGGGCTGTGAAGAAAAGCTGAAGAAATGCTCCAGATGACAGAGAAAAACATTGCGTCAAACCAGAATGTCAAACATAAAATAACACAATGTATACAATATATTTTAGTCATCTGCCTAATGCTTTCTTGGATAAAATACTAGCTTGCGGGTATACAAAATTTTAAAACTCTGCTTGAGTTGACACACATCAAACAGGCTTTTCATTAGCAGAATCCAACATTTGTTCAAACTACCCCAGTTGTACTATACAATCTGTTGTGATTACGGTCACTGTGCTACCAGGCACACAACAAATAGATGTTTGGCAGACAGCTCAATGGGATAAGCCTTAAACTGAGATGTGTCTTTGAGCAAGACACTCAGCTGTGTGTCTCTTCCCAAGAGGGGATGAGTTAAATGCAAAAGTCAAATTTTGTTGTAATAAATAATACGTGATCAATGACAATAAATTATGCCATCACATTTGCTACTGGTAACACATGCCCCACAGGTGAGAAACATGACTAAAGAATATAAAGCGAGAAAACTTTCTCACGAGAAACCGCTTTATACTATATACCACTTTGATGTGCTTTCCACTGTGTGTTTGTTAACTGGATTAATAAGGCTGAGTGGAGGGATGGGAAAAAAAATCAAGAATCCAACCCAAAGATGTATTCATGCAGGTAAAAAGGTATATTGGAGCAGTCTTTCAGGATTACATCCATAGACAAATAGAAATAAAATATTTGAATAGAATGTTTCCTTAATTTGACTAGCTCGAGGGTATAGAAAGGACAATGGAGTTAAAGAAAATAAAGAATAAAACAAAATTAACGGAAACTGTATGATAACTGCATATGTGGTATAAGTGTTCTGCAAACAACAGGATGTTGGGCAAGTTCTCTGCACCAGCTGTTTATTCACACTCAGTGTAGCCCCAATACAATGCTAGGTATATTTTTCTATACAGTATAACACCCCAGAATTGCAAGTCTTAACCGTGCACCCCTCCTGGTTACCATTCCGTGTTGGTAAAAGAGAATAGAGAAACTGAAACAAAAAAAAATGTTCATGATATACTGTACTTGCATGATTTCTTTAGTTCTGCAGCTATAACATGTTCAATTGAACCCTGTGGCACATTCAAGCCCGAGAAGCAGCAGCAGTTTAGATTTAATGGAACAACATAAGAACAGTATAACAGGACCAGAGAATATTGAAACTGTTAGCCACTTTCAACCTGTAAGGACTTTAGCAAGTAAAGTAAAACATAATGAGCTTTGATTGGAGAAAAGACAGCTTTCACAGAAAGGCTACATATAGGATAATCATGTGAGTTAAATAGAAACGTTACAGCTATGGAGGCTCATAGACAATGAAATATGTTTTGTGTACTACAACATAAACTCTGAAATCTGTTTGGGGCTGGTTATCGCTTTTCAAAATTTCAATAGCAGTGCCAATATAACACCTGAGTTTAAGTACAAAATTATCATCTCATATTTGACTTACAGTTTCAACATTAATTTTTCATGTTACAAGAACAAAAGCCATACAAGAGCTTTACCACTATTACATAATCTACAACTGTCCAATTGTTGTAAATGAAACAGGACTACAGTGTTTTTTGAGCCTGTTAAATTGTCCTTCTGATGTGTATCCTGCTGATCAAATACATGCTAGAATTAAAAACCCTAATTTAAATAACCTGAACACCTGCATGAAGTTATTCCCAATTGCCATTCATTGATGGGCACATTTCTGTTAGATCTCCTATCTCTCCCATCCCATTGTGAGATAAGAGCAAGTCACTTGTTTTCATTGCATATTTTTTACTTTGTCAAAGCTTTTCCTATGTGAAGACACATTGATCATGTGTTATCTCTTCAACTGTTCTTCCTGACAAATGACTGGCAAGCATTGTATAAAGAAACACACAAGTTCATGCTTTCACAAACTTAGGTTAAAATGATGACATTCAGTTTGAATGATGCCCCAATTTTCTCAAAAAAGACAAAAGAACAGAAACAAACAAACACACACACACACACACACTCCTAAGAGAAAAACACAAAGTATCAATTAACCTTCTCCCTCATAAACCTATATCACCAGCGGTAACAGCTAGTTCTGAAGAAGAGCACTTAGAAACAATAAAAAGAAGAGAAAAAAAATACTGGTGGTTAGTCTGAAAAAGCAGCAGCAGTTGTTTACAGGCCACCTGAAGTTGCTACACACAGAGTCTTGATTGTGTTGCAGAGATGTGCTGATGCATATGGGAGGTACTGAAGTCCAGTTTGATACATTAGAGCCAGTGTAGGTAGGCCATGTCTGTAGTGTGGAAGATGGGGGCTTCTTGTGACAATATGGCTACCACCCAAGGAACTTGGATTATACCAGAACCAAAAACTCTTTAAAGACAGAGGTTGTAGTCATTTGAAAAAAGTAAGGGATATGACAAAATCGTTCATGCCTCATGTTTGTGTGTGTGTGCTTGTGTGTATGTGACAAAAATGGTGTCATTCTCTTATGCTAGCAGAATATGAGAATTGTGGAAAATGTGCTTGCTGGCTAGGGTCCTCACAGTCCAGACTGGTATCTGTAAGAACAAGACGACACGAGTCAGTTGACATAATGCAGCCAGGAAACCAAACCCTGGTGGATCTGCCAGCATCACTGTGCAGACCTGAAAGTTCTGCCACAGTCAGATGATGCTTACACTTGTCTGGAGGAGTGAGTGTGATCATCTGTGCTGTGAACTCCTCATCAAAGTACCGGGTGTCTGTCTCTGATGTAACTTGCGGTCTGAAGAGTGGGGTCAGCTGGGGAGGCAGGAGGAGGAAAAAGATGTATAAGCTGTGTTGGTATAAGACAATATGCAGAAGATCAGAGCCAAATTATACTATATATATTATACTTTACACCACCTAAAGCAAAGCCTTTAATTTAATTCAATTCATCTTTATTTGTATAGCGCCAAATCACAACGAAAGTCATTTCAGGCCACTTTACATAGCAAGGTTTAGGACCTTGCAAAAATAATAATAAAAAGTGTATATATAATCAAAATAATGCAGAAAACCCAACAGTCCCACTTGAGCAACAGTGGAGAGGAAAACCCCCTTTAAGAGGAAGAAACCTCCAGCAGAACCAGACTCAGGGTGGGCGGCCATCTGCCTCGACCGGTTGGGGTTAGT
>JAUMHJ010000006.1:78427-100364 GCA_032361105.1 Microctenopoma lineatum | reverse complement strand
GGATTGCCCTGAACTTTGGTTCAGGCACTTTTTATTGTTATCTACTGTTACCCTGTATAAGGTACTGTTTCCTTGTATAGGTCTATAAGACTTGCCAGCAGTGGAAAGCAGATTTACCAAACCAAACTCAGGACATTTATTTCTAAATTTGGATTTTTAAGACACAATTGTCTATTAGTCTGTCAGTCCTACATTTTGTAGTAGACTAAAATATCTTAACAATCATTGGATGGATTGCCCTGAACTTTGGTTCAGGCACTTTTTATTGTTATCTACTGTTACCCTGTATAAGGTACTGTTTCCTTGTAAATGTCTATAAGACTTGCCAGCTGTGGAAAGCAGATTTACCAAACCAAACTCAGGACATTTATTCCTAAATTTGGAATGTCTTGTCACTGAGGAAACAGAGTCAAACTCCCCACTTCACAGAGATCATTGTAAGCAAATGTAAGGCTTACAGAGTTGAAAGTATAAAAGAACATGTATCTGTCACACATGGGACCAACAATATTTACCACAAGACAACAAATCTATTGTTTTATTCACTTTAATCTATGTTTAAACATTTGTTACAAACTGAGGTTACAAAGTGAACCTCAGTTTGAAGTTTAAAGTCACTTTAATGTAATCCTTGGGCTAATTGAAATTAAATACATTTTCACCGCAGATGCTGTTCACTTCTGAATATTTTTTTCAGTTTTCAGTATGAATTAGCAAAACATTGGAGTTGCGTGTTTGTTCTTTGTCAACAGCATTGAGACGGCATAGATCAAACTAAAACCACATTATTTGTTGTGTTGTTCCTCTTGTGTAGCTATTTTAACTCCATACTGCCATTTTCCTTAACCCAATAAAGTCATCCTGTGCCATGACCCAACCAAACCTTAACCATAGTTCACACTACTACGCTACTAAAACTACAGTCCAAACTGTTTTTTGTAGAAAACCTAATTATACTGATGATACATTGAGAACTAACAACAAGGGAGTAGGTCGCAAATATGTTAGTACTGAACAACATGATCAGTAAAATGTTAAATCTTACAGTTACAACATACATTTTGCATGACTAAAGCCTTTAAACATTTTGTGTTTAGACTTTCACTGCATTTGGTATTACTCAGGGATACGTACTCCGCCTAATATATAGGCAGCTCTGTATTAATTCAAAAATGCACTGCATCAGAACATAATTCACCCAGTGCTTCACACTTCTTAAAAACCTAACAAGGTAGAGTACTTTTCAAATAGTAAATAAGTTGGAAGCCACAGTTAGATTATTTTATCCTGCTGTATTTTTGAGTTATGTTAAAATAAGTCAAGTTAATTAGTTATATAGTTCATTAATAATACATAGACTCTTGTTGCTGCCCAGGAGTTTAATTTCTGAACAGCTTACACACAAACTGGTTGCTTAGCAACACACTGAATAATGTGTAGGGAGTTTAAGTTTTTTTTCTATTTAAATTAATTATAAATAAGAAATTTCCAATGACTTTTGTGTAAATCAGAGAAACACCACACGTCATCAAAACACACACACCCACAGAAATGAAAGGAAAAGACTCACCCCATTTTAGAAAACCAGAGACATACTTCTCCTTTGCAAAGTGTGAGGAGTAAAACTCATGAGTCCACCGTGGATTCATGGAGTCCATGGTGGTTGGGATTTACAATGAGACTAGGTAGATTTTTTTCATCCTCTTGGTTTACAGTTGCTCTGGTCTCTTCACAATCCCCCCCATATATTTTCTGAACTGAACCCTCTACTGAGAAACATACAATTACTCTTATCTTGTGCTAATCCAGCACATAACCACACCCATGGGCCCTCCTAATATGCCTTTTCTGTATACCTACCTTTTCTAATCACAATACATACAATAGAGTGAGTCTTTTTATACACAAATATCCTCTTTTACCAAAGTATGTTCCCTCCTCTTTCCCCGTAGATTTTACTTTACTTTTGCACTTCTTTCTGTCCATTCCTTTCTCTGTTTTTATGTCTATTTCTATCTCTGCTCTTCTCTCCCTATGGCTCCCCATGGCTGTCAAGCCTGCAATTTCTCCAGCTCTGACTCAAGACGTTTTTTGGTGTTTGCGGGTCTATGTCTCTCTCTCTTTCCCTCTCCCAACTCTCTCTTTTCAAAGTACTCCAACAGCTCTACTGCAATAGTAAAACCTAGTAGAGAATCATGTACATGTACATCTATCATAAATTCATTGTTTATTGTTTGTCCTTGTTTGCTTTTTCTTCCCTTTATGACAGAGCTGACAGAAACCACTGACTTGAATCAGCTAGCTGTTGCTGTTACACTACGTCATGTTTTGAAGAGTGCAAATCTCTTATTTTGTCAGCCATCCAATAATCTTTTTCAGACCTTTTGATATTTTTGTATCCTGCTTATCCGTCATTCTCTCTATTCTGTCACCCCTCATAGTCTTCTTCATGTCATTCTTTTCATTGTCTCTCTCACACTCTATTTCAAGTAGTAATGTGAGAGGAAAACAATCTCTCTCACCTAGTTCACTAATTTTGAAAACCTGATGTTATCAATTAATCTGCTTATTCTGTCACACTTTCATCCTCTGAAGCAGTATCTATAGTTCTCTTTATTTGTTCTCTACTTGCCTCTCTTCTATTTCTCCCTCACAGTGTGTATTTTGTCAGTTTTTTTAAGTGAAGTGCCTTCTTCCTCTTCCCTTTCATACAAATACATCACAGCACTTTATTTCAAGCAACTTCAGCAACATTCTCGCTTTACATAGCCATTTCAGCTAAACTAACACTTTGAATATATGAACATTATACATGTTGACTTTTCTCCAGAATGAACAGCAAATGTATTTATAATAATAATAATAATAATAATAATTAATAATTTATTGATCCCATTGGGGAAATTGATACAGATGTTGAGCCTATACATTAAAATCATTTTGATTCAGAGAAATTAAAGCTGTTACACAATTACACGATTACAAAATGAAATGCTCTTCATTATAAGACTATTAATGAGTACTTTATTGATCTGTCTGATTGTTTAACTCAGACAAAACTGAGGTTACGATATTTGTACCCAAAAATCTCAGAGACACAGTATCTAGTCAGATTGCTACACTAGATGACTTTACACTAGCCTCAAGTACTACTGTGAGGAATCTTGGAGTAATCTTTGATGAAGATATATTAATTACTTCCTACATGAAAGACAAATCTAGGACATCCTTATTTTACCTCAGGAATATTGCTAAAGATAGGAGCATCCTGTCTCAAAGTGATGCCGAGAAACTAGTCCATGCAAATGTTACCTCTAGAATGGACTACTGTAATTGATTACTGATGGGTTGTACCAATAACTCACTCAAAAGCCAAAAGTTCTGGCTGCAATTAACAAGAGAGATCATATTTCTACATTAGCTTCTCTCCGTTATCTCCCTGTTAAATCTAGAATAAAGTTTAAAGTTCTTTTCCTCACATATAAAGCACTAAATGATCAGGCCCCAACATATCTTAAAGACCTGATAGAACCTTATTATCCCAGCAGAGCACTTCGCTCTCAGAGTGCTGGTCTACTTGAGGTTCCTAGAGTTTCCAAATGTAGAATGGGAGGCAGAGCCGTTGGTTATTAAACTCCTCTCCTGTGGAACCAGCTCCCAGTTAAAGTTAGGGACGCAGACACTCTCGCTACCTTTAAAATTAGACTTAAACATTCCTTTTTGATAAAGCTTATAGTTAGAGATGGATTAAGTGACTCTGAACAATCTCTTAGTTATGCTGCTGCTTTAGTCTGCTGGGGGACCTGACACTCTGAGCTCCCCTCTCTCTCTCTCTCTATCTCTCTGTCTCTCTCTCTCTTGCTCTCTCTCCTTAGGTATCCACAACCTTGGAGCTGTAGTTGCTGATCCAACCAACCTGCCCAGTGCTTTGTCTGCTGCTGCTTGTTGTTATGATCTATGTTACCCGCTGTTCTTTTCTCTCTCCTCTGTCTACTAACCCCAACCGGTAGAGGCAGATGGCCACCCAGCCGTGCTTGCTCAAGTGGACGGTCAGTTTTCTGTATATATTGATATAATGTGTAAGGTCTTAAACCTTACACTGTAAAGTGTCTTGAGATGACTTATGTTGTGAATATATAAATAAAGTTAAATTGAATTGAATAAATGAAATAAACATAAAAAGATGCTAATACGCTACATATCGCACATAACACACAATATTAACAATGCTTTATTATCATATCCACAAAAGCAGCCATTTAAATTAAATCCCAGACTCTCATCTTTCAAACGATATAAGTACCATTACTCTACGTGCAAAACTCACATAGCCTGCAGCAAACAAAGAGCAAAAGATAAAATACTATAATGAAATCGAAAACATAAATTCAGTCTTACCTTTGCTGGTTTCCAATCCATATTATATTTAAAAAATCCACTTGGCTTGTGTAATTCATTTTCCCAACGTGACACTGACCTGATTCCTGACTGCTTTTAGCTTTTTTTGTCTCCGAGAGACTGTTTAGAAATGTAACAACCTGTCTCACGTTGTCACGTGTTGTACAAAGCTAAGTGTGTTAATATCATGAACAGTGAAGGGCGCCTCCTAGCGTAGTCATGTGACATGCAGTGGCTAAAAGAAATGTACATGAGTCAGAGTGAGACGTAGAAGGAGGTTGCCTGATTGGAGTCTTAGGTCCACACAGCTTTTTTGACCGTTCAAACGATTTTGGTTTGTACAAGTTTACTTGGAATTTTGGACTTTCTTTTATTCTTGTCAAGATACATATTTCACTGTGTAAAGGAGGAGTGTTCATGTTCCGTGTGGAAGATAAGTAAACCGTTTAATCTTCTGACCGAGTGGACCCTTTTTTTGTATTGATACGCAGTGGATATGTAAAAAAGTGGAAACGCGTCAAATAACACGGGCTAATGACAGAGGCAACCAAAGGGCTAACCGGAGAACGAAGATAGCCCCAACAAGAAAACTCTGTTGCCACATTACCACACTTTATTGTTTATTCTGCTTTCTTGTGCAGTGTACTTCGTTAATACGATGGTTATATGTTTAAACTCAACATCAAGCAATTCCATTGGCTGAGAGGAAATCTTTCAAGGAAATCTGAATCATTCAAATCGTCCAATGGGATCCTGAGATATACTCCTGCTGACTGGATTCATAAATGCGTTCAATAATAATGTATAATGTTTCAGACAGTGTAGTTGCTAATGTCCAATTTGTGTTTACATCCTGTGGGGCTACGGTCACAATTGCCGGTGTTGTGCCAGAAAAGCTAGCTCTTCCTGTGTGGGGCTTTTTTTCTTTACCACCTCATCTGAATTTTTTTTTACTACCTTGTCTGAAATCTTTTTTCTACCACCTTGTCTGAATTTTTTTGTTCTACCACTTTTACACCTAGTTTTTTTTCTACCACCTGACCCCTAGGGGGCTCCATAGAAATGTCAAGGGGAGGGGTGTGAGCTGTTTTCACAGGGGCAGGGCGGGCTGGGCTGTCTGGCAGTTGTTGGACAACAAAACAGAATAGATGCAAAAGAGCTATATCTATCTACTATACAACAGTGATATTGTGCAATAATCTTTATGTGATATTCAATACACACAATATGCTACTATATTAATGCTGCTATCTTGTGTTTATATTGGTATATTATTATTGTTTACATTTTGTTTTATTATTGTGGCCTGGTAGCTCAATGGGTTAAGCGTCAGACTGGGATGCAGGTCGCAGGTTCGAGGTCACAGGTTTGAAACCCCATCTGACAGGTCCATCCCCTACCAGGTAGGGGCGGCTGTGGATCAGGAGGTAGAGCAGTCACCTACCAATTGGAAGATTGGTGGTTCGATTCCGCGCCTCCTTCAGTCACATGTCAAAGTGTCCTTTGGCAAGACACTGAACCCCAAGTTGCCCCCGGGGTGTCATGTCAGCTGCCATTGGTGTATGAGTGTGTGTGTGCTTGTGTGTGAATGGGTGAATGAGAAGCAGACCATATTAGAGCGGGAGAGGCAAGGCGTGAGGTCTTCTCACCCCCCGCTATATCTGTTCACCGTCTGGGGCTGGGGGCTGAGCTGGCCGTCAACTCTGGGCAGGTGGGCCTCCGGCTGCTGCTGGGCCTCCGGCTGCTGCTGGGACTGTGGCGGTCCTCCTGGTCCACACCCCAGAGTTAAGGGATAGAGTATAAATGGGGAGTGTGAGTGTGTGTAGAGTGTTCATTTTTGTGTCTCCATGTTGGGCGAGTGTGTGAGTGTTTGTATATGTGTACATGAGGATGGGAGCATATGCTTCTGTATATGTGTGCCTGCTTGTATATGTCTTTGTGTCAGGTTGTGGGGCTGGATACTCAGGTGAGCCTGGTCCACCCTGGTGCGGCCGATACCGGGGGGACCTGCGGGCTTGCCGCCATGGCCTCCTGGGGATTCGGCACAGTGGCTGCCAGTTGACCTCCCTCCGGGGGACTCTCTCACTTTGTTCTAGGTAGGGGCTGCAGATATCCCTGCATGGGTCTTCCTGGCACTCCGGTGTCCTGGAGGGGGTCTCTGGGTGTCTCCTTCGTCATTGCTTCGGGTCCTTTGGAGCGGGGCTTCAGTTCCCTACACACACTATTACACTATTAGACATTTACATGGAGGAACTTTATGAATACAAGCGAGAGGTAAAATCAGGTACTCACACACACTGTCTTGATCAGCTGCTACCTCTAAACTTATCTTGTATTAGTACTGTGCTGTTCAATAACATTAATTTTTAATTAATTAATACAGATATTGATTGTTGCTGTGTTTTTGCTGTTTTGTGTTTGATTTTTTCTTCTTTTTTCTCAACAGGTATTGAAGCAGATTGTCGGTGTCTTGTCTCCCCCTCTTTCTCTATCGTCTAAGCCATCTTTTGACTCCCTCCACACCTTCTTTTTCTTTTCTTTTCATGCTCTCTCTCTCTTTGTCTTAACTGAAATTAATTAATTTTTTTAAAAAAAGGGGTAAATGATGACAACACAACTATACATACAAGAGGTACTCATGTGTCATCTGTGTTACTGACAGACCAGAGAGGAAAAAAAAGAACAAAAGAACTCTTCCCTACTCTTTTTATTGTTTAATGTTTTTGTAAAGCCACTCTGAGATTGTAGGCATTAAATAAATTATTAATTATTAAAACAAAAAATCTCCTCAGCATATCCGCTGAATGATAAATACTTTAGTTATATGGGGCTAAACCTTTGGGATTATTTATAATGAAAAATAATCTCTGAAGTTCACCTGCTAATCAGTAGGTAGAAGGCCTCATGCTGCTGCATTCACATGTTACATCAAGGCTTTGCATGTAATTTAAGGTGACACTAATCCTGTCAACTTGTAAAGCAGGTTTGCACGTCACTGTGAAGCATTGCATGCGTCACTAAAGTGGACTCTGAGGAAAAATGAAGGTTGAGGAGGAGAGAAACAGAAAGGGGTGATAGAAGAAATAATGGCTAACCTCTAACTGTCAGGAAGTGAAAAACAAAGAAAAAATTTACTAATAGCACAGGGAGAGTGAATCTCAACAGAAGTAGTCCAGACCTTCAGGATTCCATCTTGTTTTGAAGTGAAGATGAGCTGTATTCCTGCCACTCACAGGTAAGCTACAAGACTGACCCCATATACTCTAAATATACATGTTACAAAATGTTAGTACCTGCACAATTTTCTAAGCTGTTGGAAATTGTGTTGTTTTTTATTCTCTGTATATTTTATTTAACATAACAAGATAATTAATTGAAGTGGTAATGCATACCTGAAACCTGTTTACTGAAAACATGAAGTGATAACCAACATCATCTCACTATTTAGTTATGTATTGAATAGAACTGTGTTATGCAGTGGTGGCAGACACACTTGGCATAAGCATGTATATAGTAAGTACTGGTTGTTGGAGAATTTCCATCATAAACAGATTTATTGGAGATTTTATTGTGTATATACAGTATACAATAGGCTTTACACTCATTAATATGCACTGTTGCCTAACACAAATGTAACAGTGGGGTCTGATCTTTCTGTTATCAATTTACTGGGGAATAGCTTTCATATATACTTTAACTAAATCCAATCATTTTGTTTTCAATAATAATACCCTATCTCAGGCTGTGTTTTTTTCCACTTGTAACAGTGAACTCATTTGTTGTTCAACTCTCTTATGTCATTAGGTGCTTACCTCCAGATTAACACAACAGGAGAAACTCTTTCCCTGTTAGCTAAAAGTAGATGTTGCTGTCAGAACACAGAGCATCACAACTGAGAAACGTATGAGATCAACAGGTTTATTTATTTTTCTGAATACTTTATTTCAATCAGTGGTTTAAAGCATACTTCAATGCAGTGATTGACAGTGTTTATGAAGACATCAATTCTCAGAATAAATGCTTTTGTATGTTTGCAGCATGAACGCCAATTTCAGTCAAGTAGACTCTCAGAATGAGGACAGCCCAGTAGAGAGAAGGGGAAGTAGAGCTTACCAGGTACAACTGAGATCTTGACTTCACTACAGTGACATTTTCTCTGTGTCAAAGTTTAGTTTTTATCTTTTTGTTCTTGTTTCAGATCTTTCCTGAAGTCAACATCGATGAAGAGTCCGATTCCATCACCGATTCCAAAGACTTCCTTTATCGAAGAGAGCGCCTTCCCTCTATTGTTGTGGAGCCCACAGAGCACAGTGAGCTGCAGAGTGGGGAGCTGAGCTGTCCTCCACAGTACCAAATGAGCAACAGTGTAGAGGAGGAAGAACACAGCAGTGTTGATAGCACAGAGGGCTCTGTGGATAGGGAGCAACAGGAGGATGTGGGGACAGAGGGATGGTAAGGGCCAGGACATTTTTCTTTAGTCATTGTCAGTTAGGTTGAAAATGACAAAGGGCATCACTTTATGTAATTCATGTCTCTCTATTTTCACTGCTGCAGCACAGTTGCCAGGAAATCTTCTATTGGACCATCCCAGAGTCAACTGTCCATCTCTCGGCTGACTCCACCTTCCTCCCCCACCCCACCTGAAACTGCCCCACCTTGTCTGAAAAGCTGAACCATCACAAGCAACATACACTGGTACCAGTGCAGTTCACTTGAAGTGTGACCTCTGACATTTATAATAAGTAGACTGTGTGTCTGACTATCCCAATAAAAGAAACCACTAGGAAGATTGAGTCACATGACCAGAAAATTCCAAAAAATCCCCCCAAAAATAATACTAAGCTGATTCCTGTACAAAAAAAAAAATCTGTGGTTAACAGCTGAATTTATTGTTACTGTATTTAATCATGGATCCAAAGTAACCAAAATCCATAGAAGAAACCACAAGGAAATTTAATTTTTGAATGGGGATCAGAACCTGTAAGTGTAAGCAGACAATCTCATGACCTCTAGAGGGAAGCAAAGCAATGTATAAAACTGGTAAATCCAGTGTCATGGTAAGAATGTTTCTATACCATAGACAATATAATATAACATTTCAAAACAAGGATGTCTAGACTTATTTTTACACTTTTTATTTAATGTGGGAACATTTTTGTAATTTTTAGGCTTGGTTTAAAAAGGTCTATAGGGAATTTTAAAAGGTGACTGCTTTTCCTGTAAATGTAAAAGATCAGGAGACCAACTTTTGATGGTATTTACAACTTAGTAACATAAAACACTTTTTGTATCCAATCACCCACAGTGTAAATTATTAATAGACTGGCTATTTGTTCCCCCAGGGGTATTCAGTGAGACTGAATGCCAAAAAAAGTTTTATTTACTGTAATTTACTTTAAAATTACTTTTGCTATGGTCTTGCTCACTTGAAATTTGGTTGAGAAAGTACTAGGCAAGGAAAAACTCCCTTCACACAGAAGAAACCTCCAGCAGAACCAGGCTCAGGGTGGGAGGCCATCTGACTCGATCGTTTGGGCTAAGTGGACAATGAGAAAGAGAAAAGAGCGGCAGGTAACAGAGAAAACAACAACAAGGAACAGCAGCCAAGTGACTGGACTCACTCAAGTTGGTAGGACCAGTAACTACACAGTAAAAAAACAATGTCAAATTTACACTTAGAGAGTTGATTTTAACTCCGTACAGATAACATTTTGTCCCACTCAAAATGAATGAAATTTTGTGTTAACTTTTCAGTGTTAATTCTACTAAATTTAGTGTCACAATTATTTTATGTTTAAATTATTTTAAATTTGGACTGGGGGCTGGTTCCACAAGAGAGGAGCTTAATAGCTAAAGGCTTTGCCTTCCAGTCTATATTTGGTAACTCTAGGAACAAGTAGCCCTGCACTTTGCTGGGTTAATAAGGTTCTATGAGGTCTTTAATATAAGTAGGAGCCTTATTATTAATGTTTTATAAGTGAGGAGAATAATTTTAAACTCTATTCTAGATTTAACAGGGAACCAAAGAAGCAAATGGTTTCTGACTGCAGGATTCTGGATTAACTAGCATCTTTTTAATTTCCTGATGCAAATGTCCAGACCACTGTCACATAGCTGATGTGCAAAGTAATGCTGACAATGTGCAAGTTTTATTATGTTTACCATATTTATAACAGTAAATTGAAACACTCAAACACAGAAAAGGAGACAAGGAGCAAGACTTTATTTTAACATTCTATTTAACATATCTACATAACATATTACAAATTAATATTATCTAATATTAATGATAGTTTTGCTGACCTACTGTCTGAAATGTGATGTTGCATAGACAGCTTTAAGCTGTTATGTGTGCTATGTATGAACATCTCTTACTCTGTCTCACATTCACCACACCTGTATTTAAAGCTTGGGGGGCGGGGATCCCTGGGGAGAAACTGTCAGCGGTTGGTTGATATTTCCCAGGAACTGGAGAAACTATGCTGAGCCAAACTCCATTTGTCTTTCTTTAACTTTCACTCATTGTCCCTCTGATTCTGGTTCTGGCACTTCTGGATTTTGCCTGTATTTATAATTAGTGACTAAACATTAGTCTGAGAGGCTGGGGTGTATACAAAGCAACACAATCAAAAGACAGCTGATCAAACCCATATGGAATGTCAGTATTTCAGAAATAGATATTGCACATCACAGCTTCAACCATGCATGAAATTAAACTTAAAATAAATCTGAAAGTCAGAAGGGGAAGCAAAAAAGCTATCAGTACACAAACGATAAAGTAAGCTGTGCTAGCTGAACCACCTCCATGCCCTACAAATTTCACAGTTACATATTTTTATCACCGTGGAAAGCTGACAGTGAAGCACTTTGGTCTAAAGACATTATCATTAAGTTTGTGACTTCTTTGGTTAAAAATTCATTATCTTCATTATCTCTAACACACCTCAGTGCTTAGGTATTTGTAGTAAGATGTAATGACGTGTAATTTTAATGTGTTTAATATTTAACACTAAATAAAAAATCTCATGATGTTTGATGGCATGTGTGTGATTTTGAAAGTGTGATTATGAAATGTAGGCAGCATGTAGTGTGTTTCTATATGTACCTTTGGATCTGTGCATATTTCACTCCATCTGTGTGTACAAATGAAAAGAGGTACCTGGAGTAGAGGAAAAGAAAATACACAATGATAGCGAAATAAATGGGTCGCGTCTTAAAATACCATCCTGCTGCTTTGTCTACAGAGAAAGCAGAATAAAAAGAGGTTTCAACTCCTGGCTAATCAAAACCAGATGTATGCTCACAAGGACTTAATTCAACCTCCTCCTTCTTTTCCCCCTCCCTCACCCATATCTTACTCAGTTTGGGTTTCCTCTTCATACTCAGTGCTTCTCTGTTCTCCCTTCAGTCCCTCCTCCTACTTACTTGCTTCTCTCTCCCTTGCTCTCTTGGAAAGCAGGAAATACTCTAGGTTCCTGGCCCTGAAGGAGGCATGTTTCCTTTTAACCACTAACAGATGGGGGGGTGAAGGATGGAAAGGAAGGACATGAGAGCCAAAAGATGACAGCTGCAAAAATGCTAAAATAATACTGAGATAGTTGAGATGATAAAGAGCATTATATGTTGTTATCCAATAGAACATTAATGACTTATGTAAGCAGTTCTTCCTATTTATTTGGGGGCTCTTGTCGGTCTTTACCCCATTTTCACTTTAATGAACTAAGCCTGCTGAAACTAAATCTTAATGTCATAAAAACAGGCAAGCCCATATAAATCCCCCACTGCTCCCCTTCTATCAAGACATACACATACCTTTGTATATACATTTTTGTGAGTACACTCATTGATGTACTGCATGTCCTTACCCCTTAGATTAATCTAAACATCTAGATCTAACAGTCTAATCTTAACCTTCTCTTATTTCAAGCCCTAAAGCCAAGTCTTAACCATTAAGCAATTTATTGAAGTACCAGCCATGGTCCTCATTGTCAAAAGGCCCCTCTTACAATGTACAAATCTCCCACTTTAACACCACCAAAACAGCCTCACCCCAGAACATTACATTAACCACCTTATCTTTGACCAAGATATCTCCTTTACCTCATACATAAAGAAAATCTTTAGAACTGCCTATATTGCTAAAATAACGAACATCCCTTTTTACAGTGATGCCAAAAAACTACTAGCATTTGTTACTTATAGACTGCACCAATGTAATACACTTTTAATGGGATGTAATTATGCTTATTAAACAGCCTTCATTGTAAAATCTAGACTAGAATTTAAAACCCTTCTCCTTACATACAAAGCACCAAGTGCTTGCCTACTTGTGGTTACTAGTAAATGTCAATGTAAATGTAAAATTGAAGACAGAGCCTTTGGCTATCAAGCTCCTCTATTAAGATACCAGCTACAATATCAGTTCCAGGTAGCAAATGCCGTTATATAACTATACCTAAAACCTTTATTTGATAGACCTTATAGTCACAGCTGGCTTAGATGCTCTAAACCAGCGGTCCTCAACCCCCGGGCCGCGTACTGGTACCGGTCCATGGGTCATTTGGTACCGGGCTGCACAGAAAGAATAAATAACTTACATTACTGCCGTTTTATTTTTTTCGGAATATGAAAGATGTTTTATTTTGAAAAATTGCCGGATTCTCTGTTACATTCGTCTACGTTACTCTTGACGCAGGCCAAGGCACTCCTGTCAGTCACGTTATGGGTTACTGCTAAAATGATTTATCCCAACAGGAGATTACCACGCACCAAGCCCACCAAGCAGTTTTTTATGGCGACCAAAACAAAATCACGAAGTAGACTGGACATAAGCCACACACTTCGGGTGTCATTGTCTCCTATCACCCTTAGATGGGACCGCCTAGTTGCAGACAAACAAGCTCAGGGTTCCCACTGATTCAGCATCGTGGTCAGTCGGATCTTTCATGCACTTTGTATTTGCGGTGTATCTTATTTTGAAGGCATGTTTAAACGTTACCATAGCGACCAGAGAGTGTTGCGGGCAGAGAGGACTTTGCTCACGAAATATTTCGTGTTTATGTTTAGAAAATACCACAGTTTTCATGCAGGTCATATCATATTATTTTGTTGTATTTATCCGCCACACCTTAAAGGCCGGCCCCTAAAAAATATTGTCTGATATTAAACCGGTCCATGGGGCAAGAAAGGTTGGGGACTGCTGCTCTAAACCATCTCTTCTAGAAGAAGATCACAGAAGATCGCCTACAGGGCAAACAGGTCTGTGGAGGATGCAGTCAACATGGGACTACATTACATCCTGGAACACCTTGACTGCCTGGGCACATATATCAGAGTTCTGTTTGTGGACTTCTCATCTGCATTCAAAACCATCATCCCTAAAAAACACTATCCTCTAAACTCTCCCAGCTCACCCCCCTGTGTCCTCTGGGGCTGTGTCCTCTCTCCTCTTCTCTTCTCCCTCTACACCAATGACTTTATCTCCAGCGACTCAGGTGTGAAGCTCCTGAAGTACGCAGATGACAACACCGTTATCTGTCTCATCTGAGACAGTGATAAATCTGCCTATCGACGAGAGGTTGAACGACTGACACTCTGGTGCAGTCACAACAACCTGGAGCTGAACGATGATAGTCGACTTCAGATGACACCCCCCTGTTCTACCCCCATCACCATACTCTGCTCCCCTGTGTTAGTGGCTGAAACCTTTAAGTTCTTGGGTTCCACAATCTCCCAAGACTTAAGTTTGGAAACCAACATCAGGTCCCTCTTCAAAAAGGTTCAGCAGAGGATGTACTTCCTGCTGCAACTAAAGAAGTTTCACCTTCCTCAGGAGCTGTTGATCCAGTTTTACTCTGCTGTCATTGAGTCCATCCTCTCCTCCTCCATCACAGTCTGGTTTGGATCAGCCACTGTACAGGACAAACACAGACTGCAGCGCACAGTCAGAACTGCAGAAATGATCATTGGTGCACCTCTGCCCTCTCTTTAGGAGCTGTACACCTCAAGGGTCAGAAAGTGGGCAGAGAAAATCAGCACAGACTCCTCACACCCCGGACACAACCTCTTCCAGCTTCTCCCCTCTGGCAAATGCTACAGAGCTTCGTTTGCTAAGACCACCAGACATAATAACAGTTTCGTTCCCCAGGCAATAACTGTTATGACCAACTGATTGCTGCTGCTACATGGACACAAACTGCACTCAACTCAGCACACTGCACACACACACACACACACACTGTCTTGTCTTTCTGTCTTGTTACAATTTGTCCCTAATTTGTCTTTAATGTATTGTTTTTCATGTACTTGTTTTCTGTCTGTACTGTCCTAGAGAAGCTAGAAATGACTAAAAGCAAATTCCTTGTATGCGCAACATACTTGGCGAATAAAGCTGATTCTGATTCAGATTCTATGTTTTTGTTTTACTAATAATTTTAACCTTAAGCCAATTTCAGGTATATCTGAGACCTTCTGGTCAAACACCTCATACTTTTAGTATTAATGGATGGGGCAGCAGGAGGGTATACTGTCTGCGGGAGGGGCACAGAGTAGATTACTAAAGTACTAAACCTGTTTTGCAACATATGAGGCTCTAGGAGGGACCCTACCAGCCGCTATAGGAAGAAGGTCATAGACTGTTTACATTAACTGGATTTTTTTAACAAACACAGATGAAACTATGGTTTTGTATGATGTCACCTGCGTCCCCACAACTGAAGCAGTCCAGACTGTGAGGAAACGCCTGCACCAGTACAGCACACTCCATATTATATGTACTTAGACCTGTGCCTCACTACCACTTATTTCAAATATAATATTATATAATATAATTTTTACAGACAGAAAAATGTCTGTGCCATGGGTTCACCAGTGTCCCCTGTGGTCAGTCTCGGCATGGAAGAAGTAGAGAGCAGAGCCCTGAGTTCGTACCCAGGGATTACACCCAGCCACTGGTTCAGGTATGTGGATGACACCTGGGTCAAGAATAAAACACAGGAGGTGGAAGATTTCACCAAACACATCAACACTGTGGACATCAACATCAAATTCACCTGAGAGGATGTCACAAGCAACAGCCTGGTCTTCTTGGACTGTGCAGTACAAATTGAGGACAACAGGAGCCTCAAAATCAGAGTGTACAGGAAACCTACACATACAGATCAGTACTTGCTGTTTGACTATCACCACCCTCTGGAACACAAACTGGAAGTAATCAGAACCCTACACCATCGGGCAAAAAAGACTCCCACTAGAGCAGATAGAAAAGGCTGAGGAGCGCAAACACATCAAGGAGTCACTTACAACATATGTATATCCTAACTGGGCCTTTTTGAAAAGATCAAATAGAGCAGTGGTTCCCAACCTTTTTTCCAAGGGACCCCTATTTTTCTAGACAATTTTTTGATGACCCAACCCCCCCCCCTCTGTTGCAGGGGTATCTGAAAAGTTAAGGAGGATTTTCAACAAACATTACCTGCCTTTAAACCAGGCAACACCCTAAGACAGAAACTGGTCCACCCCAAAGACAAAACACCCAGACACAAACAGAGCAATGTAGTATATGCAGTTCATACATAGTTCTCCTATGTACAGATCTGTACATAGGAGAAACTAAACAGCAGCTCCACAAATGCGTGGCTCAACACAGAAGACCCATCTTGTCAAGACAGGACTCAGCAGTTCATCTACACCTCAAGGACAAAGGCCACTCATTTGAGGACAATGAAGTCAGCTGTTGAGGGCCAGCTCTGTCCTGGACTTTTTGCTGAATTGCATCAGTCAGGTAGGAGTGGAGATGATGTTGTATAAGCTATTATCTAGCTAGCCATCATGAACTACAGATCCCACCCCCTGCATGAGACTGTACAAGCACTGAGCACATTGGTTATTTTAGTCACCACCAGTTTAATTGGCAATTGCTGTTACTCATCTGCAGATTGTTTGTACACTATATATTTCAACAGGAACATCTCACACACACCCCTACACTTGTGCACATATCTCTGTATATTTTATACATATCTCTGTAGAGATTGTACATACAGAGTTTAGTATAGGACTTTGTGTCTTTTTCTTCTTCTATATTCTTCTTGCTATAAGAGCTGTGTAACACTCAAATTTCCCATTCATGGAATAATTACAGTTTATTCTAGTTTTTATTATTGCTGGTGACTTTAATCATGTCTACCTCAGAGCTGTGTTTGAGGTTTTTAACATGCTCGTATTTATTGCAACAGAGTAAATGCTTAGAAGGTTTAATTATATAACAGAAATATTAACAACAAAATTAAGCCCAGTGTATACTCAAGGACAGGACCGACTTGTCCAAACTAACATCTTTTTAACTGCCTTATACAAGCAAATGAACGGATTTATTGTATCCATTCTAGGTTTTATTAATACTGGGTTTTAGATTATTTATTATGTATCATTGTCTTTTATTTATTATTTTTAATCCTGACTTGGGAAATAAATTAGATTTTTCAATGTTGGAAGATAATAATGAATAATAATAATAATAATAATAATAATAATAATGAATAATGAATGAATATTGAGTTTAAATGCAATCAGAAGTTATGACTGAGAAATTTAATTAACTAAAATGTACTTAATGAGAAATTACATTTTTTTTTTATTGTATCAATATTACAGTACAGGCGGTCTGGTAGCTCAGTGGTTAAGGCAGAGGGCTGGGATGTAGAGATGGCAGGATCAATTCCCAGCTGCAGCACCCATCCCCCATAAGGGTGTGTCCCTGAGCGAGACACTCAGTGCTAGTTTCCCGAGCGCCGCCTGTGGCTGCTCAATGTTCCTCCCAAGGGCGGATGGGTCAAATGCAGAGGACAAATTACGTTGTAACAATGTATTCAATGATAATAAAGCGGATTCTTCTTCTTCTCATAGAACAAGTCCTTTATGGCAATTTCAGGGGTGTTGATTATGCTAATGATCAAATCTTATTGTTACATCAGTCCCGCTGGCAGCATGGAGTATGATGTGATCTCAGTGAATGTGTAGGGAATACTAAATTATTTTGACATTTGCATGATTTATACATAAACATTTGGTAATATGTCACTTTCTATACAATTTTGAATCAATTCACGAAGGGCTGATAGAGTGACTTCCATTTCCTTCATTGTTTGTTAGGTCTAAATTAGTCAATATAGCCCAGACAATAGCACTATAATATATACATTAATCTTACTGTATAGTCAATGTAGTTGTGATCCATCATAGTCTATAGTTCTGCAGCTAATCTCCCTTTAGTCTAGCCAATATTTAACTTATATTATTTGACTATACAGTGGTCATTACTTTCAGTGAACCAGTTCGAAAGCGTAAGATCTTCTTCTTAAGAGCATGTGAGGCCTTAATCTTGACAAAAGCTTTGGGCTGCAGTGGTGCACCAGGTGACATAGGAGGTGATGGGAGGGAAAGCTGAGGGGGTAGCTGCTGGGGCCAAACCAGACCACTGCTTTCCTCTGAGTCACTGGAGCTGGAGTCAGGAGAGTCAGCCTCACTCATGCTTGACTCTCCCTGGTGTGGGTTAGAGTAGTCATCACAAGGTTGACACATTGGTATTTGATCCTTCTGTAACTGGTACTCCATGTGCTGGTGATGGTGGGAATGGTTGTAGATGCGGTGTGAACAGGCATAAGATGTATGTGTAGAACGAGATTTGCGTGTACGCCTCAAACAATGGTCCTTTTGGTTTAAAGCTGAAGAGCCTTGCATGGGTGTCTGCATAGATGGCTGATCAGCTTCATCTTGGCTGAGCTCCAGAGTGGACTGCCAGCGTCGGTAGTTTCCACTTCCTTGCAGTTGTTTCTTGCCCTTGGATTGGCTATTGCGATTTCCCCTTCCACTTCCTCCACCATCTCTCTCTACTGTATTGTATTTGCGCTCTGGAACTCTTGGCAGGCTGTTCTCTGACTGAGATCTACATGTCTTTTTCCCCAGCTTCCTGTTACCACCACTTTTGTCTTCATTTGAACGAAACTTCTTTGGGCCACCTCTGTACTTGGAGGAATGGATCTGAGGTGCTGTGGGCTGCAGGTCTTGGTGGTGATGGCCTCTTTCTAGGGAAAATGTGATTTGGTAGGCTTTAGGCACCCCAGAGCCGTTAGAGTGGTGATGTGCATATGCCCTGGTGGAGGCACGGCAGGGCTGAGCTGGAATATATTCAGCATTGACCAGCTGCTCTGCAGGGCAAGGTGGTTGGGGAGGATTTGACAGAGCTGTGATGGGGGGGTAACTGTGGAAATGTTGGAGCAAATCTGGCTCACTGTTGCTGGAGTCTGGGTGGGTTTGTAGCATTCGACAAGATGGATAGTCCAGCAAAGTTAAGCGGGACATGTGGACCTGTCTGGACTTGAGATAAAAACCTGCTTGATCCTGGACACTTTGCTGGAGGTGGCGGTATAGTGGTGGGGCCTCCTCAGTAAACTCTATATCTAGGTAATTGTTTTGATCCAGGTTATAAGTCAGTGAAGCAGTTCCCTCTGAACATTGGGATGGAGTAGCAATAACTGGAACAGACTCTTGCTTTGGTGAATGCTGCTCCTCCTTGTGGCATAAATTACCATGTCTCACCATACCAACAGGTTGGACATCATGTACTAAGCTGGTCCGGGGCTTTGAGGGTCGCATGGGTAAGGCCCGACGTTGAATCAAGCCAAATATGTAAGTCTCTATCTTTTGGGCTTGTTGATAATGTTCCTGATTGCTATTAACAGGCCATATCTCCCCAGAAGCTCCAGTAACCGTGGTGCTTTTTGTTGGATCTGACAACCATGTGTCTCCTGTCTCTGTCTCTGTCTCTTCTGATCCTGTTAAAACTGACGGGGAATGAGGGAGCACAAAATTGTAATCTAATGATTCGGGATAACCACTTGGCTTGATTTGAAGGACCTCTCCTGACAAACAGAGCAAAAACAGGAAAAATGGTCAGATCTTTTAGAATTTGATGTACTATACACATTCTCTTCTGAATTTAGTTTAAATGGAAATGTTGGTCGGTACCACAAATGAACAAACAATCTGCCAACTTTTTTGGGATATTTGATACATCTAGATGGAGACACTGGAGAAAGTGCGCTGCTACAGCATTCTACTAATAGGACCACCAAGACCCTGCACCCAAGCAAAAGTTCACCATTAGTGGTGTGTGAAGAGGTGGAATAGTGGTAAGCGAGCCAGGATCCATGCTAGGCTAAAAGCTAACTCTACTCAGTTGGTCCTACAATCTCTTCTTCTTCCACAACAAACTAGACTGTTTGAGGCTACTTCTTACCTCACAAAAATAGATTGGACACAGCTGTGTTTTAGTTTTTACTGACATGGCAGATTAATACAATAAATTCATCAGCACCCCGGCAATCCAGCTAGACAGGCTAACATGTGCACAAAGAGATGCAGACAGAGACGCAGACAGAGACGGTTCCTTGTCGGGTAAGATGGATGGCGGTGGAGCAGGAAACTGCGGTTTAGAAAACTAAACATGTTGAAGGATTTCAAGAGTAAAACCATCAAATAGACATTCAGCAAAATATCCTCTCACATACAGTTATTTCAGAGTGATATTTATAAAAAGGCAACCCTGACATCTAACTACTAACAGCTCATACTGAATTGTGAAATTTTCTTGTAATATTTTTAACAATTGCTTGTGGTTTATGTTTTTACTCATAATCTTTACAATCACAGGCTTAGAATTGCTTATCTGAGGATTGCAGTGTTGAAATTTACTAAATGTTATTTTGAAAACCAAAACATACTCTCCGCTTTAAAAACTTTGTCTGCAATGTTAATGGCAATGTTGTAATTTTCTTTGCAAACATGACATTTTTACCTGAACTGACGTGGCGGTCCTCCAGATCAGCAGGAGCATCTGCTGATTTGACCTCAATGCTCATCTTCAGCTCTGCTACTTGCTGTTCTAAAGACTCCTTTTCAGTCCCTGGACTACACTGGACACTGCTCTGAAAAACACAGTAAGGGACAGTGAGAGTCAAGAGACTAATACAAAAGCCTTTTGAAGCCTACTGAAGAACACACACACACAGACAGTGATGTAAGACCCCTTCATATTCTACATTAATCATTGCTCTGTACTTCAACACTTAATCACACTTTAGTGATTTAGTTTAGTGATATTACATCATTACCATTATCCACATTATGAAGAGCAATATTTTAACATTCAGAAAAACAACGTATTATGAAAACACTGCAACATTGTGAATGTAAGCTAAATGATGGGAAGAAAATCTGTTGTGTAGGAGTTGACACTGTCTTAACAACACAGAACAAGGGCAAATGAGCAAAATCATGATTACTGAAAAATAATACTATCTAAATTACACACCATATTAACATGATTTAGGTTCCATGAGTAACCCTCATTTCAGATTTTTGTAATTATTTATGGTAACACTTTCAGCAAGGGTTCAGTACTTAACATTACTCAATGCTAATTCACATGCAACATTAACAAATAAGTAAATTATTAGTTTATTATTATAGTATATCATGTTTATGACAGCATGTTATGAATGCTTACGTAAGGCTTATAATTGCCCACTTGTTCAAGTTAGCTTGGAAGTTAATTCAAACTTGATTCAAACTAGATTCAATAGCTGGACAGGTTGCACCATCCACTTTTTACTGCGTTTCTAAATCATTCTGTAACATATCTGTAAAGATTCTCAATAATCCAAGTCATGGTTACCCCATAAAATTAGTACAAAGCAGATAATTGCAGCTCAAGATAAACAAAATCTAGCATATATACACTATAACATTCAAGGATACTGACATGATCTAGCTCAGTGGGACCAAACATTGGAGAGTATTTTACACACAATGCGGGTTTTGCATTATTGATATAATTCGCAAATGAGTCAGCTCTAAGAGACGACAGTTCGTAGTGAGCTCTCCAGTCAAATCTCCAGTTAATCTGCTCAGCTCTGCTGAGAATCAATGCAGGCAGAGTCATCTCTTGGCATAGGCGAGTGTAGGAGCCATTTCAGTTTAAGTTTGCATATGTTTTATACCGCTTTAATTTAGTTTAATTTATGTACTAACTATGATGGCTGGTGGGCTGCCCCAGCCCCACCGTAGCCGCACAGGTGCTCTTAAGCAGACAGGCTGGCTTAGGACCGGCATGCACCTAGGCGAGCATACGGTTTTTTGCCCCACACACACGCTCACACAGTGAGAGAAAGAAAAGAGGAAACGTTTGATTTGTTTGTTTGATTAATGATTGAGACATTGTTTTGGATTACCGAGTTTTGGATATAAGAGCAATAAATGGTACGAACAACGACTGGACATTGGATTCTCATGCATGTGTGTCTTAAGGTGCGGACATTACCTAGCCCGGGTGCGTCGTGGCCCCGTCACCTAATGGTAAAGGTGAGTGGCCACTACAGCGAGCTTGTCTAGGTTGTCTAGGACAGGGGTCGGCAACCTTTACCACTCAAAGAGCCATTTGGACCCGTTTCACACAGTAACGAAAACACTGGGAGCCACA
>JAUMHJ010000006.1:54870-65923 GCA_032361105.1 Microctenopoma lineatum | reverse complement strand
TTCCCTCTGCCGTGTGTCTCATGAACACCCTGTGATCTGTATTAATCTTACACTCACATACCGTCACTTTAATAGCATGTTTGCACTGGTATGATTACCTATTATTCAGCTACTTGTGTATACTGTGTGTGTTTATGTTGCACCAAATCACCGCATCAAGTTCCTGGTCAGTGAGCTGCGCTCTATGACAATGGCAATAAAAGTTTTCTGATTCTGATTCTGATTCTGATAATTCTCAAAAACCTCCAAAAACTATTTCTATTTGGTGTAATGACTGTCTAACATAGAATAGAGGTAGATCACTAATTCCTGGCATCACTCATTGATCCCAGACTCTTCTATCCGGCTAGCAGGCTACATTACACAGCGCCACGACAGGACCAGTGACTCCCGTAAAAGCAGAGAAGGTGGGCTGTGTGTGTACATGTATATAACAGCTGGTGTACAAACAGTGACTGTAGACCAGGGGTGGGCATTCCCGGTCCTCGAGGGCCGCGGTCCTACTGGTTTTCCAACTATCTCTGCCCTACAGGCTGCTGATTACCTTGATCAGGTGTGTTCAGCCAATCAGAAGTCACAAATGCATTGATGCTTGGAAAACCAGCAGGGCAGCAGCCCTTGAGGACCAGGAATGCCCTCAGACAGTCACTTCTACCCGAACCTGAAGTATGTGACTGTTAGATGCAGACCCATATATCTTCCCAGAGAGTTAACTGTGGTCATGATCACAGCTGTTTACATGCTAATGCTAACTTACGCCGTAGCATTAGCAGTCAGCTGTCCAAGCAGCCACATGCTCTGCATATTGTGGCTGGGGACTGAATCCTAACAACTTTTCTGTGAAGGAACATGTCTGCACTCCTGATATTGAACTGTTGAATATCCATGCGCTCCTCAGCTATGTGGTGTTCTCCAAGACATTTTCAACCTGAGCCTGCAGCTGGAGAGAGTTCCTCTGGGGTGGAAAAAGTCCTGTCTGATCCCTGTGAATAAGAAACCACGTCCCATTGTCTTAAATGACTACAGACCAGTGGCTCTGACCTCACATCATACAGGCCATGTATGATCTTAAACAACAAGAATTGTTTAAGAACATGAATACAGTCAACAAAATGTAGTTTGTGGCTTTTGGCAGATGCAGAATTATTTCTGATGAATTTAAAAAATTAGTTTCACCATTTAGTGAAACATAACTTCTGTTCGTAACTTAATTAATTGTGATTGTTAATGATTATGATTATTATTTGTCCCGACACAGATTCAGCACTGGTTAGAATGCAGTAAATTTGTGAACCTATAACTGATAATATCCAAGGATTCAGCGTTAAGCATGGTATTTCTTTCCACGTGTAGATAATGCATAATGTTATTTCTGTTCAGAAAAAAATTGACTAATGAAATATTAAAGATTACTCACCATAGCATGTTTCCAAATTCCCTTTTGGAGCCAAAATTGAAGAAAAAAGCATATTCCAGCAGCAATAATTAGTCTATTTGTTCACAGCGGTCCTCCAGTTCACCCTGAACTGGAGCAGCTCGTTGCTCACAGCCTCTTCATCAGGTGTTCACCCAGCTAATCCTGCTGCTATGTCTGTTAGACTCTCTTGCGCTTGTCCGTGTTGAGACATGCATGCACGCGCACATACGAAGCAAAAACACGCGTACACACACGCAAAGTTTAGGCGAAATGCTGAAAATTAGCCGAAAATTAGCTCCACAAAAACCCCAACCCCACAACGTCCATTGGTGATATTGGAAAGTTAGCCGCACCAGAGCACCCACATGCTTTTAAAAAACAATCTCATACCTCTCTGGTGTCGAAAGTCCAAGAAATTAGCACCTGGAAGCGATTTTTCCAACTGCTCGTCTCTCATCTTTAGCAGGGCTCATGGAGAAAAATGAACATGGCAGTCAATGAAGGAGAAAATGTACTTCGCTCTGCATTTGGACTCAGTGCTCCAAAACCGTACATCCTCTTGCTACGAGAAGCATATGTGTCAACACAGGACACATTTTCCTCCTGTTTTAGGTATAATTTGTTTAGGAAAGATGAAAATTGACTGAAGGAGAGAAAGAAAAACTGCAAAGAGAAATAATTTCTGGACGCCAGAGCACGCGTGATGTCACACGCTCTGAAACATGCAATACACACTAATGGAGAAAATGTGAATATTTTCACAGCTTTTTAAAACTTAAATTATAATAACTAACTATAAGTTATATAATTATATATAACTATATAATAACTACACTAGGTATCAACATACTGTTTTACAGGCCCAAGGCTGAAAGTGTCTAGTCTCGTTTAAAATTTGAATCACGTTTCTAGGCCAAAGTATGACAACACAGGACGATGATAAATGGAGGGAGTACTGGTCCAAAAAGCAATTTTTTGACCATAAAATGGAAAAATGTAAATTACTTAAAAAGTTCTGAATATTTTTTAAATAAAAGTAATAGCACGCATCCTGGGACTGAGCCGGTCGTTTTGATGTATCATTGTTGTCTATGGACCCTTCCGTTCGAGGCACATTAATGTAGATACATGTTTCAGAGGTGGAGAACAGAGGTGCATAGTAATATGTGCCTTCACTGCTTTGCACTGCAGTCACAAACTACCAGACCCATGTCATCAATGGAAGCCCAGTGGAGAGAGTGAGCAACTTCAAATACCTTAGTGTTCACGTCACGCAGGGCCTGTCATCCTGTCACAACAACACCGTGTTGTTAATGGGTTAAGTGTCAGACTGGGATGTAGAAGGTTGCAGGTTCGAATCCCGTCTGATTAATAGTGCATCCCCTACCAGGTGTGTCCCTGAACCAGACACCCAGCGCTAGCTCCTTGTAAGTCGCTTTGGATAAAAGCGTCTGCCAAGTAAAGTAAAGTAAAAAGGCCCAGCATCGTCTCCTCCACCTCAGACTGCCCCCCAGGGTGCTCAGGAACTTTTACACCTGCACCATAGAGGGCATCCTGATGGTAAACATCTCAACCTGGTTTGGGAACAGCACCATGCAGGACAGATGGGCTCCACATAGAGTGGTGTGATCATCATCATCTCCACTGAGCTCCCTAACTTGCACTCAATCTGGGGCAGGCGGTGCTTGATCAAGGCCAGGAAGATCGTGAAGTGTCTCAGCCACCTCAGCAAAAGACAAAAAAACGCTTCCACGTTTCCAGACTAAGGATGAGCTTCTTTCCGCAGGCAATAGGGTACACTCATGCATAACTGCACACACCCAAGACATTAAAGGATAGCATACATTACATTGCACATTTATGCACATGTTCACACTACACATTGTAGATTGAAGACATCGATCATGGACACTTATATACACTTGCACATTTGCACATCTGGTCATTTCAATATTCTTGTCGTCTCCATATCTACATATTTGTTCATTTCCATTATGTTCCTCTAAATACACCCTAACCCTCTAATATAGAAACCTTGACCAAGGCCAGGAAGACCGCGAAGGACCTGAGCCACCCCTGGAATTGACTTCACAGGAATGGTCTGCACAGAAATGGACATCACTCATCTGGGCACACACACACAGCTGCACACACATAATAAAGACGTGCAATTTCGTGGACATTGTTCACGAAATTGCATATTTCTACGAACATTATTGATTACACACTATGGCACCTACATGGACATGCACACTGCACACTTCCTGGACATTCACTGGTCCATTCCACTTACACCTATCTTACTATTCTCTTCTATCATTATTGTTTAACGTTTTGTAATGTTCTCTTGTCACTGTACAGTTTTTTGTGTCACTTTATTGTATTTTATCTTATACAATGTATTTTATCTTACATATTTGCCCCACCTATTCCTTGCAATTACATTTTTAACATTTCTAAGGTCATTGACGGTCATCTAAGCATTTCACTGCGTATAGTAGTACTTACACTGTGCATGTGTAAAATCTGAATCTGAATGTTATCGGAGCTTTGCCATATTCAGAGTTCTCTCAGGTTCTCTGAGTTCTTTGTAGACTGGTTTGAGTAAAACCATCTGCTCAACATCAGTTAGACAAAAGAGAGGGGAGAACAACAATCATAACTATCCCCCAACTATCCATTTTTGAGACTGATGTTGTTATCATGTTTTTGTTTTTGTATTTATATTCTGTTGGTGCTGATTATGGTTGTGGGTCTTCTAATCTTTTCTGAATTAAGAGTGGCTGTAACTAGGCAAAACAATTTCCCTCTGGGATTAATACACCCACCCAGACCTGGAAGTATTTAGTGACAGTGTTGTGTTACATCAAGAACTGCACAGACATTGTCACAGAGGATAAACGTATTTGTGTCAGTCAGTTTCGGTCCATGTTGAACAACCCACCACTCCTCTTTAACAACTTTTTTTGACTCAATGCACCAGTACGCGGCTAGACCCCCTGACCCCGAGCACATTCATAGAGGCCTTCTTACAAACACCCACCCAGACTCCCGCGTTAGACCCTAACCTGGCTCCTCCAACTAGGCAAAACAATTTCGCTCTGAGATTAATAAAGAGTTTTGAATTTTGAATCTTAATCCCAGTTCACCTCCAACTCAGGAAGGCGGTCCCTAGCACCACATGCACAGTTAAAACTTGGCCAGAGGGGGCCTCCCAGCAGCATTTTTTAACACCCAGACCTGGGGGTATTAAGTGACAGTGTAATGTGTTACGTCAAGAACTGCACAGACATTGTCACAGAGGATAAACGTATTTGTGTCAGTCAGTTTCGATCCATGTTGAATAAACCACCACTCCTCTCTAACAACTTTTTTTGACTCAACACACCGGTACGGGGCCAGACCCCCTGACCCAGAGCACATTCACAGAGGCCTTCTTACCCACCCAAACTCCTGCGTTAGACTCTAACCTGGCCTCTCCTTTGGGGGTTTCACCTATCCAAACTCGAACACCTGTAGTTTAAGCCAAGCCAGCCATCTAAATGGACTTCCCTTCTTTTAGTGGTACCAGCAAAGTGGCCGATGTGCTCAACTTTGTGGATCGCTGCTAGACATTTTTGGCCTTATGCCCATTGTTGGATGTGGAGTTGATAGGTGCTGTTGAACACGTTAAAGAGACCCGCCCTTAGTTGGTGAGCAGTGGCAAAATACCAGGTACACAATTTGTCAAATTACCGCGCACTTTGCCTGCGGTGGAAACCAGACATTACAAAGGCACAGTTGTACGCAAGATCCTTAATAACTGCAATCCCAGATCAGGTTGCTTCCGAGGCATGGTAGTAACTGTAGATCAGTTACAGATTGGCACCCTTGTGGAGAAGAACTGTACATCCTTGAAGGAATATTGGGGTAAAGTGGATCAGCAAAAAGCCAAAGAGAAGAAGAAAGGAATAAGGAACGACGATAATCCAGCAAGAACATAAGTCGCCTGTGGCGCTCCTCCAGGTCCAAATCAGCGTAAGGAGCAGGCCGTTTCATGCCGTGATTGATACAGAATGCACTTATACACTCGTGTGGCAGAGCCTATGATTTCATTCTTTCCCATGTCATCCGCGGGGGGGGAACAGGGGGCATGAGCAGAAGCCTCATTCCAGCACCAGCCTATATGTGGTTGTGCCTACAGTTTCTTCTTTCTCCCCATTTCCCTCGACAGGGGAAATGTCTTTAGCTTGCTAAAGTCACCCTCCGGAGGTCTGGGAACTGTTTCCAGGCTTGGCCAATGATGTGTTCTAAGATACTGGGCAAAAAGAGGGTGGAGGAAAATCACCTTCACCACAGATGGGGTGCCGGTTCGCTGCAAGGCATATCGAGGGTCGCCCTCTAGGCAGGGATGCATGGAGAGCTCCCGTGGCCCTGGTCCCCAACCCAGAGGGGTCTATTCAGTTCTGTGTTGATTTTCGGCGCTTGAACCTAAAGACGCATCCCGACGCCTATCACAAGATGTGCTTTGTGTACATCGATGATGTCATCATCTTTGCGCCCACATCAGAGAAACATTACCAGGATATGCATGCTGTCATGGGAAGGCTTTTCCGACGAGAGCTGAAAGTCTTGGGTCATGTGGTCTCGGATAATGGCGTGCAGGTGGACACGGAGAAAACCCATGCCCTAACTGCTTATCCTATCCCCCCCAATAACATCAAAGCACTGCAGCGGTTCTTGGGCCTTGTGGGTTGGTACCACAAGTTTATTCCTCATTTTGCAGATATGGCAGCCCCACTGAAACTGCATTTCCAGGATTTCCAGTTCAAGGTCCACTACAGCTGCCTGGTAGCTCAATGGGTTAAGCGTCAGACTGGGATGCAGAAGGTTGTGGGTTCGAACCCCGTCTGACTCCTAATCCATCCCCTACCAGGTGTGTCCCTGAGCCAGATACCCAGCGCTAGCTCCCTGTAAGTCGCTTTGGATAAAAGCGTCTGCCAAGCAAAGTAAAGTAAAGTAATGAAAGGCCTGCATAACATTGTGCCCTGTCCAGAGCTGTTAAACCATCTTCGTCGGCTGCAATCCATGCAGAGTTAAAATCCCCTGTATGCTCTGGTCTGCCCTCCACCCTGTTGGAAATAAAAGAAGCGCAGGAAAAAGACACTGAGCTTGCTGATCTAGTGAAGACAACGTTGCCAATTATAAACCAATGTCCAATCTGCCCTTTATTTCTAAAACCTTTGAAGCAATTATGTTCCCAGGCGGGAACAGTTTTATGAATTTAAATTAATTTTAGGCAGGACTAAATAATAGTACAAAAAAGGTGCAAGCACTAATCACTAACAATCTTCTTTTAGCATTGCAAACTTCTGACTAAAACACGAACGGAACAAACAGAACAAAAGGAGATTAAAAACAAAGACGACAAAGACTAGACAAGTGAACAGGAAGACAAACTGAGGGACGGGACGAAGAGGAAACAGGCATAAATCGAGACAAACGACCAAATAGAAAAAAGTTGGGTTTTAAAAAAGGTTGCGCAATAGGCTACACGCACAGAGCAGCACTGACATACTTCCGGTAAAATATCAGCTGGCTAAGCCATTTCCGGTACCCTTTTGTTTACTGCGTTTAGCTCGTATTTTCAGCATTACCGTCATGTCTTTTAAGAAAATTTTTAAATTTCAGCGAACCGATAGCACAACATCTGAACACTGTACCTTTGTGTCAGGCATCCAGTAAGTACAACAAAGTACTTAGCTTTCACACTTTTCCTTCCGATGAGAAAACGAGGCGAAAATGGATTGTTGCTATCCGGAGGGAGAATTTCACGGTCAGTCCCCATACTGACCGTGTAGTCGGCATTTTAAAAAAGAAGATGTTCGAGAGCCAGAATCTGACAGAGTGTTTGGATTGTTGTTTGGATGGACAGAGTATGGACAGTGCGGGACGGCGAGAGAGGGTGAGGAAAATGTGAGAGGGCTAAGAAGGGAGAGGTGTCACACTGATTTTTGTCAGCTAGCTGAATAGGCACTCAGTAGGTAGGAAGTTCCACCCTGCTGCTGTGCTCAGCTAATTAAAACTCACCTTTCACATCACTGCACACAAGCTCTATATTCAATCCTAAACAAACTTTGTCTTGTATAATAAGGTCTGTCCTGGGCTTTCTTTTGCTAATGTAATATTACACAGAAATTCAGCCGCATGTTAGCAGTGCAGCAGCACTAGCTTGGCAGTTTGGGTCCAATACAAAGTAGACGTCAGTGAAGGTTAGGAATTACACAGAGTTCAATTGACAATCACTGTGTAAAGACAGCAAAATATACTGATCCAAAAATATGCTTTGAATGTGATCTGATTTATTATTAAAATATCTGCTGCATGCCAACTGCATCACAAAATGCAGATAACATGCTTTTGGCATAAGATAGATAGCCTGTTGTTGTCTGTAGTAGTAGTTGCAGCAGGAGTACCACAGTCTATTTACTGGTTGTCTTACAGCTAATTTAAGAACCTCTTGCAAGGTCAAACTGGATTCTAGTTTCTACACTAATATAGGTAGATAACTAATAACTGAGAGTATCATGCAAGACCCATGAACACATGGGTCTTGCATGATACTCTCAGTTATTAGTTATCTACCTATATTAGTCCCTTGGCTGTCAAAGTATGACGCACTACAGAGGCATAAAGAAGAAACAACACCAAAAAAGAGAGGCATGGAGGCATGGAAAACACAGACAACTGCCAGAGATTCAAGGCCAGAGCACTGCAATATGTCATATCATAACCTCTGGCACTAAAGACTGTCATCTCTACACTTGACAGATTTGCTTGCCTGCAACTGGTGATCTACTCTATAAATAGTGACAATGAGAGAGATATAGTTTAACTAATTCTTTATGTAATCAGCTTAGTGAAGCCACATGACATACAGTGTATGTTAGATGACATACACTGGAGGTAGTCAGACAAAGCAAGACAAACTCAACCTAAAGGTATCATTCCACCTTAATTTCCCTGTACACCAGTGGGATTCATTAATTCTCTGATATTTAGGAAAACATTTGCTATCAGTAAATTAATATATAGAGTGGCTCTTCTCACAGAAAGCAAATTTGTTATAAACTAAAATTAGTTTATCCAATAGTGCCTCCATTAGCTTCATTCAGCTGTATTCAATTTTGTGGCAAAAGCAATGACAAATTTACTACACACAGAAGTGGGCAGTGCAGTGCGGTGAAATATGCCATATTTGTCATGGCCTGTCGAACGTATTCCCATAATGCAACTAATGAAAGCTCCCATCACACTATGGACAACTGGACTAATTATGGTGTAATGGCCCTGTGCTGTCACAACAGCTAAGGGTGAGTCTGAGATATGCTTACAGAAGTTACAGAAGTAATTACAGAAATAATTAGTTCCTCTGTGCTAAACTACAAATACATAAAATATACAGGAAAGCTTAGTTTCTATGTTGTGTCCTAATTCTTTTCTAACTGGTCATCTAATTCTGGTTATTTAAGTTATTTTGGAGTTGTCTAAATAATGTATTATCTTGGAGATAATGATATTACTCCAAGATAATACATTATTATTGTATCAACTATAATATTATTATAGTTGATACAATTTATTGTACAACATATTTGGTTGCTAATTTTACCAAGGCTGGTTAACAGAAGTAATATACAGCAGCATGCTGTTCGCAGGTTACTATGTTATTCTGTGGAAATATTTTTTAAATATTGTAGAATTACATATTAGATTTACAGCTAAATTTGAGTAATATCTTTGGCTCATAGTAAGTAACATAATATTTTAAGGTGATACCGAAACATAATAGGAATATTACATTTGGTTTAAAACAATATTGAATTGACCTGTACACCTCAAGGGTCAGAAAATGGGCAGAGAAAATCACCACAGACCCTTCACACCCCAGACACAACCTCTTCCAGCTTCTCCCATCTGCAGAAGAACCACCAGACATAAGAACAGTTTTTTCCCTCAGGCAATATCTGTTATGAACAACTGACTGCTGCTGCTATATGGACACAAACTGCACTAAACTCAGCACATTACACACACACACACACACACACAAACACACACTGTCTTGTCTTTCTGTCTTGTTACAATTTGTCTGTAATTTGTCTTTAATTTATTGTTTTTCATGTACTTGTTTTCTGTCTGTACTGTCCTAGAGAAGCTACGAAAGACCAAAAGCTAATTCCTTGTATGTGCAAAATAATTGGTGAATAAAGCTGATTCTGATTCTGATATTATATTACTTAATTACTAGGATGGAATATCTATAAACAAAGCTTAACTCCTGCTCTGTCAGTAGGTCATTCCCACCACTGCCCAGTACCTTCAAAGAAAACATAATAACATTTACATAATTACATTGTCTTCACAATGTGTCTGCTGTAGCAACTTAGTTAAATTCAGTTCTAGTAGACTGAGTTGGTCTGATGCACACACACATGGACAACCCTTTGGGTGTTTGAATACCACTTCTATTTCTTCACTTAAATCTACTGTAATGACACATCAACAAATAATATTATAATATATAAAATACAATATTCCTATAATAATTACAATAATAGTAGTAAGGTAAGCATTTCTTTTGTAATACCATGGCTCTTATTTGACTACTAGATTTATTTTAGTCATTGGCACTAAATCCTCACAATCATATCTCAATCTATTTGTGATACTGATTTGTGAGTAAAACAAAAAGCATGAGGGACGTGAGGGATTGCCAAGTTAGTCGTTAGCTGCTCCACAAACAGATAAACTTACATACAACCATAAAAACATACAAACAAGAGTGCATCTCCAAGTCATAATAAAATCAATTATTACAACTGCAGCCAGGAATGTGCACTGAACTTACCCAAGAACAGTATGAGCAGAGGAGAAGCACGCATCGCGTCGTTCAGCGAGGACAAAGAATGTCTCAATGTATGACTGAGTGGATCCACTTTACAGTGGCTAAATTGACACTGAACTGAGGAGTGCATAGAACCGTATTTGTCCAGCAAGCGGCGCAGCCTACGGCTTCAGCATCCTCATTCAGTGTAGCGTAGTAGAATTCTCCTGCTGTTTTCACTCAGCAAAGCTCCTCTTCTCCTTGAGCTCACCCTCAGCTCGTGTACGGGGTGTTTCCCTGATGTAGGCTACACAAGTTCACACGCAGCCTCTCTCTGCACTGTAGTCCGCTGCATGGTAATTCAAGAAGAGGTATGGTAAGCCAAAAGGTTCATCTCCGCGTGCTTTACTTAGAAAGGTTCTCAACCCTCCATTCATTATCGTTCTGCATTGTCATACTTTGTCCTACACACGTGATTGTTATGAAAGATGAAAATTGACTAAAGAGTCAATTTTCATCTTTCATAAACAATTTATACCTAAAACAGGAGGAACGTGTGTCCTGTGTTGACACATATGCTTCTCATAGCAAGCAGAAGCTTTTGCTAAATATTAGCAATTTAACGGAAAAGCAGCATCCTGTCTAGCAGCAGTCCATGAGGCTGTATGTGTGAGAGGTCTGGTGTGTATTCTGGGGTGGTGTGATTTATGATGGTGTGTGGAGTGGGGGGTTTGTAGGGGAGTGTCTTTGCAGGGGTGTGATGCATTTGA
>JAUMHJ010000006.1:9924-26485 GCA_032361105.1 Microctenopoma lineatum | reverse complement strand
AAAAAAATCTTAATTTATAATATTTTTATAGCACTTTTTAGGAGTTGTACATTTTTTGCACAGAGGGTAAAACGTTGCGTTTTGTGCTGCGGCATTATCTATCCATTCCATTTATACCACTTCAAAACCTCCACAAGACAAGTACAACCAGTAAAAAAAGTTTTCTCATTGCCAAATAGTGATTAGATCCTATATCTTTTTCCTGAAAGCCCTTTTCTGCTTCAGGTTAGTATTATTGTACCTATGCTTACAGAATAATGGAACATCCAATCCACTGTACCCCTTGAAACTCCTACCAGAAAGACCAGTACAACCAGTAAAATGCTATTTTCTATTGCTAAAGAGTGATTAAGGTCAATATTTACTGCTTTAGTTTTACTTATTTAAACTCTTATGGGTCACATTTCAACATTTATTAAACATCAAACAACATATTAAACAGCAATTAGCATGCTAGTTATCATGCCATCACAAGGCGAATACCCTGGCGCTGCTCAGATTAGCTCTCCCACGCAATTTCTGCAGGAATTGCTGAATCTAGTTTTTATTTGTAGCTTCTATGTGTTAAGTGCCTGCAGTCAGTGACATCTTGTATGAAATGTATGGATTAGGGCTGCAACGATTCCTCGAATTATTCAAATAATTCGATTATAAGAAAATCATCAAGGATTTATTTTAGAATCGAGGCTTTGTTTAACTCGTGTTAAACAGTAATTTCTGTTTGTGTTTTGTACAGACTGTAATAATTGATGTGCATTCAACAAAGATGGAGAACATGGTTTAATGTTTACATTGTAATACTAAGCTGGAGTAAAAAACATAGATTTGGCAACATGACTTATGTTTATGCAGAAGCATCCGCACGGTAACCAAGCGGAACCTCTGTAAGGTAACGTTACACAAAAAGACACACGCGCTTCATATTTAAACGGTACTGCTGATATTAATCAAATGAAACCATGTACTTGTATGTCTTTAGTGTTTTGTTCTTATTTTTGTAGAAAATATTTCTACTGAATTTTCTGTATGCAGAATTGTTTGTGCATTTGAAAACATTTCGTAAAAGGATCCATGTGAAAATTTACACAATTTCGGGAATTTCTGCAGATTTTTACAATCGTTAAGAGTGACACTAAGCTATCACATGCTTTGCTTCGATAATCCCCACCCCACCCCCATAGCAAACCTAAGGTATGTTTAATTAGAATTGCTAACTAATTGAAACGCTAGTTAGCTATAGCCAGTTTTAACGCACAGTATTTGTGATTATTGGTTTATTAAGGTTCAATAACAGACAATGCTTATATAAACAGGTCTTTCATGTGACAAAATGCACTATCATCATTGTTTATAACGCAAAATACATTCAGTGCATTTTTTAGGTTAGAGTCTCTATACAAGGGGTCTCAGACTCGCGGCCCGCGGGCCAACTGCGGCCCCCGGGACGGTAATTTGTGGCCCCTGTCTTAATATGAAAGATTATTTTTAGTGCGGCGCACAAGATTGATATGAATGTCACTTGTTGTGTGCGGAGCTGAATAAACCAATGACGGTGAGGTATATGGCACTACAGGGCGGGACATCGGGGGCTGTCCAGTGCCTCGTTCACTCATTGGTTAATTCCTCTAGTCAGCTGGGCGGAGGAGAAGCCGCGAAGCCGCTCGGCGGCCACAGTCCTCCGCTGCTCTCAGCTCAGAAATGAAGGAGGTGCTGTAATCTGAGATCCAGCCTGTGTCTGTAGCCATCTTCATCATGGCCGAGAAACTCTGACCTATTTATTGTAGGCGTGTCGCGAGTGAAACTGAAACTTTACACTAAGTGCGTTTACATGACACTTGGGAAATTCGCATAACTGCCGTTACCTGCTACGATCGGAAAAGGAGAAATCTGAGTGAGCTACCCAGAGAATTCCGATAGCTATCTGGATCTCTCTGCCATGGATATGCCTTTCTCCGATAACGATCGGAGAGCAAAAGTGCATATGCACCACAGCCCCACGCAACTGAAAGTTAAAGTTAAACCCGATACTGACTCCAAATGGAATCACATATTACAGAGCCCCAAGCCTGCACTGAAGAGAAAGGTCAGGTTTAATTCATTATTTTGTGTTCAAAATAAAGATATTTGAGAACATAAAACATAAAACAATGTTTTATCAGCCCTTTTCTTGTGGAAATCCTGATGCGGCCCAGCCTCACCCAGACTCGGCCCCCAGGTTAATTGAGTTTGAGACCCCTGCTCTATACTTAACTCCCACCAAACCCTTGGAAGAGCATGACATGCAGAACCAACATCCAGATGTGTGGAGAACATTCCTGAGCAGTGATGACAGTCCAGGTAGATAAGAGAGTCCTGTGATGCCACAGATGGGGAAATAGCAACCCAACAAAAAAACTACAGACATGTGTGCAGTGTCACTAAGACTACTTAAATGTTTAAATGTTTGAAACTAATAAATCAATAACTTTGGCCGTAGCATTAAAATACATACAAACAGTAACAGCATAGCTTCAGCTATATAAATCATGAGAAAATGTATCGACTCTTGAACATACATTTCTAGCAGAACTTGTTAGCATGGTCAAAAAAACAAACCGTGAATCATTGAGACTTCCTAACACATCTGATGCAAAATGTTAACTCACCAGAGGGTTTCCACATCACAACAGAGTTCAAGTTTTCTTGACGGCGTTATTCGTTGTAAAAACTTTATCCCTAACAAGGTTAACATGCCTTCTTACTAATAAATTTCCTATTAGTGTCTTCTTAATATCTGCCTACAGAAAAAAGAGTTTCTGAGTTAGCGGCAGTATGTTGCGAGCGAGGCATTCCAGGAGGCCTCATAATAAAGAGATCAGAGCTCCAAAAAATAACCTGGCTTACAATAGCATGATTTTTACTATATTTTTAGGGGGGCTTGGGATCATTTTGGGGGGGCTGAAGTCCACCCTGAAGCCCACCCAAAATAGGCCTAACGATGCCCATGGGACTTGTGTTCCGCTTTTACTTCATAAAACAGTCTGCTGACCATTTGACGTTCGGAATCCTGACAACATTGAAACGCTGCTTTTCCGTTTACTAATCCGCTCCTCTCCTCACCGCCACTTCTGCTTTCTTACTTTCTTCGCTGCTTTTGTGAAAAAGCAGTGCACGGCATATATTATTCTCCACCTCTAAACTGGTCTCTTTGGAGCCTGCAGTGCGAAGCAGTGCAAGGCACATATTGTTCACCTCAAAACTGGTATCTACATCAATGCGTCTTGAATGGAAGGGTCCACAGACACAAATGATACATTAAATTGAGTACTTTATCAATTTATTTTTAGATTTTTCCATTTTTTATTAAAAAAATGGCACTTTGGACATGTACTGCGCGGCTGTGGCTCAGGAGGTAGAGGAGTGCCTGCCAATCAGAATCAGGAGGTTCGATTCCCTGCTTCCTTCAGTCATATGTCGAAGTTTTCCTTGGGCAAGACACTGAACCCGGTTGCCCCCGGTGTGTCAGGTCAGCTGCATAGCAGCTCTGCCATCAGTCTATGAGTGTGTGTTTGCTTGTGGGTGTGAATGGGTGAATGAAAGCAGTGTAAAGAGTACCAGTCTAGGTAGAAAAGCGCTATATAAGTGCCTTTACCATTTACTTCCTCCAGTCATCATCGTCCTGTGTGGTCACACTTTTTCCTAGAAACGTGATTGAAATTTTAAACGAGACTAGACACTTTCAGCTTTACGCCTGTAAAACAGTATGTTGAGATCTAGTTTAGTTTTTGAGTTACTATAATTTAAGTTTTTAAACAGCCTCAACACAGACATGCGCAACACAGGCCGGTCCCAGAGCAGCTAGCAGCAGTCTTAGCTGGGTGAACACCTGCTCGAAGCTGCTGTAAGCAACGAGCTGCACAGGGTCAACAGGTGCACCGCTGTAAACAATTGGACTATTCAACTATTATTTCTGGAATAGGTTTTTTTTTTTTTCAATTTTGACTTCAAAAGGGAATTCGGAAAAATGCTATGGAGGGTAATCTCTAACCGACATTGAATCTGTGTCGGGACAATTAATAATCATGAATAATTTATGAAGTAACACTGTTACAAACAGAAGTGTTTTTATATTATGTTTCACTGAATGGTCTTTAAACCTATCAGAAATAATTCTGCATCTGCCAAAAGCTACAAACAAAATTTTGTTGACTAATTAATGTTCTTAAACAACTCTGATCATACATGGGATGATTATGCGTGAGTCTCAATATTAATACGCAGGACATACTCAAAAATCTCAGTTTGTGACAGATGTTTAAACATAGATTAAATTGAATGAAACGCTAGAAACACTGGTTTATGAATGAATATTGTTATGTACATCTTTAGGGCAGAACTGTCATGAATTTCTGTTCTTTGCAGTGGTTGTGGCATTAGTTCTATGCTTAGTATAAGTAGCTCCTTAGCATTCTAAGTAGCATTAGCAATTTAGTACAATGTAAAACTGAGTGACTTCAGACTGTTAGAGACACTTCATCGTAGCAATGATAATTTCATATGTGTGTTACAAGAGCACATATGTGGTGTTTGTGATTATATATTATAAAACACTAACTTTAGCAGACAATTTGCATTAAAAATCAATTATTCGACTTTAACCAGAACTGTTTCTGCTTGGCCTTCACAATAAAAGCATTATGATAGATTATATTTGAAAAGCTTTTATTTTGTACAACTTATATTGCTGTGATTATATTTATGTGGACATAAGCCTATGTGTTTAGTCTTACAGCACTTGAAATATACAAGTCCAAATGAAAATAATTCATATTCTGACACTGTATTGTAAAATTTGTTTTTTGATGGACAGATTTAACATTCATACACACATACACACACGCACACGCGCGCACACACACACACGCACACACAACTCAATTCCAATTTAATTTCTGTACTCCATTATTTTTAGACATCCTACAGGTTCCTACAATATTTAAAGAAACAATATGCTATTTTATTTGGAAGCTTTTGTGCTGTCTGTGATCCACTGTCATGGAACAGCAGGGCAGAGATATTCACTTCTAAATGTCAGTAACAGATGTTTAAACATAGATTAAAATTAATAAAACAATAGATACGCTGGTTTATGGTCCCATGTGGTAAAAAGTTGATGCTGCTGTTCAGATGTGTGCACATGTTTAACACTAATCACAGAGTGACAGATAAATGTTCTTTTAGAATAGTGTTTCTCAACAGTGGCAGTACCGCCCTCACAGGGGGCGTTGGAAAGGTGGTTGGGGGCACTGGGAGTGAAGCAGCCAAAGGGGAGGGGGGGCGTTCAGATCAAACTTGAGGGCGTTGAGTGCTGTCCTTCATTATCATAAAATTTACATCAATCACTGTTAAATATTACACATTAGTACATTTGATTTTATTCCGAATCAGTTTATAAGTTTGTAACATACATTACGAAACGTAACAAAATGCGTCGATGTAAGTGAGAACGTTCTCTTTGCTTATTTGCCAGATGCATCACCGCGGGAACCCCAAACGTACAGGAAGTAGATCCTGTGTTGTAGATTACTGCATGTTTCTGTGATATGTGAGAAACCGTTTCACGGTTTATGTTAATGTGGGTCTTTTTGATGTTATGTTACATTACATTATTTGTATTTTGACCTGATGTCTATGATTTGTTGTTGAAGTGGTGATACTTCCCGTTTGTCCGCGAGTCATTCTGCAGCAGGTTTTCGGCGGATAAACAAAATAAATACAAAACACAAATCTACACAGAGTCCACTGCACTCAAACCAATTTATAGCTCTTGGTCCTATTTCACATTGTTAAATTTGTCAACAGGAGACGCCTGTGTTAGCTGAATTTCTAAAATTCCTGTCAAGACCACCTCTTTTAGTGGGTCTCTCTGCAGTGTTTGGGTGCGCATCCCAATGTGATAAAATGTCCAAATAAAAATAATTCATATCCTGACACTGCATTATAAATTCTGTGTGGTTTTCTGATGGACAGATTTAAAATTCATACACACAACTGAATACAATTGGATTTCTGTACCCCATTAGTTTAGAAGTCCTACAGGTTACTTCAATATTTAAAGAAACAATATGCTATTTTATTCAGAAGCTTTTGTGCTGTCTGTGATCCAGTCATGGAACAGTAATTTTGTAGTTTTCTTAGTATTTTGAGTTACCATGGCAATGCTAATTGCCAAAAACAACACAGTATAAGCTCACAGAATAGACATGGTATTCTTTCACACTATAATATACATCAAAATGACTCAGTTCAGTAAATCCTGCTTTCTGATTGGCAAGGAGGCTTTGAGGTTCAACAGGCACAGGTGGCAGGCACATTCAAAGTTTCTCAAGGAACTTTCTCCATTATAGTCCATAATATATATATTTTTAAAACCGAACTTTGGACATGCCTGGTTAATGTGAATGATGTAAAGCCATTTCCCAGATTTGAAAACAGCTTCTCTTCCGAGCATGAAGATCAAACTGCAGTGATAACAACATAAAAAATGCACACACCTACTATGACAACATTCCCACATATTGTGCATTATCTTGTGTGGTTTTATAGTGTTTTCATGTGTAAATGAAACGCACACAGCAGTATCACTACTTTCAGCCACTCCTCCTGCTGTCGTTTCTCTCCGAGGCGAGGCGTAGTTAATCGCGAACAAGGTCTTAATCTCGCCATCACTAATTTCAATCCCACTTAAAATACAGCAAAGGTTTAACGTCCATGATAAGCTATTGCCATGTCACCTACACTGAATTAAATGTTCAACACTCACCTTCTCAACTGCGTTTGACGCGCCGTGAACTGTCCCTTGTGAACGTGAGTTGTGTTTCTTCAAATATGTCCGACAGGAAACTACCAACTTCTAGACTTAATGTTTTCGGTAATCGTAATTTTTACCGATGTATGGACAGTATGACACAGTTTAGAGTTTCGTGCGCTATGTTCTGCTTGGATTGTTACACATATTACCCACTGAGCCCGATAGCATGGCGTAACGTTAATCATTGACTAAAGGAACCATAGTGCGAGTGTATCTACATAATCGGAGTTTTATATCGTCGTACTAAAGAACCCTCCATGATATGGATGTTTGTAAATTGACAAGAACACCCAGGTAAACTGATTCACTTACGTCAACATATGCAACACAGTTGTACTTACTATTTGTAGTCATACACGACTCTCTATGACCACCTAGACCACCTTAGGAAATTTTCTTACTGGCCGAGATATGTGTCTAGCTACACGTGAGGAACAGTGTAACGTTGTTACTTAACCTATCAACATTCTATCCGAAAATAGCAACATATACATGTTGCATACTTGCTAATGTTCGTTGTTTCTGGTCAGTGTTAACAATGTACAACAATGCAAATATGTAGTTATTACATGCAAATAGGTGTGGTGACCAATGACGTTTTACTGTGGGTAAATTATAGAAGAAGCCATTCGAAAATATGAATAAGGTTCAACCCAGCTGCATGCTGGATTTAACGAAGCTTTGTGTGTTCTTGTACCTGCAATGAGATAATCTTAAACTGCTGGACCACTTTAAGTGTTTTATACTGCCAGTTACTTGTCACCTCTTGCTTTCTGGCCAACCCTGCACCCCCAAGGAAAACCTTGGGGTACGACCTTGCCCAAGTATACTTTGACATGTGGGCTGGAGGAAACAGGGATCAGATTGGTGGACAAACCACTGTAACTCTTACCACACAGACTGGCCTTTATTACCAGTGTTAGAGTTCATCATTTAATTACTGTTATTTGAGACTGTCAGTTCAGTCCGTTTGATCTTCCTTGTAGTTCATCTTGGCCTCTCTGTTCAGGATGATGTCACATGGATTCAAGAGCAGTGTGCAGGACTTCACCTTTGGACCATGGAAAGTGACTGCTGCCAAAAACCACATCATGAAATCCAAAGACATTGAACGGTGAAGTGTTACTCTTATTTTTAGCATACAGTGCTGATAAAAAATCCGCTTTTCTTTTATATACACTGAATCTTGTTTGCTGTTCTTTCATGTTCTGTCAAAGGTCTCTACATTTATTGAAAGATCATCCTGTCCAATATATGTTGCCAATATACCTAACTGAAGAGAACCCATGCAGACAATAGAGGGAACATGCACACAGAGTGGCACCCAGCAAATTCTAACCTGTGTCCTGCTTGCTGTGAGCAGAGGTGGATTAAGGTAGTCATGGGCCCCTGAGCTTCATTTTGTTGGGGGGGGCCCTCTTGCAGAGGAGATATATAGCCCCAGTTATAATATAAAAATGTAATGTTACTGTTGTGTGCTGAGAATCTTACATGGCATAAATTTACCCACTCAATCATACACAGGAACACATTGACACCATTAATTGTAAATAGTAACTGTAGTAAAACTGTAAGGCTGAACTTTTTAACCCAACAGGTGCAATAATGGAACAGGCCTCATTATGTTACTGAGGAACGTTTATAGCATGAGAGACTCAAATAAAACTAATTAATAACACCCATAAAATCAAATCCAAGAATCAAATGTTTATTGTCTATTGAAAGAATAGGATATTTATTAATGAAAAATTGTTACATTAAAGCAAACGTTTACAGTATATGAGCTGTTGGCCAATGAGCGCCAGGAAGGCGGGCGGCTAACCCTAACCCTTAAACAAATATAAATAAATAAAAATAATCTGGCTAATCCAGGGCCCCTGCACACGGGAGGTCCCTAGGCTACAGTTTATGTCAGCCTGTGCATTAATCCGCGCCTGGCTGTGAGGCAACTGCACCACTGAAGCTGTAACTGATGGGATGAATGAAAAACATGCTGGCTAGTGGCCCTTGAGCAGAATTCGACACCTCTGCAATCTCAAGTGTCACTTCGAGGAGTAACTCCCCTAGATCTGCAAATGAAATATTATTAGGAGGGCATCCTAATCTCAGAAATCTAATGGCCAGTGTACACAGGATCAGCTATGTGGAAGCTGTGGAAGACAACCCACTGTCATTCAAACTGCTCTGTATAACTGGGTCTGGCTCAAGAGCATTTCACGCATATCTCTTTCCCCGTTTTTTTGGAGTAGAACTAATTTTCAGCTGTTTGTGATAAATTATGTTAATATACATTTGTCAATCTTGTGTACAAACTTATTTTGTGTCTTGTGTAAATACATCTTTTCAAAGTTAAAAGTAGCCAGCTATTTGCCTTTCTAGGTTAGCAGAGGAGATGAATATGCCCTCGCTTCCAGAGATGCTGTTTGGGGACAATGTACTCCGCATCCAACACACACATGGCTATGGCATTGAATTCAACGCCATTGATGCCCTGAAGCGAGTCAACAGCATAGAGGACACTGTCAAGGTGGCCTGTGCTCAGGAGTGGCAAGAGAGCAGGTAAGATGATTATTATTATTATTATTATTATAACAGTTGATACAGTATAAATCCACAGTAATAATGCTAATTGGCTTTATTGTCATTGTTTGTACAATTTTTTTCTTCTTTGATTTCTGTCCCTTGATGGGGGAAGATATGGGCAGGCACAGGTGGTGCCCCAGGGAGCTAGCGCTCAGTGTCTTGCCCAAGGACACACCTGGTACGGTTGATGTGGCTGGGATTCAATTCTGCCACCTTCTGCATCCCAGTAATTCTAAAAGTATAGGGTGGGCTGTGCAAGCAGTCTGGGGGAAAAGTCATGTGAATCAAACTTAGTCTTAGTCTCTTTATGGATTGAAACGTCCAGGCCGCTGGAGTTCTCTCTCTTATGATTCAGTTGGTGTAGTTTTGCAACAGTTGTAATGTGAAAATGTAAACATTCAGGCATCTCTGATACATCATACAAGGACAGCATGTGGGAAAAGAAAAATCACAACATCATTTATTTTTATATTTTGACTGATCCTGACTCTGTGTAGGACGCAGTTAATAATCATGACTAATAAATGTTATCACTGTTGTGGCTCCTGCCAAAATAGACAGAAGTAAATAGGAAATAATTCTACATACAACTGGAAACTACAAACAAACTTTAGAGAATTAATAATGTTTTGGATTGCACCAGGAATGAGGAGACAGTCTCACTCATTAATTCGCTATGGACAAAAAATACATGTGAATGAGGGAAAGATTGACATACAGGAAGGTGTGCTGTGGTGAATGCTGATCTTTCCACAGACACAGAAATTAAGTGGGGCATGAAAATATTTATTCTTGCCAAGTGGGGAATATAAAATAAATAAATAATAATAAAAAAAAATAATAGAAAGTTTGCCCCTGTGAGGCGCCAAGGATCAGGGTATTGGTGTCTTGTCCAAGGACACCCTGACATGTAGCTTGCTGGGACTGGGAATCAAACTGCTTGCCCTCTGGTTTGAAGACAGCTTCTCAAGCGAATAAATGTCCTATAGAATAATGTCTCTTGTGTCCTGTGTTCCTGGCCAAGATTTTTTTTGCATGCCTCTACAATCAGGTGTATTTCTTAATTCTGTTTGACCACAAGTTACAAACATGCATATTGCATGTATATTGCATATTAGAATGTGGATAGAGAGAGCACAGCAGAGAATACAGGAAGATGTAGCTAGTAACAATTACATTTATAGAAAATGGTCCCCCAAGTGTTGTGTGGAGCTGGGGCTGTTTAATCACAGCTTTAACACATAAACACTGTGAAACTAACAGAAAACAATGCTGCATATTTGTATTTGTACTCTCTAACACCACTGCCTCATCAATTAATTTATTCACTCTTCAGCTTTCTTGACTCATTCAGGGAGGAGCAATGAAGAAGACCGCAATATACTATAAAACAGGGCTATTCAAATAGTGGTCTCAGGTCAGATGTATTCCAGAAACAACTGCTGGGTGGCCCAGTCTGTGGTCTACCAGAAATGCAGAAAACTGATATTTAGTTGGCAAATTTTCACAGAAATTCTCAAATACCCACAGTAGTGCTGACTTGAATTTTAGTGGGGGTGATTACATTTTTTTTAACCTGATCATATTTGTTAAACTTGTGACATTTTTCATTTTTAAATATCAGTGAAGCCACTCAAGACAAACCTTTTGGATGTGATCCAAAGATTTGTGCTCTTGTTCAGAACCAAATATGTCACTTCCTCCACCTTTGGATGTGATCCAAAGATTTGTGCTCTTGTTCAGAACCAAATATGTTACTTCCCCCACCAAAATCTTAGCAGTGTAATGTACTTGCATATCATTGGTTTAGCTGAAATATTTATTTGTGATGTTAGTTTTTTTTATGAGTTTGCAAAAATGTTGATTTAACAACACTGGAAGTTCTTTTTATACTCTGCCTGTCTATGAAATTGACCAAAATATATATTTATTTCTGAAGCCAAAGTGATTGTTCGCGATTCTGTTTCTTAAGTATTTACTAGAGCTGTCAATCGAATAAATAAAATTGACTAATTAATTGCAAAGATTTCTGTAATTAATTGTGATTAATCGCAACTTCATTATTGATAGCCTGGCTGCAAATAAATATTTTCACTTTTATATATATGCTTGTAACAGACACATCAATATAATGAAATAAATGCACAATAAATACAAAGAATGTATGCTTAAATTCAAATGAAATTTTTATATTTTTCTTCTCTCCTGTGAACTACAACTTAACAGTGACTCACTAAATTAATATTAGATTTTAGCAATAACTTGAACAATAATTTCCTGCTATTATCTAACAATAACAGAAATATAAATAAAAATGTGTAACATGTTAATGTCAGCAGAATGTCACAAGGGAGCACAAAAGTCAATATTTAAAACACAAAAACAAAGCGCTGAAAACCCAGAATGATAAACATTTTTAACTCCAAACCAGCAAATTGGCTTAGTCCTTTTTTGCACCCAGCCAGTTACTGAGGCAGACTATTTTGTTTACATTATCTGGGGACAAAGAAGCACACTTCTTTTGAATGATGTGACCTGAGAGTGAGAATAACCTCTCACAAGGTACAGTGGTAGCAGGCGTTGACAGGTACTTGCGTGCAATAGGTGCCAGGCTGGCATGTGCTCCTTCTCTCTTTAACCACCACTGTACGGGACACTATCCTATGTCCACTTTGGGCTCTGCTTTGTACCAATCCAGACAGCGGTCTATAGAGTCTTCCTCTTCCTCTTCTTCTGTATCTGAAGAACCTAGCAGGCAGATAGACATCTGGCTTATCTTCTGTGGTGGTTCCTCTCTTGTCTGAGCAGCTGGTGGGTGTGCATGCCATCACAAGGTCATGTACTGAAGCCCACACCTCCCTTCTTTCATGTTTGGTAAGACACAAGGGCAGTAGCAATCTTCAGCCATGTGAGATTGGTGCTGTCCCTTCGCTGGGCTAGGTCTGTGGTAAAACCTTCTTAAACCTCACAACATAAACTGGGTCGTTGTCTGAGAGCTCCATAACCCTGGACAAATGACGCAAGGCTGGCAAAACCATGGAACAGAACACATACAGCTCTCCCCCCAGCAAATCGGTCACATATCTGCAGTAGAAAGAATAAAAAACAAGTCTGAAGACAGAGTTAGAACACAAAGGTAGACACACACACACCTACATACACACGAAACTAAATGATTTACCTGCAAGGTTCAAGTAGTTTCTCCAACTATTGAAGTTTAACAAGCTCCTGGTCAGTCAACATGGTCACCTTGTGGTTTAGCTGAGCCAGGATGGTGGTCAGCACAGATTTGTTTCTTTGGATCCGCTTGATCATGTCTAGGGTGGAGTTCCATCTTGTTGCAACATCCTGAAGTGGTTCTGTTTAATGTCCATGTGCAACTTGCTGTTCCTTTAATTCTTGGGCATTTGCTGGACTACGCTTAAAATGTCCAACATTCTTGCGACACTTGGCCAGAACACTTTCAAATCCAGCGTCATTAAGAGAAACTGTGACCGTTCTTTGCAGAATATGGGCCGTGTAGGGCAGGTGTTCAAATGGAAGCAGCCTGGTGGCTGCCGTCATGTTACAAGCACTGTCGGTGCCAAGCATAGTTAACAGCACACGCCTCAGCATAGTGTCGCCTTTCAGTTTTACTCACTGTTAGTGCAAACGATTGAAGAGTCCAGTCATTATCAATAAAATGTGCTGTGACACCCAAGTAGTTGTCATTGTTCACCAATGTCTAGTGCCGTCCGGCAACTTCTTAAAATAAAACATTCCCCCCAAATTTCCGTCCTTGTCCATATTTGCGTTTGTAAGCCAAAGTAGTGTCGCTTCTTCTTCATGTTACGGTTGTTTGTTTTGCGCTCTCTTTCTCTCTCCCTTTCCGGCAGACCAAACACCACCATAGCGCAATGCTGACACCCCTTCAGAGCTTCTAACGAGTTTAAGGTTTAAGGTGTTTTTTAACACATTAAACGTTTTACAATAATTAATCAAAGTTAACAAGGTAATTTTGACAGCACTAGTATTTACATATATATTATGTTGCTGCTTATCTGTCTCTGAAAATATGTGGCCCAGCTGACTTTCTAGACTTGTAAATTAATATTTAATTGAATACCCTGCCATAGACGACTGGTCTGGTTTTGTTTTCATTTAGATTTACATATTAGAGTAGTGATTGTATGATGTCATTCTAAGGGAAATAAAACATGCCAGAATAGTTTGCAAGCAATGGAAAGTGCAGCTCTCAATCTAGTAATCACTGACAAAAAAAACAGAACAACCAATAAAAATTTTGAGTGTTCTGCTGAAAAAGTATGCCGCTCACGTTACTCTCATAAACGTCTCTATGCTCTCCAGAATGGATTCTGAACACTCCAAAGAAGTGGTGAAACCTTATGACTGGACATACACCACAGACTACAGAGGCACCCTGATAGGAGAAGGTATACAGATAAAGGTAAGTTATTTTCAGAAATGGCATGGAACACAGAATCATCTATGTCATGTAGAGTACATAAAATCCCTGAGAATTACAAAGAGCAATTTTATGCAGCCTCACTTCCACAAGTAACTCTTTGAGAAAATCTTGATGATATAATGATTTAGAAGTTGCACATATAATGTAATCCAAATTGTGAGATGATATCTTTATGACTTTTTGCACATATTGGAATAATGTACTTTTTATGCAGAAATAATTATTATGTTTAAAATGTTGTAAAAAAAAATATTGTGACAACAAAACAACATGTGACAAATAGCAACAAATACAATTGTGTCTAGACTTTTAAGTACATGGGAGGACAGCTGTATTTCACAGCAGCATTAAGTTAATAAATTGTTCATTTTATTCCACATAAATAATATTTTATTATTTATGTGGAGATGGGATGCTCAGAATTAAACAACAAATGACATTTTATTTTTTGCATTTTGAATAGGTCAGTTCTTTCATACTGTAGTGAAATTTTTTATGTGTGGCTCGTATTTAGGACCTCAGCTTCAAAGGTGTCAGAACACTTTAATTTTTAATTAAGTTTTAACTTAATTAACGAACTATTAACTTTTTCTGTTGAAGTTTGTTAATGTTGTGGGATTCGTGCACTGTTTTTAAGAAATAGCTAGGTTCAGTGATGTGCGGTCAGGGGAGTCTGGTTATCATTACAAGTAAAATACTAATAATGATAAGAGAAAATCAATTTGTCTGTTTGAATGTTCTGTCATTGTTTTCTGTGATTTCTTTGGATTTACATATTTCAACGAGAGAAGGGCAAGGTAAAGCGGGGATGAGCTTGGCTACACCTCTGTGCCACACACACTGACGGATTCCAGTAGTTTGCGCATTATATTGATTTCACCAATATACATGTTTGATGACACATACTACACGCCATTCCACAGTCTGTCTAATGTGACATATTTAGTCTTTCGGATCTGTCACTGGGGGAGGCAGAAAGTACCGTGCCATACTGATAGAAGACAGCTCTGGGCCCAATAAACACAATGGTCTCGCATCTCCACGTCGTTGCATGCTCTGCTTATGCAGAGGGCAAAGGTGTGTCACCGACAAATATCGTTATACGTAATAATTGCAGACGGTCAAACCCCAACTTCCCCGCAATCTAGGAGTGTGCCAGGGCCAGTCTCCGCATCTATGGTTGAAAAGTTTACTTTCGTGACGCCACTTATGTAGTAGAGACTCTAGCAAATTTAGTTTCCTGACCCTTTGTCCTCTTTCCTGCACAAGCAGGAGGCCCTAGTAAAAATGATAGGACACAGAATGGGATACTGATATGCTACAACATATTACTGAGGTAATGTAATCTAGATGCATTGATTGACATGGACATATGAATGAGTACATGAATTTAAACTTGTGTTGAAGAAAATTCCAGAAATAATTCCCCCCTCTGCCGAGCACGACAGAGCTCTGCAGCCCTGGGAATTAGAAACTGTACCCTGTTCATAAGAAGACAGACTCAATGCAACCATCCATATGGCCCACCCCGTGCCACCGCTGCTAAACCATCTTACAGAGAAGCTGTCTCAAAATAGAGATCATAAAATTTTTATTTAATTTACAGTGATTTTTTAACCTAGCCAATAAACTCTAATTGACACGGTGATGGCATCATCATTACACCCCTCAGATTGTGAAGAGTGACACTATATGATAATACACTTAAATATGATGTGATGGTTGCAACGCAGGGTGAAACCCCACATAATAAGTAATAATAAGCGAATACTAAATGTACTAAAAGAATATACTGAAGGTGCTGGTGTACTAATAAGGAATGTGATATAAAGGTGATATAGGGATCAATTAGCCTCCTCCCCTGACTCACTTGAGGCATCTATTACCTTCTCCCAATCAGGAATAGGGAACAAATCAGGGGTTTCCTTCAGAGACCCTATCCCTTATCAAACCGTCATCTCAATCTGCATGTGTTCCTGCGTTCTCTTTAATCTCCACTCGCAGAGCCATAAGCTTCTGCATGGCTCGTGTAAATGCACCCTGTGGAGCTGTGTGCCAAAGAATGTGGCAATGAGGAAAGTGCTGCTAAATATAGTAAATTTTAACACTCTGTGTTCTTGTTAGCAGCAACCCAGGGCAAAATAGACTCTGAAAAAAATTAAATAAAAACAAAATAAACCCTGAAACAACCTCATGCCTAGCCTTAACTTGTTTGGAATGCCGCGAGGTTGGCCATTAGTGTTCAGATAAACTCCGGCGTCTGGAACATAGCTTCTCTTGTCACGACCTGCTTCGCTAGTATTCTGGCTACCCCCCTCAGGGTAAAAAAAAAAAGGAATTCCAATGCTTCCTGGATCAATGAAGGCAGTAGCCCCTCACCACAAACCCCTGATCTTTTGAGAGCCACCTCAGAAGCCAAAGTTGTTGCTCTGGCTCCAAGGCCTCCTCCTGCAAGAGCAGCAGGTCCTTAAGGGTGAGCTTCTCATCCAGATCTATCATCTGGGTGACCATTATGGCTTCAGCTTCCACTGAAGCTGCTTTCTTAGCAGCTACATAGGCTGCCTCATTACACCTGGTAATCCAAGAGAAGCAGCACTGGACTGTTGCTCAGTGGTCCAAAGTACTTTTTTCGGATGAAAGCAAATTTTGCATGTCATTCG
>JAUMHJ010000005.1:21619659-21639298 GCA_032361105.1 Microctenopoma lineatum | reverse complement strand
TGTTTGGCTTTAGTGGCTGCTGTCCTGTAAACAATGGCTCCTGTGTAGAAGAGAGACTGGCAAAGCACAGACAAGCTTCTTCGTCCAATTCATGATACAGAAATATCGGAATAATTGAGAATCTTAATTGTCTAAATGTTCAGTGGCTTTATGAGCAATCGTGTATCAGTAGCAAGCGTCCTTCATTGCAGTGAGCGTGCATGTGTGTGTGGGTAGAAATTTTGTTGGACAATACATAAATGGCAGAATTTTCAGATATGGTTAGGCCTTTACATGTTCAATGGGTTGGTTGTGTGTCATCAGTAGCAAGCATGCTTCGTTGCAGTGAGCGTGCATGTCTGTGTAAATATTGGAGCATTTAGATCAACTTCTTTTCCAGTGTTTTTTATCCGCGGCTGGTTTGCCTGCCCTGTTCCCCATTGTCCCTCTCCTCCGAGCGCGTGACTTGTTTCCCCCTGGTTCGTTTAAGCTACCACCTGGGATAAAAGCTTGAGTCAGGCCACTGTGCCCGTGCCAATTCGAACCTCTCTGGACCTACCCTGTGAGCCTTCCTACACAGTAAAAAATGCAGTGTCAATATTCCAGAGTTAAACTACCTTAACCCAGATAGAGTGTCTACAAAACTATGAGGAGTAAACCAGCTCTAACAGCATAGTTAAAATAGGGTAACATAGTAAATTTTACTCTTGTTTTGAGTGGGACCAAATGTTATCTGTACAGAGTTAAAATCAACTCTCTAAGTGTGAATTTTAACACTCGGTTTTTTACTGTGTATCTCACGGAGCGTGAGCCTCTGTGCCTAATCAGCCGCTCTGGACTCAGTCACTCCAATTTACACCATGAGAGCCTCTGTGCTCGATCAACCCCTCTGGACTCCCACTCGCCTCGCAGATCGAAAAGGGAAAAAGGTTTTTTTTGTTTTGTTTTGTTTTTTCCCTTTTCTCTCAGCAAGCGAGTGCGTGAGCCACTGTACCAACCAGCCAGCCACTCTGGACTCCCCCAGTCTTGGACGGATCCGGCCAAGATGAACATAGGAAAGGACAAAGGACATGGGTAACTAAGATAATGAGGAAGAAAACATCCTTCATAGATCAAGGTTTTCATCATACTTATAGTGTCTAAATAATAATTTTCCATCACAGGGGCTGTTTGGTTTCCCCAATGTAGACCTCAGAGCACTGTTCACTGCACTGAACAGCATACACTACATTGCTCTTCTTTTGTTTTGGTATCCGATCTTTCGGATGGACAAGTCTCTGTCTCAGTGTGTTTGAAATGAACCGGTATGTTCCAAAAATCCTTGGAACACACCTGTCTTTCAGATAGACCAGCCATATAAGGAATGACCAGGTTCTTCCGTTGGCTCTGGGACTCTGGTTGGTCTGTGGTCCTTTTTCTGAAAGATGATCCTGCCTTGTTAAAGGCCCACTTGGTATATCCACAGGTTTTAAGAACTGTCTTCAGATACCTGTCTTTCTTACTTCTGGCTGCTGTGGTGGTGGGGATGTTCTCTGCTCTATGGTACAGAGTCCTGATTACTCATAGTTTGTGCTGCAACGGGTGATGTGAGTCAAACAAAAGATACTGGTCAGTGTGGGTTGGTTTTCTGTCCACTTCTATATTCAGTTTCCTATCATTCCTGATGATCACTGCACAGTCCAGGAAAGCCAGACGGTTATCTTTGGCACCCTCTCGGGTGAACTGTATGTTAGTGTCTATTGAGTCTTTTGTGAAGGCCTGTACCTCCTGACTTATAATCTTCACCCAGGTGTGATCCACATATCTGATACCAGTGGATTGTTGTCATTCCTGGGGAGCATTTGAGTGCTTTGTCCTGCATTTCTTCCATGTACAGGTTGGCAACTATGGGAGACACTGCAGAGCCAATGGCATAGCCATCTCTCTGTCTGTAGAAGCACCTGTAGGTGAAATAAGTGGTGTTCAAGCGGAGGTCCAAGAGCCAGCAGATCTGGTCTGGGTTAAGGTTGCCTCTGTCAGTAAGGGTGCTGTCTTCCTCCAGTCTCCTTCTAACAGCTGTTACGGACGCAGTGGTGGGGATGCTGGTGAAGAGTGAAGTGACATCAAAGGATAATGTGGTTTCATCTGTATCCAGTTGCAGCTTCCTGACCTTGGAAGCAAATTCTTCTGAGTTATGGATGTGATGGTCCGTGTGTCCAACCAAGGGTGCCAGATAGTGCCTAGGTGTCTAGCAATGTTGTAAGTCACTGAGTTTATCCTGCTGATGATGGGCCTAAGTGGGCCTCCCTCCTTGTGTATCTTGGGAATTTCAAGGTGTTCTAGGCAGTCTATCACCTTGTTTTTGTAGTTGTTGGTGGGATTCCTGTTCAGTTTTTCATAAGTTTGTTTGTCCTCCAAAAGAGAGATAACTTTTTTAATTGTAATATGTGGTGTTTAAGAAAGCAGTGCGTCTTCCTTTGTCTGCAGGCAGTATAGTGATGGTCTCATCTTTGCTGAGAGAAGACAGGGACCTTTTCTCTTCCCTGGTGAGGTTGGATTTAGGTGGCTGTGCATTGGAAATGGCTGCAGAGACTTTGACTCATAGTTGTTCCACCTCTGCTGCTGGTAATTTGTTGTTTCGGATGGCAGATTTAGTACCTGTACTGAAGTTCACAACTGGAACTTGTTCACGGGTGATGACATAATTTAGGCCTTTGGATAAGACCTCTCTCTCTGATTTGGAAAGTTCCCTGTCGGAGAGATTCTTTACCCATTTGTCCTTAGCATCTCCTGTTGTGGTGCTGCCTTCCTTATTTCTCCAGACGGGCTTCTCTGCTGAGAGGAGAATGTCAAACTTTTTGGTTTGCCTCTCCTTGCCTTTTTTGTGCTGGGTCAGCTGTGCTCCTTGGCTTAGAAAAATGTTGCTTAGTTCATTGTGAAGGAGGTCTAGCTTGTGTTTCAGATTGTTTGTGGTGAAGTTGCATGCATACTGAGACACCTTCCAATACAAAGTATTTAGGAAGCCGCCCATAAGACCAACGCCTCAGCTCCAGACCATAAAATTAAACCGCAAACTAACTTGTCTTTTGTTTACAATTAGTTGGTGGAGCTGAACTGTTCCCCAGAATAACCCCACAGGGATTTAAGATGTGGACCTCACCAGCTGGACATAAAAATAAAAAAACATAGGACAGATGGAAAACACCCAGTCTTTCTCCAGAGACTGGTATAAGATGAAATACTGGCTAACAGCCTGCCCTGAGATTTGGCTGGTTTTGCCTGCCTCCTCTGTCAGCTATCACACTTGTCCAACTGCAATATACTTGTTTGTAGTTCATCAGTCTTAGAACGATTTGCCCTTGGTGTGTCAGGACATCTGTTATCAGTGTGTGTAAATAAGAGGCAGTGTAAATAGTTTTGAGTACCAGTCTAGGTAGAAAAACGCTATGTAAGTGCAGACCACTTACCATTACTGAAACCAATCATTTAACAAGCATGTTTAAAAGACAAAGGCTTGGATGTCGTGAAATTGTCTTCTTAATTTAGACTAAACTTAATTATATATTTGGACCCACAGAGACAGGGCATCTAGTCAGATTGCTACACAAGATGACTCTACACTAGCCTAAAGTACTACTGTGAGGAATCTTGGAGTCATCTTTAACTAAGATTTATCATTTACTTCCTACATAAAACAATATCTAATACGTCCTTTTTCCGCCTTAGGAATATTGGTAAAATGTGAAATATCCTGTCTGCTGAGAAACTAGTCCATGCATTTGTTACTTCTGGACTGGACTACTGTAATTCATTACTGATCAGATGTTCCAATAGCTCACTCAAAAGCTTCCAGTTACTCATGAATGCTACACCTAGAGTCCTGGAGTACTGGAATTAACAAGAGAACAGAGTTTAAAATGTACAGTTCCTAGAATTTTCAAATTAAGCCTGGGAGACAGAGCCTTTCCTATTTAAAGCTCCTCACCTGTGGAACCAGCTCCCAGTTAAAGTCCAGGGTGCTCTTCATATGGTCAACACATTTGAAATGTATCTCCCAAACCATACTTGCACAGTCACAAGTCAAACTATACATGACATATACATGCAGGTCTAGTTTCTTCTGTTTGTTCTTACAGCTCAGCTTTGAAGTAGAAAATAATTATCTTCTCATAAACATAGACTTAGGAAATCTCAACCAATAAAAAAAGGATTAACAGTTTCCCAGAGGGGATCAATAAAGTGTCCATTATTCTTATTAAATGGGAAAGATGTGAACTGAAGACATAGCAGCAACAGTTCAGAGGTATTCAGAAATCCAAGTTAAAATCAATACTAAAACATTCAGCATAATTTATTTACAATATATTAAACTGTAAAAACATTTTTTAAATGTTGTCAATTTGTTCAATAATGAAATGAAAAATTAAGCATTTCCAAAGCTAGCATGAATCACACATGTAATTTGTGCAATCATCAATATTATGGCTGCATTCAGACACTTTAGAGTCCATCAGGTCAAAACACCTTTCCATGTGGAGTTCACGGCATAGAATAAAAATTAAGACCCATTTAAAATTCCTCTGGAATATAAATAGTCAATGCTGCTTAGTAACCAGGCAGATGGTGTGATGCAATACAGAAGGATGTGAAGCAACCACAAAATACATTCCCCCTTTCTTGCTATTTAGAGGCATCACTGGATTGAAAAAAATATATAATCTGAAAATAAACAGACCTTAATGGCACATAATATGATTTCACAGTATTGGTTATACAGAGTGTAGTGTGTTCAGGTAATCGAGTTACAAAAGGAGCACCAAACAAGGATTTAAAGCAGATGGCAAGTTCCATTCTATATTTATCTTATCAAGAAAACATAGGTGAGGATACTGCACAATCTGCTCTGCAGACTACAGTCATAATTTATATCATACCCTATAGGGGTGGTGCTTCAATTAATTAACACTCATTATATGTTGGTTCAGATGGTTTGACAATGAAATTTTGTTTTGTGTAATTAAAAAATGCAGTAATACACAATATAATTCTTTTTTTTAGTAGGAACCAATGGACGTACTTGGCTGCAATGACACCCAAGCAAGCTACTCTTATGTAAGCTGACTCATCAACATGTTTCTTTCCAACAAGAAAAATATACAGTAACTGAAGCTTTTCACTTTGCTGATTGTGAATACATGCTCAGTGGTATTTTTGAGACAAATAATGAATGAAAAGTGCCCAAATTCAAATATATTCCCTTTGAAGGGGGTAAGAGCATCGAACGTAAAACAAAATGGCAAATAAATGTCAAGGGCAAACCCAAAGTCTTCACTAAAGAAATCTGTGAAGTTCTTTGTCAAATTGATTTTAAATAATTATAAGACAAGGGATTTTGCAAGGTAAAGGTAAACCTCAGAAATGTTTGCTTGACAGTGTCTTTCTTCAATATAAATCTGTCAGTCATTCCATACATAGGATTCAAAAGGAGAAACATTGCATTTTTTCATAGAATAGTGGTTAGTAATGGAATACTCTCTGGACTTTTTCCCATGATTGAGCATTAACTAGCAATAAGTGAAATAATGCACAAGCACACTTGGAACAAATGCTTTTTGGAAAAACACTGTACAATGGCAATACATATTATAATAGTGTAGTATATGTAAAGATGAGAAGAAAAAGATGAAAAGACAAAAACGTAAATAATTGCAACCTCAAGTTCTTTGGCTCAGTACATCCATGACTGAAGAACGGGATGGCTGCTCAAGCAACTGCTTGAACTGCAAGCAGTAGAGTCAGGTCACTAATAACAGAGATGCAGTGTGTGCATGGAGCTATCACTGATGAGTGAGACTAAGTAGTCTTTTAAACTATTACAAAACAAAGTTTTAGGAGCATCTATAGTATATGAACATCTGTGTTTTAGTAGTTTAGTATATAGTTATGCCCAAATAATCTGTGGTCAACTCTTCATGTAGGTCTTGTTGAAAGAGAACATGTTAAAGATGATATATCCTGACAGCAAGGTTACAATGTGGCCTCATAAGGCCTGTCCTCAGGGTCGTCTTTTATATTGCTGCTAAGCCTGTATCAAGTGTAGGAAGATCCCTGGGCCCTGGCCTCTTTTTCATCTTCTTCCTCTTCTTCATCGGATCTATCAAAGTAGTGGGTTCTTCGACCGGGTGGGCTGGAGCATGACAAAATAAGAAGATGCTGATGTTATCAAAAAGGTGAGGAAAGGACTTTATTAAACTTGATATAACAACAGTAGTGAGATCCCTTGCAATTGAGAGCCACTAAAGACTGTGATTTGCAGTGGCCCAAACCAAGGGCTAAATACAGGTTCCTCCAAAAGTTTAGGAATGACAATACCAATTCCAAAAATTCCTCAGGTGGTTGCCTCTTGCAGTAGCTCTGGTTAGATTTGTAGCATCGTCCTTTCCAAGTTTCTTTCTATCATTCTCTTACACTTTTATGCTTTTCAAGGCCTGGTAGCTCAATGGGTTAAGCGTCAGACTGGGATGCAGAAGGTTGCAGGTTCAAAACCCCGTCTGACTCCTAGTCCATCCCCTACCAGGTTTGTCCTTGAGCCAGACACCTAGCACTAGCTCTTTGTAATTTGCTTTGGATAAAAGCGTCTGCCATGCTAAAGTAAAGTAAAAGTAAAGTTCTTATTAGATTTTTTTTTGTTCGTAATGGGCAGCTCGGTGGTTTGTGGTTTTGAGTGTATTTAACCTTTTTTCAAATTAGGGAGTCATGGCAACAGATGCGGCTGGGAGAAGTCACATTATTTACCAGCGTGATCAGCTGATTGTTCTTTCCCAGATTACAGTATGGGGAGGGAGACCCCAGATCCCTGCAGAGCTAAAGAGAAGCTAAAGCTGAAGAGAAGATGCACGGCTGGATTATTACAGGAAATGTTTGTCTGTTTATAGTGTCACCAATTCCGTACCTGTCTGTTTTGATGTGTATTTTTCTTTTTTATTTGAGAATTTTCTATTTCTACACTGCTCTGTGATACTAATTTTAACTGCTACTGCAACACTTAAAATTCCCCTTGTGGATCAATCTATCTATCTTGTACCACTTGCAGCTTTTATACATGTTATGCATACATATACAGTCCTATTGTTTCATACATTGTACAAGTGTTGTACAAGTAGTGACTAGGTTCTTTATTTGCTTATGTTTGTTCTGCTACTTGAGCTCTCCTGACCACAACACAGCACATTTTGCTATGATGCAAGGACATTAACTAGTAACTTTCATGTTATCATGGTTTCTAAGAGACTATATAATTAAGGAGTTAAAAAGGAGTTAAAGCAGTTTTAGTTTTAAGTGATTGTTAAAAAACAGTGTTAAATCAGTTACATCCAAGAAAGCAGAGATTGTACTCACTGTCTCATCAATGCATATCATAAATTGTTAACATGCAAAATATGAATTTTCAACTGTGAAAGATTAATCACTGTTGCACTGAAAAATGAGTGACTACCATTTCACATTAGGAGTAACTTTGGTGGGTTAGGTCACACCATGCTTTAAAAACACTCTTGGTGATGCATCAGGCATCCACCTACTTCCTGCTTTAGTCTCTGTCTGGCCGATACAGGTATTTCATCATCAAGATGTCCACCTTCTTTTTATCCTTCTTTTTGTTAAAAGGCTGACTCTGTGTTCCAGCTTTACTTTCTCGATATGGTCTGGACAACTTTCGAGCCGGTGCAATATTCACACTGCTGGAGCTCTGGTAAGAACTGTTGGAGGCATCTGAACTTGACTCTGAGCCAGACTTCGACTTGGAGTAGGAAGACATACAAGATAAAGGAGAATACAAAGATTCATTCCTTCTTTTGAACAATTTCTTGGACATCCAAGGAGCTACTCTGGTAATGACGATCATCTCCTGATGTGTTAGTGTCAGAGCTGTGGCTTTTCTTTATTTTTTTGCTCTTGCTGTACTGGTGACTGCTGCAGTTTACAGCAGATGCAGACCGCCTAAGACTGTTAGCAGGGCAAATCCTGTCTCCATTTCGGATACTTCTCTTGTTGTCTCCATTATTCTGTAATTTCTCTTCTTCATCTTCTGTGTCTTGCAAGTGACTGCGCCTAAATCTGATAGGCTTAAAACTCAGTACTTCATTAATGGCTTTCTCTAGGTCTGGGTCAAGATAATTGTGGTAACTGACTAGTTCCATATCTGAATTATAAACTGTGTCATTACCAGTAATTGATGATCTGGCTTGTAGTGGTGACATAGAAATACTGCAGCCAGTGGATGTCTGAAGACTGTACCCTGATAGCTCGGAGAAGGCCACACTTCGACTGTCATCAATATCAAACTTGCGGGAGCTGCGTGCTAATGACATATGGGAAACACTTCCAGGACTAATACCTCTATACTGTCTACTGGAGCAAGGACTACAGGGACTACTGTCACAGATTGACTTTGCGTTTTTTGCCTCATATAACCGTGAGACGCTTTGGCGGTATCGAAGTGGGCTTGAAAGACCTGTGCTAATGGTAGACTTTCTATCCACAACTGGGCTTGACTCAAGGTGTGTAGAGGCCTGACTTGGAGCACTGAATGAAATGGTTGATCAAAGTCAGCTGACCTACGGTACACACCTTTCTTGGACTGACATTTGACCTTTGAAACTTTCAAGGAGATGACAGATTCTCTGCTATTCATGCCTTCCCCTGCTTGGGACTTCCCTTTAGAGGTGACTGAGTAGGTGTCATCCTGAAGATCAAAGCTTCTAGGTTTGTCTCTATGGAAGTACAGATCATCTTCTGACTTAATATTCTCCTTTAGAGCACTAAAGGGATCTCATTTGCCTCCAGTCGAATTGGAATCAAGATTACATCGTTTTCTGTAGCTAAGGGAGCTTACCACTGACAAAGATCTGCATGGTTCTACTTCTTTGCCTTCTTTAGTAACCTGTTTCCATTCCTTACACTCTTTCTAGTCTTTCCCTTCCCTTTGTGTCTACATTTACAGCATATCTAGAAAGAAATTGAAAGAATGGAAAAATAAAGACAGTGGGGAGAAAATGAAAAAGAATGATGACTTGCCAGGTCAAATGGAAGTGAGTAAAGGAAAAAAAGAAAGACAGAAAAACAAAACTAGACAAATCATAAAAACTGCAATGTGACAAAAAACTAAAAACTAAAACTGAGCAGGAACAGAGTACAGCAATAGAAAGCTAAGGAAATTGCTATTTAAGACAACAAACTAGGCACTAACAGAGACAGACCCCAAAATAATAGCTCACCAATACAAATGAGGGCCTAAAGATGAATGATCTGAACTATTTTTTTGGTTGTGGCCAAGTTGGCATTTTAACCAGAGAATAAAGGTGTAACAACACAGCCAAAGGTAACTTTGATCGGCACTCATTGGTGATCAGAATGGGCAGCAAAAAACTTGATCGGATCATCCATAGTTCAATCAATATTATCCTGTTTAAAAATGTAAAGAAAAACTGTTTAAAGAAAAACTAGATCATATCAGAATTTCTTTTTAATCTCTCTATACCAGCCCAACAATGTAATGTATTTTGTATGCCTAGAACGTTTTTTTATCATATCATTAAAGGTGAAAGTTATTTTCTTACTTTTTATCCTTAAGTAAAATTAAAAACTTGTACTTTGATTTCAATCTGCCCCTTTACTTTTACAAGCGCATTTCTTCACACAAGTATCTGTACTTCTGTTTAAGTAGAGAATGTAAGTACTTTTGACACCTCTATTTATTTTACACTTTTCAGCCCATCTGGTATTAGCTCAGGCCTAGGTAACTCCAGAAGCATTTCCGCACAACACTGGTGTATTTTTTGTTGCATAAGAGATGCAGCAGTGGACTTTCTCACACATTTTCTCACAAAATACGGTACAAAGTGATCTTTGATTAACAAGCCTTTGTTGGTGGTTTTATATCCAATCTGTTACACCTATTTTAATTATTTTTAGACTCAACTCATATTTGATTAAATGTACAACATGGAATTAATTAAGTGCCTATTTTGATAAACTATATTTACCTGAGAGAAGTGCATAACTTAACAACCCCACCAAAAAAAATCAATAGTAATCAAGTGGTAGACATTGCTCAATCAGGTTTAATTAAGTTATCTTAATTAAACCTGATTGAGCAATGTCTACCACTTCTCTCAGTTAAATACAGTTTCTCAAATATGCTCAACCATATGGTTGAGCGGGCAGTTAAAGGGTTAATCCTAACCCTATGGTTCAAGCTGACCATTGTGCATGCCAATAACTGCCAATAACACACAAGTGATTTAAAAAAATGTCACTGAGTGGATGATAATAAAGCTAAAGCAACATGGAAAATAAATGTAAGCCATGTCAGTACATTTACTTCAACTAACAGGCCCACTTGCCTTATTCATTCTCGATCTGATTGTGTATAATTTGATGTCTGATGAATCAGATGTGTTTATACTAACCTGGAGCCCTTGAGGCTGCCGTCATCTGAAAGGTCCTTGGTGAAACCTTTGCTTTTGGACAACCAGGACTTGACTCCGTCCACACAATCCTCCTCCTCAGAGTCTGTGTCTGAATCCCCCTGACTGGTGAGGAATCAAAGACAGGAAAACAAGTCATTGGAAGCAAAGGAGAAATGAGATGGCAAACAAGGTTATGCACAGAGAGATGTCAATAATGGTAGAAATGTTCCTGTTATTCTCTCTAGCTTTGGAAACAGAATCAACAGGCTGTGTTAGTGCAGCAGTAAAGCTTCAAGCATTTATTCTGAATGAAAGACAGAACTCCAGCCAGCTAAAAGGACCTCTGTGAATAGAGAATGTTCAAAAGACAAGAGACAGTATCCTGAAAACACCCAGGAGATCCTGCACTTCAGAGCTAGAGAATATCAGTCAGCCACAACTAAAACAATACAATGAGCAGATTATACTGGAGAACTCCCCTGATGATCTGATCCCCAAACATATATATAACATGATAACAGTTACAGTACCTATAAATCATTTATCTATAATTGCAGAGGCTCCTGTCACTGCCTGCCATTGAAAACTAGATTTAGCAATTCCTGCAGAAATTGCGTGGGGAGAACTGATCTGAGCCGCACCAGAGTGTTCGTGTCGTGATGGGACGCGTGGGGTGTGTGTGAGCCAGGTGCCATGCCACGCTGAACGGAAACAGGCAGGGCTGTGGTGGGGAGCACACAATACACAGTGGAAACCAGCTGGTGGGTCACAGGGGGAGGGCGCATGCACCACATGGACAGGTCAGTCAATGCAAGTGTAATGGCATAATTGTGGTATCAATGTATAGGGCAGCATAAGAGTATAGAGTCTGCAAGAGGGGCGCAGAGTACAGCACTAAAGTTGTGGATTACAAATATATGTGTTTATTTTTGTTGAATCTGTCCCCCCCCCCCCCCCTCATTAATATAAAATGAGAATAAATAAAATGCAAAGGATTTCTAATCAAGCAGAAGGAACTAAAAAAGTGTTTAATTGGTAAATCACAACATATACATATATCTTATAAGTTTACATATAACAATTGAAATAAATGTATTAATTAAATAATTATATGTCATAAAATCATGTCGTGTCAAAAAGACTGAAGCCATGACTGCAGAAATGCATGCAGTGTTTCCAAGCACTCCTACAATTCTCAATACAGAATTCTCCTGACTGTGGAAATGTAATTTACTGATTTACTGAACTAAGAAAATGTACTAAATCGTACAAGTAAATTGTTCTGTTTGCTTTATAACAACTGTACATTTTAAATATCAAGCGCCCAGCATGTGTATACATCAGTATTTTGCATATGAACTGAGTCCTGCTTCTGAACAATACGGCCGAGGACCAAGTTAAATGGCTTCGTCTAACTTCTGTTACACGGTCCGTGTTTGATAAACTCCGGGACAACTAACCTCATATAAACCGTCTGATTACAATGTCAGTATTCATCTGTTCAATTCAATGTTATTTATATCAGGGTTCAGGGTACAGCAATGGCCCCATCTAGTGCCCGAAAATGTGCATAACATGCAAATTGGGTATAAAGTAATAATAATTAATTACAGACGAACCGCATGATAAACATTTTTTTCACCGACATGCACACGATTTGAAATGTAGAACTACATTATAAAGTTTGAACGAGATTTTTTGGACAAAGCATGTGGGAACACTTTCAGCTTTTTCCCTGTAATACAGCGTATTCATGTGTTATAATTTTCAAATCAGAGCTATTTTAGTTTTAGGCGAATTACTACAACTATTGTATCTCGAATATGACTTCTTATGTAGAAATGATGTAGAAATACTGTGAATCGCTTTATTGATGGAAACTTACTTTTACCAATTCTGAAATAGGTTTGTGTAGCGGTTATAATGTGTGTGGTTTCTTTTTACTGAACAATGTATTTAAACTGATGGGAAATATTTCTGCATATAGCCGAAAGTTACATATTTAAACTTATTTAGGTTCTTAAATTATTTGTAGGACAAGAAGGCGATATCCATGAGAGAATATTAATACACTGCAAAGTCTGCTTTCAGTTTGTAGCAAAAATTAAAATATAGATTTAAGTAAATAAGACAATAGAAAAACAGTTATTTTCTGTGGTTTATGAATTAATATTGTTGATCACATATGGGAAATTTGATGTTCATTTCATTTAAACAAATACTCATAATTTTTAGGTTTTCATGGTAACTCAAAATGCAAACTAATAACAGTGGATGTCATGCACCTACTTACTGTTAAAAGAAGTTATGAAAAATGTGCGTTTGGCAGGAAAGTATTAAACACAGAAATACTGGATTTAATAGGATGCTTGGGTAGGTATTGATATCTGGCTGCACAGTTCAAAAACTGTACGTCCTGTCACTATAAGAATATTTCAACACAGGACAGGTTATCCTTTTGTTTTTATGTAGAATTGTTTATGAAATAAAAAAATGGACTGAAGGAGAGAGGAAAAAGTAAATAAAAGTGAAAACATTTCTACAAAACATCGTGTATAGATGTTCAGAAAAAAAGTTTTTTTTTGTGGAATCCCATATGCAGCCCAATCATTCCCATACTCTGTTTCCAGCGGCCCCTGTGTAAATTGAGTTTGAGACCCCTGCTCTACACAAATGACAATAATAGCCTAGTAGCTACTCTAATAGCATATAGTACCTGAAATATTCTGATGACACAGCCATTATTGCCCTACTTAAATGTAACAACTCAGCAAAGGACTACTACACCACAGTCTCATACTTCACAAAGTGGTGTTAGGATAATCACATGGACCTTAATGTTAGTCAGTCCTCCTTCTCCGCAGTATCACAATGTCATTTATTAACAAATAATTGAGGTAGTGGACAGTTTTAAATATATTGGAGTAACACTTACATTACTCTTTGATCAACATACCATGGACATTCAGAAGAAGTCACCCAAGGCTGTCAGTGATCCGTAAGGTCTAAGGACTTCATGTTGCTCATCTCTTACTGTTACTTAATCAAAGCATTATGCAGCCAATTTTACTGTAATGTTCCACCTGTTTCTATAAATATCAGGGCCAAAATCACAAAAGTGACAAACACTGCTGGAAAAATAATAGTAATAATAATAAGGCCATCATACGCATTGTAAGCGATTTGAAAAAAGACTGATTCCTTCAGACATTAGAATTCTAAACAATAGACCACGCTGAGTGGAACTAAATGTTTTGTTTTGTTGTTTGTAATTGTGTAAGTGTACTGTGGAAAATATCTTCCCATTTGTGGACAATAAAGTTTAAAGTCCAAAGTCATGTCACAAGGTCTGGAAATTCACACCTTAGAGAAAAACCAACGCACAAAGTTTTGAATACTACTCATTTTTGTATATTTGTATATTGTGGTTCTTGAATAAACCCAATAAGCTAATTAATTTCTGATACTGCTTAAAAAACATTGATAATAATGGGTAAATGTTACTCTAATCCTCCATCTGTATTATTATAAATTTTAGTTAACACATGGCACATAGAGACACTAAAGTCTATAATCCAAAAAAAACATTGACGGGCACAATATAATTGAGCATAGTTGCAGGTTAACTACAGATTCAAAACTTGGCCACATACTGTTAGTTATACCCTTCCAAAATCCTGGGGCAGGCAAACTAACCTGGTGCAATGGAGACATCAAGCTACCATTGGTTGGGTATGTCTGTTACACACTATTAAATTCATCAGCTCATCATTAGCTTCTAATAATCCCCTCTGCTCTGCTTAGCTTTGATCCTTGGGGCCTCTGGCTCTTAAATACACCACACTTTATGACCCAGATATATCCAACCTAAGACACCAGAACACTAGACAATCCCATTTCATCCTTTTTTTCATATAATACCGCTTAGTCTCACTGCTGAAAAGGCCATAAATTCACATTTTAGTGGACATGGAAACACTCAAAACCATTTTTGTGGGGCATGCTGCAGGGTTATCAAGTTCTTAGACTGGAACTGGAGCTAAGCCAATTTTCACCAGTAATACATTTAATCAACTGCTTATATTTTTTCTAACCAGATTAACCTTATATACAACCCCCACCCCCTAAAAACACACTTAATGTGGACAAAAACAACTGGTAACAGGTGTTTTCAGGAGATCACACACTGAGTAAGAGGCTGACGTGTCACATGCTAGAAAACAAACAACACAGCAACATCAGATAAAATTTCAAATATACCCCTCAGCGACATAAGGAAATGTGAGCCTCAGTTGAGATGACTCACAGCATCACGACACTTGCCCTTTCAAATTTAAAGCTTTGGAAAATTGTTTTCCCACAGAGAATCTACAGAGGTAGGGTTGTTTCATGCTGGGGCTTACAAAAAATATTGTTTGTGGAATTTAAAGCATGTGAGGGCATGCAATGAGGAGTGCAGTAAACTGGAGTTATAGGGGGAGCTCATAGCACTGTCTTTTATACTTGAGCCTTCACAGATCAAAGGAAAATCCCCCCATGGATTAAACTGTGTCTCTCTTCTTGACATTTCTTCCTGCTTGATTATTTCAGCAAGTATGGATCTGGAAATGGGTACTTGTTATTTCATCCTGAGGGCCTAACAATATATAAAATTATCGCAGGAGTCCAAAGAAAAAGAAAAATACTTGCTATACAATTCTGGCCCAATTTAATTTTTTATCTTCCTGCCGGGGGGGGGGGGGGGGGTTCACCTTTAAATACTATTTTTGTACAGTGAGTAAATATGTACTTCACTTTCAGTTAGTAAAACAGATCAAGAGGTCAGGTTTCTCACATTCTGTTCTTTCTTTTCTGATACTTTGTCACCATGTCTTGCAAACTGGTCATGTTGATGATGATGGGTGGAGGGAGGGGCAGACAAGAAGAGAAAACAGAAAAACAAAAGACAATAGCAAAGAAAGGAATGACATGAAAAATCCCACAATATGAATGATTCCTATACATTTCTGAATAATTATGGGTGTTATGACAGACATTGTGATGCCACAGTTTTGGCAGACAGCTTACAAGGGCAAATCTGCTTCTGCTGCTTCTGTATATTATGAGTCACTTCCAACAAAAAGCAATGATAAGACAAACTTGTCAAAAAGAAAATCATGCTAGAAATTGTTAAGTGCTAGACAATTTACTTTGCCCCTTTGTCAAATCAACTGTAAACTGTTCTTCATCTTTTGGAACTTCAAGAAGCAGTATCCTTTAAGGTTGTATTTTTTTTGTACCTGTTGATAAGGTCTTCATTGTCATCACTCTCCATCTCATCCTCGATGGCTGCCTGGAGGTCCCCAATCCTTTTGAAGGCTAGCTTTAGGTCTGCCTGAAGGCTCTGATTAGCAGCTTCTAAGCTCTCAATGTCCATTTCCTGTTAGTGAGACCAGAAACAGCACAAACCTTTCAGCTGAGAATGATCTAAGATTAACCTGTTCAATGTTGCCTATTTATTTCTAAGGCGCTCCTAAAATATCAGGATTGGCTGATTGTACTGCATGCGCAAGCGTAAATAGTGTCAATAACATTTTTACCAGCTCATGTTTTTTGCGGCTGGCCTCAGCTTCCTTTTTGGCCAGTTCACCCATCTCCTCTTTCATGCCGCGAATCTTTCTTTGTAGACGTTTATTCTGTTCCTTCTCTCGATTCTCACTGCTGCTACGCTGATCTCGTTCCTCTGTGAGTTTCTCCACATTCTCCTTAAGACGAGTTACAAGGCTCTGCACAGCAATAAAGAGGGATGATTGACCAATACATTTGCTGGATAGCTTTGACCTATCAACATACTCCTGGTGGCAGTAGAGGAAAGATTAGCAAATCAAAGAATTTATTACTTATATGCATTTAGTGGCAGCCCATCAAAAGAGGACGCTTGTACGCCGCCCTTCCTGTCTCAGGGGCTATGAATTGTGTGATTTGAGCGCAGTGGACAGGATGACTTGCGGAGAAACGTCAAGTATCACTATTTCAGCAACAACAAATCATAGAGGAAGCCTTTTCTCCGCCCACAGCACAAACAGAGCCGCTTGCTTTAGCAAACTGAGGTATGCTAAAGCACAGTTGGACAAGCCAGCTTCATTTTGGAATAAAGTGCTGTGAAATTGTAAAACTAAGATGGAGTTATTTGGGCATAAGGACATTCAAGGGGCTACAAGCATGGAGGAAAAACAACACAGCATTCTAAGAAAAACACCTGCTACCTACAGTAAAATATGGTGGTGGTTCCATCATGCTGTGGGGCTGTGTGGCCAGTGCAGTGGGCCAGTGGGGCTCAGTCCACAGACCTGAATATCATTAAAAATCTGTGGTGTGAGTTAAAGAGAGCTATCCATGCTTGGAAGCCATCAAACCTGAATGAACTAGAGATGTTTTGTAAAGAGGAATAGTCCAAAATACTTTCAAAGAGAATCCCGGCTCTCATAGGAAGCTATAGGAAGCGTTAAGAGGCTGTAATTTCTTTAAACGAAGGATCTACTAAATATTGAGTTAATGTGATCTTTGATCGCCGCATTTCATTGCCGTTCATGAAAGCCAATCAACTGTAGTGCATATTTTACGTCATACAGAGGTCCTGAGTGTGGTTTAGCACCCCGCTCCCACTTTCTATGGAAAAGAGGACCTGAAATAACTTCTAATGTGATCTGGCACTCTACGAAAAGTCAAATTAAATAAAATGTACCTGACTTCTTGGGGGGGGTGACTTACATATGATGAATGAACAGGTGTTATGCAGCATTTAGATCATATTTATCTATCCTGATTTGTTTTTTAAATGTAGGAGTGTACAGAGCTACAGAGGATTACAAACTAGAATCTGCTCAACATGCTTTGGCTAAAATATTAAAAATCCACAATGAAACAGGTATGCAAGATATACATATATATGTAAAATTCATAGGTGAAATCTCTAATTGACAGATCCACATTAAGGGATTATGGATTTATTTACTAGACTGTTTAAAATCAGGTTTGTTCAGCAGACTTAGCAACAAACACTATGTACGATTCTGCTTTTATAGTTGAAGTAAATACATGACATTCACCACAGTTCTCCTTCCTGTGTATCTGCGTGAGGAAATGTATGGATCTAACAGAACCTCCACTGTTAATTTCCTTGAAAAAATAACATTACCACTCTGCAGTTAATGTTTCACACATTCCCTTGTTTAGTCTATCAATTTATGTATTTTGTGTGATTAGATATGTTTACTTCAGTATCCGTATATCAGGTATTTACCTCTTATTTTTAAATGTTAAAACACTGGATAGGTATATTAGTATCTCTGTTACAGCAATTCAGGATGAGTCTGAGGAGCCAGAGCTGGGAGATGTTGCAGCGGATCTCCTAATAGTCATCAGTAGCACTGATAGAGGTTCTATTCACTACAAGCCTGTGAAAGTCTTGTATTATGGATGATGACACTGCCTCCATAGTTTTGCTGATGCCTTCCTGGTTATGTTTGAACTCACCTATTCACTACACCCCAGTTATTACATTGGACTGTAAATGGGGACGCAGAGTGGGGCGTTACAGAAGGTATATCCCTCAGCTGTTTTTGCTTTTTGGAAAATAATGCTTTTTTTTTTTTTGTAAGGTTTTCTGTAATGTAATTTAAAAATCTCAGAACATCACAAATAAATATTGAGTTTACGTAACACAAAATTATGTATTTATGTACTTACTGTTTTAAGTTCTGCTAACCTAATTGCAGGGGACAGGTGAAAGAAATCTTTAAGTCAGGTTAACTTAAATATTTTGAGTTGACATAGTAAAAATAATACAAATAAACAAAACACTTTAATTTAACTGTGATCAAAAGATATTTGTAATGCTGTAATAATTGTAATAATATAATGTATATATATGTACATTTATAATGTATATAAATGTTTAAGCTTGTAAAACATTTGACTTTCTTAATTCAATTCAACTATTTATATAGCGCCAATTCACAACACAAGTTATCTCAAGGCACTTTACAGTGTAAGGTTTAAGACCTTGCACATTATGTCAATATATACAGAAACATTGAGAAACCCAACAGTCCCACTTGAGCAAGCATTGAGGCGACAGTGGAGAGGAAAAACTCCCTTTAAGAGGAAGAAACCTCCAGCAGAACCAGGCTCAGGGTGGGCGGCCATCTGCCTCGACCGGTTGGGGTTAGTGGACAGAGGAGAGGGAAAAGAACACCAGGTAACAGAGATCATAACAACAACAAGGAGCAGCAGACAAAGCACTGGACAGGTTGGGTGGATCAGCAACTACAGCTCCAAGGTTGAGGATACCTGAGAGAGCGATAGAGAGAAAGAGAGATAGAGAGAGAGGACGAAGCACAACTAGGAGAGAGAAAAGAAAGTTATTAACATGCAATGATGTCAGTGAAATGGACAGAGAAGGAATAGGAGGAGAGGAGCTCAGTGTGATATTGAGTCCCTCAGCAGACTAAACCTATAGCAGCATAACTAAGAGATGGTTCAGTTACCTGATCCATCTCTAACTATAAGCTTAACCAAAAAGGAAAGTTTTAAGTCTAATGTTAAAGGTAGAGAGGGTGCCTGCCTCTCTACGTACTTTTGAGTTCTGCTAATTTGCTAATTCAAATTCCATTTTATTTGTCACATACATAGTTACACAGTGTACAAAGCGCAGTGAAATGTGTCCTTCTGTATTTAACCCATACCCCTGGGGGGAGCAGTAGGCAGCTACAGACCCTGCCCGGGGGTATGGGGGTATGGGGGTACAGGGGATAGGCACCATGACTGGGAATCAAATCTGCGACCTAATACATCCCAGCCTCATGCCTTAACCCACTGAGCTACCAGGCTGCCTTGATGCTTTTATCTGAAGTAAGGAGGAGAAGAACGAGGGGAAGCAGAGAAGGAAGAAAAACAGCGTGGTAATAACAAAAAACGAAGATGAGAGATACGCAGGAGAAGGTGAGAAGATTTAAGCTTCATCTCCCGTCTCTGTTTATGGGCAACGTGAGGTCTCTGGACAATAAGATGGTCGAACTGTCAGCTCTGGTAAAGAGAACACCTTTACAGAGAGTAGCCTCATCTGTTTCACAGAAACGTGGCTACATGAAGGAATCCCAGACTCCAGCGTGGACATTGATGGGTTCAGTACAGTGCGGGCGGACAGGAGGAGGAAGGAGAGCGGTAAGAGG
>JAUMHJ010000005.1:21581337-21599398 GCA_032361105.1 Microctenopoma lineatum | reverse complement strand
AGTTGTCAACGTTTTGACTTTGTCAACTTTTATCTTTGTCAATACTCGGTAAATCCTGCTCTCTGGTCGGGGAGATGTGTCTAAGGTTCATCGGCGCTAGGAGGCAGGCACCTTCAAAGTTTCCCCAGGAACTTTCTAGTTCTACTTATTGTTCTTAACTTTTTCACTGTACAGCACTTTGGTTCTGTGATGGTTGTTTTTAAAGTGCTCTATAAATAAAGTTAAATTGGATTGGAACAAAGTATAATAGAAGACGTGTAGCAGTGTAATTTTCTCACCCTCCTCTCCAGCTGCCGTTTGTTTTGCTGCTCCACTTCAAGCTTATCATCGAACTCCTGCTGCAGTCTATTTTTGGTGAACTCGATCTCCCTGATGGCTCGTTCATGTTTCAGCCTCCACTCTCCACCTGTAATGACAACATATTCACAGTCCAAACACTTTATATCTGAATATGGTTAATTAACTGTTCCACATTTTCACTAATTGTGGATGAAGCTTCAAAACAATATAACAGATATTAGAAAAAGCCATAATTATTGTTTGCCTGCTTCATGCATGTCATCATCATCTGTTTCTCCATCGAGTACAGAGGCTCGGATGAGTCGAGCCTCCATCACCTCCATTTCCATGGACTCCATCTGTTTCTTCATGCTTTCAAACCTAGCCTGAAGGATGAGAAACAAGTGCTTTCTATGACAATGTGTTTTCATCTATTTTTTGACATAGTAAATAAAAACATACTTGTTTACATTATGTTATATATGGTATTAGTATATTTCTCAAATCAAAGTCAAATACTACTTTGTAGCAATGCTCACATTACAGCTGTAATTTGAGTAATTTTACATAACACTGAAATGTGCAGTCATATTTCAGCAGCAACAAATGTCATCATATTTCTTTGTACATAAATAGCTACTTCACATTATCAAATATGAAGGCTCTATTAAATGAAACAGCTGTTTCTACCTGAAGGTCCTTCATGTCTTTATCCAGACGGAGTCTCTCAGATGTTTCACTCTCCAACAGCTGGGATGCTGCCTCCCCTGTGTTCCGTTCATCAGCCAGTTCTGTTGACAGCTCTGTGATCTGGTGCGATACACACACACACACTTTAGCTTGATAATGACATGATGCTCTTACCATTATCATTCTTCTATCATTGTACCTCACAATATACAGCATCACTTTTGCACTTGTTTGCACAGTTTTTCAGTGTGGCACAACCTAAACTACTCACTGCAACAGTTAAGTGTGAAAAAAACTTGTTGATGGTTATATCAATGAATCACTTTGATTTCAATGGTGCATTTTCTGGAGGAATTCAGGTGTGCCGCTAATTTCAGCCAAGACTGTAAGCCCTCCTCTGTGTATGACTTTGTTTTACCCGGCTCTCAAGACGATCACTGTTGAGTCTTAGCTCGTTCCTCTCTTTCTCCACTTTCTCCAGTTTCTGCTTCAGCTGCTGTATCTCTTCCTGAGAGGAGAAAATTGTAATAAGTAATTTTGGGGGGTATTTTCATTGTCTACAATTTAGGAGTAATTTAGGAGTACTTTTTGATAAATATAGTGCAGTTTGATAGATTATATTAACTAATAATTAAATATTATTAACAAATATAAATACCCCTTGATATTCACTTTACCTTAAAGGTAACAAGGAGGATGAAGCCTGTCCCAGCTGATATTGTGCAAGAGCAGGGGCAGCAACTATGACAACTAAAGACTGAAGCTAATACACAGCTAATTTAAAGTGCAGTGTCACTGTTGGCTGTTAGACGCTGGCTTCAGCATCTTCTCTGGCTGTTACGTAATTACACCCTGAAACACTGTCAAATAATATCATCACATAGTTTATATACAGATACAGTATCACAGTTCAGGTAAAGTATGTATGCATTTAGCAAGCAGCTGAAATTACTTATCAAGGTGTAACAACATTTAGCAATACTGCAGGCAGAATACAAATGTATTTACATATATTCACCTAGATAGCAAGCAGTCTTAACGTGGCAAAGCATCCCCATCTTCTTATCTGAAAGGCAGAGCCATTCCTGCACTACGCAGACTATCCCAGACTATCAGAGCCCCACACCCACTAGGGGGTCGTCAAGCTACCAATTTAGTCTCAAAAATATTAAAAGAGAATTAAATGTAATTCAAATATTATATTTGCTCTGTTATATTGACAGAAACTTCTATACACTATTGGGAAGTGTCTTTGATATCACTGCTGAAACAGCTGCACCATTAACAATTAACAGACATGTTCTGAGCATTAAATTGTCTTTGATAGCTTAACTACTAAAGATACGCTCTGGCAGGCACATGGAAGTCCTGGGTTTGCAAACAGGCATGACCTGACCATTCAAACATGATAATTGTCAATTACAATACATTTGTTTTTAAACGATGCATTAGAAAAATTTGAAAATTTTGCTGTGGCCTCAAAGGTTTATTGTTGTTAAAAGTCACCCTGGTGCACAATGCAGGATGCTTTTCACAGAACTGAATGTATGACGTCACAGTTTCTCTGTACTCATCCAAAACTCCTGTAGCAGCCTTGAACACCTCACAGTCTGTAATGTTTAAACACTTGCGTAGCCTTACTGGTCCACTTCTTAGAAGTCCTCACAGTGGGTTTGGAGAGTTTTAGCCGTTGTCTGTATGCAGGGATGAGGTGAACCATGACGTGGTCAGAGAATCCTAGAGCCACCCGTGGCACAGCTCTGTAGGCTTCAATTACTATCGTGTAACAGTGATCCAGCACTCTCTGCTCTCTTGTTGGGCATTTAATAAACTGTTTGTATTTCGGTAGTTCCTGGGACAAATTTCCTTGATTAAAATCCCCCGCATGATGAGTAAAGAGTCCAAAAAAAGTTTGCTTAATATTCAGGATCTGATCCGTGAGAACAGATGTAGACAGTGGTCAGAATAAAAGAAGTGAACTCACGAGGAGAATAAAAAGGCTTACAGACACAAAGAGGTTGAAAAGTCTATGAGATTATAAAATTACAAAAAGTAAGTAGTAGTAGAATAAATAAAAAATCTCTTTTTTCATTTATATAAAAAAATGAAAACAAATATAATTTGTTTCACATTTATTATTTTGTATATTGTCTATTGTCTGATTCAACGTGATTTTTTTCTTTGTTGTTTTTAATTTAAGTATTGAAAATCAAAGACTAGAAACAACCCTGCTGCAAGTTCTTAGCTTCAATTGGAGAAGAAACTACATACTGCAACTCTTTCAAGTGCAAATTGTTTAATGAGATGATGTTTTTTTATACAATTCAGACAATTAAGAAACAATCTTCAACTGTGGAAGGAAACCCACACAGAAGTATCTAGAGGCTTAGTCATTGATGTGTAGTCATGATGAGCACATACATACACATTAAGCACTGCTCTTCGATACAGTACTTAATGTGTATGAATGTGCTAGTATTACTACTTTTTCCATCCACATTGTGTCAAGCCCAAGTTGCGACAGGAACTTTTTAGGATCATAGTGTGCAGCGAAGGAAGTGTTTCACCAGAGTTTCTTTGCTGCCACGACATTCTGGCAGACATAGCGAGGCTCTTCGTGGAATATCATCCTGGCGGGCAGATGATGGAAAGAAAACAAAAACGAGGTTGCAGGGTCAGCGCCTTAGCGAGGCTACGCCAACAGCCTGTTAAACCACCGCTCCCCAGTGTCTTTCTAAAGAATGCCAGATCTCTCGTCAACAAGATCGATAAACTGAAGCTAAAAGTGATATCAAAAACATTGTAAAGAACGGTTGCGTTCTGCTGATCACTGAATCCTGGCTTCATTTATCGAGCCCAGACTCTGCTATCCAGCTAGCAAGCTACACTACACAGCACCATGATAGGACCAGTGACTCCGGTAAGAGCAGAGTAGGTGGGCTGTGTGTGTACGTAAATAACAGCTGGTGTACAAACACAATGACTGTAGACAGCTACTGCTCTCCAAACCTGGAGTATGTGACTGTTAGATGCAGACCCATATATCTTCCCAGAGAGTTTACTGTGGTCATAAACACCGCTGTTTAAATACCACCGGATCGTAATGCTAACCTGGCTATCGAACTCTTACACCGTAGCATTAGCAGTCAGCTGTCCAAGCACACAGATGCCGTTCATATTGTAGCTGGGGACTTCAATAATGTGGATTTAAAACCTGTGCTCCCTAAATTCCATCAACACTCAGATGTGCTACTAGAGTAGCTAACACATTGGATAAAGTGTATATAAATTTTAAACAGGGCTACAGGGCTACACCTCTACCACACTTGGGCCACTCTGACCATGCATCACTGTTTTTAATTCTGGCCTACCTCCCAATCAGAAAAGCGGCCCCTAGCCCCACAAGGACAGTTGAAACTTGGCCAGAGGGGGCCTTTCAGCAGCTGCAGGACTGTTTCAGTAGGACCAACTGGGACATTTTTGAACACCCAGATCTGGAGTTAGTGACAGTGTCATGTGTTACATTAAGAACTGCACAGACATTGTCACAGAGGATAAACATAATTGTATATCCCAAACAGAAGCCCTGGATGAGGCTGCTGAAAGAGAGGAATACTCAAGTCAAGAAATTGGTTAGAAAAATAGGGGTCCCTTGGGAAAAAGGTTGGGAACCACTGAGCTACAGGACCTGTACCGGAGCAGTGGGAGGGGATCTATCGCTGGCAGAGAAAGTCAATCACTACTTTGCTAGATTTGAGGTGGACCCCCCCAGAGATACCAACATCAACCCCATCTACTAACATCAACCCCATCTTCACAGTGAGGGAGCACGAGGACAGACGCACCCTGTGGACCACCAACCCACGGAAGTCAGCTGGACACGACGGCGTGTGCTGAAGGACTATGCAGACCAACTGGCTGGAGTCTTCACCAGGATATTCAACCAGTCTGTCTAAGTCCACTGTGCCACCCTGCCTAAAATCCTCTGTTATATTACTTCTGGACAAGAAACAGGTCATCACTAGTCTTAATGACTACAGGCCAGTTGCACTGACTCCCGTGGTTATGAAGTGGTTTAAGACGCTTGTCAGGAACCACATCATGTCGTTCATTCCTCCTACGTTTGACCCCCACAAGTTTACCTACAGAGCAAACAGGTCTACAGAAGACGCTGCGACCACTGTTCTCCACACTGTTCTGTCCCACCTGGAGCAGCAGGGGAGCTAAGCACGGCTGCTCTTTATAGACTTCAGCTCTGCATTCAGCACCATCCTCCCCCACACAATGGTGACCAAACTGGCAGACATGGGACTTCCACAGTCCACCACAGATCCTACCTGGATCAAGGTCTTCGTCAGTGACCGCACTTAGAGGGTCAGAGTGGGCCCCCCACTACTCCACACCCATCAGCCTCAGCCTCACTTGTTCCCCACAGGGCTGTGTGCTGAGCCCCCTGCTATATACCCTCTACACTCACTACTGTATTCCTGCCCACCACAACAACACTATCGTCAAGTTTGCTGATGATACCACCGTCGTTGGGCTCATCAGTGGGGGGGATGAGTCTGCCAACAGAGATGAGATGGAGCAACTGACAGTGTGGTCCAGGAATAACAACTTGTTCCTCAATACAGCCAATTGTGGACTTAAGAAAGAAGGCAGACAACACTTCATCAATGGGGACTGTGCAGAGAGGGTCTCAAACTTCTGCTACCTGGGAGTCACAATCAGCAAGGACCTGACCTGGGAAGCAAACACTACAGAGGCAGTGAAAAAGGCCCAAATAAGACTCTACTTCCTGAGGTTCCTCTAGAAGAACAACATCCCAGAGAAACTCCTGGTGTCCTTCTACCGCTGCATGGTATAGAGCATCGTGGTCTACTGTCTCTGTGCATGGTTCTCCAGGTTCTAAGGTCGTTTAGAAGATAGTCAGCTGTCCTCTCCCCTCACTTAAACAACTTCACAGCTCCTGTTGTCTTAGGAATGTCTTATGTTACACTGGAAGACTTGCACCTTAATTTCGTTGTACAATGTCTCATTGCTACAATGACAATAACGATTCTGATTCCGATTTCTTTGATATGACGCAACATCCAGATAACATCACCTGGATGACAACATAATACCTTAGTAATATTGCTAAAATTAGAAACATCCTGCCTGAAAGTAATGGAATCACTGGAATTAGAACCCCACCCCCCCATACACCCATGTAAAGTATTGTTAGTTCTGCCACTTCTCTCGGAGTGCTGGTCTACTTGTGGTTCCTAGAGTTTCCAAATGTAGTCTGGAGGCAGAACCTTTAGCCATCAAGCTCCTCCCTGTGGAACCTGCTCCCAATCCAGGTTTGGGAGGCAGATACCCTATCTACCTTTAAGTATAGTCCCAAAACTGCTGCTCGTCTGCTGCTCCTTGTGTTCTTTTGATCTTTTGCCTGCTATTCTTTTCTTTCTCCGCTTTCCAGTCATCCCAAGCAGTCGAAGCAGATGACCTGGGTCTTGGTTTTTCGTCTTCTTTTAATGGGAGTTTTTTCTCTTCACTGCTGCCTAGTCCTATATTCTGTACAAGGACTACATTGTAAAGTCCCTTAAAATGATTTGGAACTATAAAAATAAAGTTGAATTGGAATTGAATCTTCACCAACCCACAGAGAAATACTTGGAATTCTGAGAAATCTTCACATTTGGCACAGTTATGTGTGTGTGTGTGTGTACTCACATCCTTTCCACGAATCTGTTCCTCAGTGAGCTGCACCTCTATTAGAGGTCTGACAGTGGTGAACAGCTTCCACCATGGCCAGTCTTTGACACTATGATTCTTCTTTATGTTCTTCTGGATGCAGCGAATCGCCAAATCCTGGATCTGGTCAACCAATCACGAAACAATGTTAGAGGAAGAGCAAAAATGTTTAAAAGATATGGTATACTAACAGTATTTCAGGGGAAAATAGTGCATTTGAGGGGTTCTGTCTGTGACATGTGTAAGGTATATGACACTAAGCACTGTGGAAGTTTGAAGCATTAATCACAGAGCCAGAGTCCTAATATGGTCAAGTGAAATATGTGAATTCTGAAAAGACTTAAATCAACATGAGAATCAATGAGCTGTTTTGTTGTTTTGTTTAATGTTTGATTTGAGCTCTCAAACAGAAAGGAAAAAAAAGAAATCATAACCAGACAAGATTAACACTAACACAAAAACTCACTTTATAGAACAAAACAGGTCTAGCAGCTGTCCAAACAACAATTTCCCCAAGAGATCAAAAGTATTTAATATTATTAGTATTATTAATAAAAGTAAATCAAAACTATGTAATTTCTGGTCATAATCAGCCTCGTGTGTAATTGATTGGGTTATTGAATTATAAATATGCTAGAAATATGATTATTATACTTTTCATCACCCAGACCCTTAACCTAAAGGAGATGAGTTGCAGAGTTTTATGGCCAAAGGAAGAAAAGATCTCCTGTGGTGCACTGTGGATCACTTGACATTAATCAGTCTCTGGCTAAACATATTCCTTTATCCAGCCAGGACACTGAAGTGGGTGGTAGGGATTGTTCAGGACTGAGAGGAGTTTAGACAGCAACCTTTTCTCAGATACAACATGTAAAGGTTCCAGCTCTACTCCCAGAACTGAGCCAGCTCTCCTGATTAACTTGTCCAGTCTATTAGTGTCTGCCATTCTTAAGTTGCTGCCCCAGCAGACCACGGCACAGAAAATGACACTGGACACTACCGACTGCGGTCGCCTCTTGCAACTGCTAACTAGTTCTCGTGCCTTGTCAACCCTACTACTAGACCTCCGCGGCTGCACGTCTCTCCGATGTCCGTTACAAACTACGTTAGTAATAGGGGACTGTCACTCGCAATAATAACTTAGCTTCGCCAGCCATTGTTTACTGTTTACCTGGGGCCAGATCATCCGACGTTGAAGCTAACTTAAGGGTACTGGCATCACGTAGGGTTAAACAGGGGACTCAGGAACACTCCACCACTAGCTATAAGAACATTGTATGTCATGTTGGTACCAACGATGTCAGGAGTCTGAAATAACAAATGCTAGCTTAGCCAGGACTTTTCAGACTGCTAGGACGATGAGTCTGCATCGTTTAATCGTCTGTGGTCCCATACCAGTTCGGGGTAATGATGAGATGTTTAGCAGACTTATATCACTGAACCGTTGGCTGGCCGAGCATTGTAGAGAGCAGGGATTTGCCCTCTTTCTGGGGCTGCCCTGACCTGCTGAAAGCGCACAGCCTTTATCCTACTGGAGCAGGCGCCGCTATTTTATCTAGAAATATAGACAGGGGTTTAAAGCAGGTTTGACATTAGGCAACTAGTATTCAGCAGGTCACAGGTGATAAGAGAGCCTGTTAGGTCTACTGATAGTGCTGTGTTGGAGTCTAGCTTATCAAACATGTCCAGTGAGGGAAATTCTCACAGTCATAGTAGCCAGACCTATAACACTGCGACTGTCTGCCGCAAAGAGACTGAGTCTGCTCCCCGACCACCAAAATTTTACAAATCAAAAATCAACAAGAGGAATAAATCATAAGAACTTAATAATAATAAAAAATACTCCTCTTATAGAACTAAATAAAAACAAAACAGTCAAATGTGGACTATTAAATATTCGATCGCTCTCATCTAAATCCTTATTAATTTATGATTTGATAAGTGCCCATAAGATAGACTTATTTAGGCTTACTAAAACCTGGGTGCAGCAGGATGAATATGTTGGCTTGAATATGTCGACTCCCCCATGTCATAATAATTATCAAATGAAGTGATTTTACCAAGTAAAATGTTGTTGTCTTACCTTCCTCTTCTTGAAGGCCTGTCTGGCAAGGTATCCCCTGCAGGCAGCCTGAAACACAGAGATGTTCCTTCTAGTCTGAACATCCCGCTGCTCCTCTAATCTGGGAAGAATCCCCACTCTGAAGAACACCTGAAGATGCAGAGGGACATATGAAAAAGTCACACGTCTCTAAATTGTATAACATTTGTGCGATAACCCAGGGATAGTACTGGAAATGAGCTTGATGGAGCCACGAGGATGGCCATAGACAGCTGTTTTGAATTGGCGAATAAAATTGAACTGAATTGAAATCTGAATCTTCAGAGTTTTGCCTAGTATTTTAAATCGTGTAGTGATTGCCACTCAAAGTGAGAAACACAAGTCCACCAACTGTCATGGGGCTTCTGTCTGAAGTATCCATATATCTCTCTGTGCCTGCTTAGTCAGGTTTCCTCCTAAACCCGTAAGACATTCAGGCCAGGACAAAGATTGGGAACTGGACTTGAACTGGACTTGATTTAGTTCCTTGACCAAGTTTGCCAAAACTCTCAAGTCTTCTCAAGGGCTTTTCCAACCCTCTGAGAATGAAAGTTCTTTACTTTACTTTGCTTGGCAGACGCTTTTATCCAAAGCGACTTACAAGGAGCTAGCGCTGGGTGTCTGGCTCAGGGACACACTTGGTAGGGGATTGATTAGGAGTCAGACGAGGTTCGAACCTGCAACCTTCTACATCACAGTCTGACGCCTCACCCATTGAGCTACCAGGCCACACAAGTTCTCTGGAATGAAAGGGCGAAACTTAGTCAAGGAACTAAATCAAGTCCAGTTGCCATTGAAAAAAACTTGTTGAGATACATTCATTCAATAAAACAAAAAAATATATGTACTGTATATATGTATTTAAATTAAATCTATAAATAAATATTAAATGAGTCAAAAACCATATGATCCATAGAAGGTCCCCTCGGGCATTTTTTACAGCAGAATTTAGTTTTACTACACTAATGCAGATGATCCACAATTATCTACATCTATGAAACTAGATGTAGATAATAATAATAATCTAAAGAACCTTAAATGTTTGCGTACATGTTTAAAAGACATAAAGATCTGGATGTGATGTAACCTTCTACTACTTAACTCAGACAAAACTGAGGTTGTTATATTTGGACCCAAAAATCATGGTATCTAGTCAGATTGCTAGACTAATCTTAGAATCTTGGAGTCATCTTTGATCAAGATATATCATTTAATTCCTACATAAAAGAAATATCCAGAAAGTCCTTCTTCTACCTTAGAAATATTGTTAAAATTAGCAGCAGAAAAATGAGTCCATACTTCTAGACTGGACTACTGTAATTCATTACTGATGAGATGTCCAAATAGCACACTCAAAAGCCCTGGGTTTTCGACATTATTTTTTATATATTTATATAATGTGTGATGTCTTAAACCTTACACTCTAAAGTGCCTTGAGATGACTTGTTGTTAACTGGCACTATATAAATAAAGCTGAATAAATCTAAATTGAATTTAAAAATACATTACTGGTGCCTGCCATTAAAAATGAATAGAGGAAATGCATGGCATGGCGAAGGCGAAGCCATGCCATATATTGCCCCCATTCTCTATCTCATGTACGGTTTTTGAACAGTGTGGCCAGGTGTCGACACCGTGGTGTCCAAGCTCCCTATTAAATCCTGTTTATTTGAGAAAAAAATGTCACCACAAAACTAGAGAGGAGCTTTATTTCTACATCTCTGCCAAACACTATCAAAATGCCTTTGAAGTGTAGTAGCTGCTTTTTTCTACTGTGTGTGTGTATGTTTAAGATTTGTTGGCATGTTGAGTTACCATGGCAACACAAATGACAGACTGTAGATTCCTACCTAACATAATATATATAACAACTGTGCTCGGTAAATCCTGCTTTCTGCTTGGGGAGATCGGTCTAAGGTTCAGCGGCACAAGGTGGCAGGCACCTTTAAGGTTTCCCCAAGAACTTTCTAGTTTAGTGCATTATTGTATTACATGTCATTGAGTTGCTGTAACATACTAATTTCTCCCTTGGGGATGAAGTATTATCTTTGTGCCTACCTGTGTTTGTTAGAGTCTATCAAATTCGATAAACAATTTGAAGAGTTACACAATTATGATACCAATCCGTATATGTATAAGTAGCTGAGAAGTGCGAATGTGTTTACATGTAAGTAAACTCACCATGCTCAACCCCATGTAATAGCTGCTCTTCTCCAGTTCCAAGGACTCAAGCAACTCCTCCACTGCCTGGAAATTAACAAAATATCATCTGTTAGTTGACAGATAAAAAAAACATGTCCCCAGTTTGGTTGCTTGGTTTCCCAAGTGATGCTAGTTTGGAACTATAATACCAAAAACACACAGGTTTACCACAAATCTGCTTAAAAAGATTAAAAAATCCCCAGACAGAGCCAGCTCTCAGTGTCGTCTATCAGTTAAACAAGGAGACACACTGCAAACTGTTTAAGTTCTTTATTCAGAGGGTCTAAACTACAAAAAGGAAAAAGCTGAATCACTGGCCATGATACACTGAATTACATTAGTAATGACGTTTGCTGTTCTTAAAGCCTGGAAATAGCCCTTTTTATATATTATAGAAATCTTGCCAAATTAGTGAGAACGTGGCTTCCTCTTTAAGATGCCTATGCCTATTAACACTGCACTTTAAACCACCTTATTAAAAATGCCCCATTATGCACGTGTAGTGGAATCCCTGTATTAATGGAGTAACGTTTAACGGGATGTGTACTATGCACAATAAATATAAAAACTTTTTGGCAATTAACTTTCGCTAGGTATGCACCAGTGTCATCAATAGAGGGCGCTGGGTGAACGGTTGTGTAATGTAGTTTCTATTAATTTGGGGGTCTGTATATATTGATATAATGTGTAAGGTCTTAAACCTTACACTGTAAAGTGCCTTAAGATAACTTTTGTTGTGAACTGGCGCTATATAAATAAATTTGAATTGAATTAAACTGAATTGAATTGAATGTGAACATTGCTACACAGCTCAATGAAAGCTACAGGAGAAAAGTATAATAAGATGAAAACGAAAACTTTCTGTCTAAGGTGACAGATTGCATTATATTCTGTGGTGCATTTGAGCTTTTGTTGCATGGTCATGTCAAGTGAACATAAAATCCTGGCATTTTCTGGGGTTGGTGGACTTTTTTGGGTCTCTAGGTGGAGCGGCAGTACAGTACTTTACTTTTACTTGGCAGACGCTTTTATCCAAAGCGACTTACAGGGAGTGGGTGTCTGGCTCAGGGACACAGGAGTCAGACGGGGTTTCGAACCTGCGACCTTCTACATTCCAGTCTGAAACTTAAACCATTGAGCTACCAGGCCGCCTGCAGTACCTGCAGACTGTTAGGAACAGACTGTTTAATAGGACATCTGGGACAGTGCAGAATGAGCTGCTTGACTGCATGCTCTCAGTTTAAGGAAATATGGGTGAAATTTACTTATAAATAGTAAATGACTGAAAACACAGTGGTTGTATGTGGTTAGGGTGCATCTGAAATCTGACTTGCAAAAGTGAAAGTGAAGAATATTAGTCATCTAGGTTGTGGTTGTCCCAAAGAAGGTTTGTTTTAGAAGTATAGAAGGCCTTAATGTTGAGACATTCTACATTTAGCATCCACTCAAAGAGGCTAATAATGTTTCTGTGTGAAGCTACTACGTACTTCCTAAACAGAATGTAGAAAACAAATCACATGCTCAGGACATTTCCTAAACTGCTTCTCTGACTCCTATTCAAATGACACAAAAAGATAACATGAGTTGCAAATTTTTAAAATACAAAGAAATGGAAAGGACAAGAACTGAGAGGATGTGAAAAAAGCTTCCCACTACAAGTAGTAGTAGCTTTATCCTCAACGACCTGATCTCCACTCTTGGACTGGACTTTCTTTTTCTCAGAGAAAGCTGTCTAAAACCAGGTGATAACAGCACCTTCTCTGAGCTCCTTCCCCCTACTATTCCTTCCTGAACACCCCGCGAGTATCCACTCATGGCGGAGGTTGTGGCTTTGGTATAATACAGCTGGAGAATTTGCTGCAGCCTTTATAGACTCTACTTGCTACATCCAGAATGATCTGACCTCGCTACTGTGCCCGGAGTCTTTTATCTCCAGTTTCACTCTACCTGTCAGGATCCTGGCCCCATTTCCTGTCCACAGCTCTTATTTTGGTAACTTCCTGACCACACCACCCTCAGTACAGCCCACTTCACTGCTCGTTACCTGATCATTCTCACCTGTAGTCTCCCCCAGCACATTTAAGCTGCCACCCAAACACTCTACCTCTGCCAGATTGTCTGACTGTTTGTCAAACTTTCCAGCCTTGAGTCTACTGGATCGAGTCTCTGGATATCCCACCTGATTCTGTTTCGGAACCTGCCCTTCGCCTGATTCCCCTGAAGTTGTTGTGAGTTTTTGCCTGCCTGGTTGTTCTGACCTCAGCCTGTCTTCATGCCTGCATGCCCCTTGTTCTGTGTATCTACCCATTTGGAACTGTTGAACTCTTGCTTTGAGGATTTGCCCTTTGGATTTTGGATTTGGATTATTGGATTGGTTTTGCCCCCTGCTTTGGTTTCAGGATTTTGCTTCGGAATTTGGACCGGCCCCTGTTCACCAATAACTTCAGTGGGCACATAAAGAGGAGCTCCAGCCCTTTCCTTTAACCTTTGGCTTTTCCCTCCACACATTAACCCCCTCTCCTCCAATAAATTTCCTTTACTGAAACCTCTGGCTCTGGCAATTCAATTGGGTCCGCTTTAAACCTTACACCACCTGCTCAGGGATTCTGGATTCTGTTGCCCCTTTTAGGGACATATCCACCAAACCCCGACCAGACCCCTGGCTTAATGACTCTACCAGTGCGCTTAGAAAGTGCTGCAGAAAAGTGGAGCGTAAGTGGAAGAAGGACAAGCTACATGTCTCACTGGGTATCCTGAGGGACAGTAAATACCATAATGCTGTCAAAGCAAAAGCAAAACAGCAATATTTGTCAGATGTCATTTCCTCTAACAGTAGCCGGCCTAAGGTGGTATTCAATACCATTCAGTCTGTCATAACCCCATCTAGTAGTGTTCTAAAAAATCTATCGAAGGCCACCTGTGATGACTTTCTCCACGATTATGTCGACAAGGTAGCCTCTGTTAGACAGAACATTAACACTACTTGTAGTAATCCTTTAATATGCCCTTCCACTGAGCCCTTCTCTGTTTTTAACATGTTTGAACCGGTGTCCTTAGCTTTCCTCTCTAAGGTGGTCCAGAAGATGCCGTCAACTAAGTGCCTATTCTGCTGGTGATGCTGGACCTCACAGCAGCATTTGATACAGTCGATCACTCTGTCCTCCTGACACGCCTTGCCCAAGAAGTTGGCCTTCAGGGACCCGTGCTACACTGGTTCAGATCCTATTTGACAGATTGTAGTTTTTCGATTATGGTGGGTGATATTTCTTCCTCCTCTGCACCTCTGACCTGTGGTGTACTGCAGGGATCTGTGCTGGGACCCACTTAATTTTCCCTGTACATGCTACCTCTGAGGTCAATTATCTCAAACTACTATGTGTCCTTCCATCTGTACACTGACGACATCCAAATCTACCTCCCAGTAGCACCTAATTCCTCAAGCACCCTTCTGTGGGTTGTCCTATTGTCTTCCCCCATCTCAAACATGTTCTCAGGAATTTGGGGGTAAAACTGGACAGCAATCTGAAGTTTGATAAGCAAATTGATTCTGTGGTCAGGGCAAGCTTTTTTCAGCTTCGCCTCCTTGCTAAAGTCAAGCCTTTCTTGAGCCAGAGGGATCTAGAGAAAGCCATTCATGCCTTTGTTAGCTCCCGCTTGGACTATTGCAACGCACTTTATGTCAGAGTCAACCACTCATGCCTTTATCGCCTAAAGCTGGTGCAAAACGCTGCTGCTTGCATGCTGAGAAACAGTCGTAAGCACGATCCCATCACACCCATCCTCTACACCCTCCACTGGCTCCCTGTGAAGTACAGAATTGATTTTAAACTCTTGCTGTTTGTTTTTAGTGCTGTCAACAGACTTGCACCTTCCTATCTATATGAGATTTAAAACATGCATCAATCTACCAGGGCTTTGCGCACTTCTGGCCAACACTTATTACATGTCCCCCGGTCCTGGTGCAAAAGGTCGCTGCTTTGCAGTTGCAGGCCCTAAGCTGTGGAATAGTCTTCCCTTGGAATTACATTTAATCACGGACCTATCACTTTTTAAATACAAACTTAATACCCACCTATTTAGATGGCTTTTAGTACGTTGATGTGACATTTTTAAGTGTTATTGTGGTTTATTGTGTTTTACTGTTCTTGCTTAATATCTGCTCTTATTCTTTTTATATTTCTTGTTGTTTTAATTTGTTTTACTATTGTAAAGCACTTGGGGCAACCCTGGTTGTAGTAAGGTGCTATATAAATAAAGGTTGATTGATTGATAAATAGTAGAACTAAATAAGGAAAGCTGGTGCTGGAGCTGACCAAGCAGTAGTCAGGTGTGGTCTGCAGTATGAGGTTGAAGGCCCCGTAGCAACACCGGCCAGGCAGGAGGTGTGCACTGAAAGATGCCATGACGATAGGTGAAGCCCATGACACAAGAATCCATTGGGGACCGTCAGGTGTTTGACGCTGACGAAGTTAAGCTCACAGCTTCATTCACCGGTCTGGCAGCACTTAAGTACTGCATCACATGTACGCCCCCTAGACCGCTGTAACGTTACGTTCGAGTATAAGGTACACTGATGACCGTGAAACCGTGCATTACTTTAAAGCCCTTATGTAGGGAATCCCGTAAAACTTTGCGAAGACAAGATTTGACTTTAACAGTCACTGTTCAGTCACACACAACAGCACATGTTAAGTATCAAGAAACAATGCCAAACACTCACCCTCTTCTCATTTGTAACAATATAGTGACGGCCATGCTTCTTGGGCAGATGGGGTGCCAGCACATCAAAGCGCCTGCAGAACTCAGAGAACACCATGTGGTCTGGGTATCCTGGAAGTAAGGGGGGAACAGAGCAGAAAGGAGAGCCAAAAGTTAGAAGAGTGTCTGCAATTCAAATAAATTCAATTCATCTTTATTTGTATAGTGCCAAATCATAACAAGATAGGTTTAGGACCTTGCAAAAATATAAATGTAAATATACAGAGGTACTAGAAAACACAACAGTTCCACATGAGCAAGCACTAGGCTAACGGAAGAAACCTCCAGCAGTACCAGGCTCGGAAAGGTAACTAAGCTTTATCAAAAAGAAAAGTTTTAAGTCTAGTCTTAAAGGTAGAGGGAGTGTCTGCCTCTTGAAATTTAACTGAAAGCTGGTTCCACAGGTTGCGTCTCTCTCAGCCTGAATATGTCTCTCCACTCTGAGACAGGCAGTGCCTCAGTCATTGGTTGAATCTCAATTAGTGGATCATTCTCCTCCTCTCTCTGTCACCTGAGAAACCTCAGCAGGTTCTCCTGCTCTGCTGCCCATTGCTTTCCCCCTCTCTCCACTTGCTCCAGCCTCACCATCATCTCTTGGTTTTAAATAGTTATTCATGAAATCCCTCAAGCCTCTACTTTGCTCTTCTCTTCTTTTCTTTTCTGGGCATTGGATTTATGCTGACCAGACATTTAGACAATTTCCTGGAGAGTGCTAAATAAACTCAATGTCAAAAGATTGTTTGTGGCCAAGCCATTTATGTGTAGGGGTTGAAGCATGATTGACCACTATTTCAAGTACAATTATTAAGAAAAAAAAAAAACACTTGTTGTCACTAAAGTGTTACATATTTGTTCTGTTACGGCCCCAGCCGTTCTGTGTGTGTGCGCGCTCTCTCCCTCTCTTCTCTCTCGGTGCACCTGTGGGTGTGGCTCTGCTCATCAGCGGCTGGCCCTCGTGTTGGACTGGCTTGGCTCCCGCCCCCTCTGCGTTCACAGCTGCACCTCGTTAGCTAACACGGATAAAAACCCGTGGGTCCGACTGAACAGCAGCGACTGACCGTTGTGGACTGCTCGCTCTCGCCTCGACCACTCGCTAGTTACCTGTGTTTGAACTGTGGTTCTTCGTGTTCTCTTGTGTCTGTCAAATTCGTAGTGTATTATAGTATATCTAGTAGCTGTGTTACAGCCTCGTGTGTTAGTTTTGTTTTGCATACCGTAGCATGGTCTACCAAAACACCATCCCTTATCAAACTGATGTTTGGCTGTGAAGATCGCGAGATCGTGAGTCGTCATCTGTAACACTAGAGACAAGCGGAACTGCTCACCAGGCGGAAGCCGGGATCTTCGCAAGTAAGCGGGGCTATCCACCAGGCTGCAGCCGGGACCATCGCAAGACAGTGGAGCTGCTCGGAGGGCCGCGACCAGTCAGCAGATTCTGCCAGACATCACCGCTGATCAGCGGTGCTGGGTCGGTGTGCCGAGTGGATTGTCAACTGTCATCAGCCTTCGAAGCTGAACTTGGAGGCTCTTGGCCTGAGTTTGACAGCCAACCTCCCATGGTGAATTTCGGCAGGGATTTTTTGCGTGGACATCTAAGGGGCTCTGAACCATGGACAATCGGGGACTTTTGCTCTGGGACTTCTTTCACTACCAGGTAGGCCTCTGTTTTGTCTTGTTTTTGATAAGCCAACATGCTGCCAAAAAAGCAACAAGCAACTACCGAGGAGATGGACGAGATTAAACTCTCACTGAACTTTATGACTGAAGAACTTTCTAAGATAGCAAAACAGCAAAAGGTACTTATTGACTTGGTAGAAGAAGTAAAAGAACTAAAAGCAAAAATCATTGAGAAAGACAAAGTAATAAATATCCTGGAAAGGAGGGTGGATGATCTGGAACAACACATGAGAATGAAAGAAGTCATTGTGAGTGGGCTTAATACTAGGCACCGCTCATATGCTCGAGTGACAGCAGATGCTGAGAACCTGGAAGCTGAATCAAAGGAAGAATCTAACACTCTTGTGAATCAAGTGTTAAACTTCTTTGAAACTAAAGGCATTGATGTGGATGACAAGACTATTTCTGAGTGTCATGTGCTGCCCAGAAAAGATAAAAATGCAAAGAAGGCTATCATTATCAGGTTTATGAGCAGAAATGCTAAAAGTGATCTATTGAGGCAAACAAAAAAGCTAAGAGGATCAGCAGTATACATAAACGAACACCTAACTAAGAAAAATTCTGAAATAGCAAGACAAGCCAGGGTCCTCAGGAAACAAGGGAAAATAAAGTCAA
>JAUMHJ010000005.1:21489984-21506575 GCA_032361105.1 Microctenopoma lineatum | reverse complement strand
TTTAATTTATTGTATTTGTTTTCTGTCTGTACTGTCCTAGAGAAGCTACAAAAGACCAAAGCAAATTCCTTGTATGTCCAACATACTTGGCGTATAAAGCTGATTCTGATTCTGATTCTAAACCACTACAGAGCAAAGGTGAAGCTATCACAATTCAATATTCAAAGGTCATGGTATGGTCATTAGAGGTCATATGACAAGATGCAATTGCTACATTTGAAAATGAATTTGAAAACCAATTTAGAATTTGCAGAAAGATACAGAGAACCTAGGTTTATGGACTAATGAGATAAGATAAGATTAACTTCTACCAAAGTGATGAAAATGGTCTAGGTGTGGTGAAAGAAAGGATCCAAAAACCACACAAGTTGCCTGTGAAGGATGACAATACTTAAGTAAATTTATTTCTAAAACACACAGTAGGTGTAAAAAACAGTGAAAATCTAGAAGCTAGTAAAAACTGGACCAGAGTTTTTAACTGGATTTAAAATGTGTGCTTAAAATTGTTGCAATTAACATATGACTTTGTACTTGATACTAGAAAAAGTGAACAACTTGATATTTATGAGCAGTCAATTTGAATACTTGTTTATTCTGTTTACATTTAAGTATGGCATGAATAAAAATGCATTTAATTCCAGCTTTAAAAAATAGCTTTTTTGTTTAACTTAATATTACTTGATGCTGATACCAGATTTCTTAACCTAAAAAGCATTACACAAAGCCAAAACATTAGTTTTTTGGAGTCTATTCCTGCTCTAGTTTTCCAAACTGACAATTCATTTGGAAAACCTTTTGTTGGGACACTGGCTCCATCTGCTGACAAGAGCTGCAAATTACCCATAATCTTTAGCAACATTGCTGAATGAACATCTCATTAGGATATCTTTTGCCGTGGCTCATGGATTCATTGTTGTATGTCTTTGTAGGTATCTATCTATTTATTTAATATTATGCTCCTATGAGCATGGTTCTTATGTTAAAGCCTAATGTTGCCTAATGTTTGCTCAAGTGGGTTTGTTGGGTTTTCTACAAATATTCTATATATGTATATACACTAAGGCCTGAGGAAAGAGCTAGAAAAGATTTGGATGGTTAAGGTAGTAGTGGTAATTGGAACACTTGAAGCAGTAATGCCCATACTAGAGGAGTGGCTCCAATAGATTCCAGGAACAACGTGTGAGATCTCTGTCTTGAAAAGAGCAAACCTAGGAACAGTAAAATTACTTTACTTTAGTATGCTTTGCTTGGCAGACGCTTTTATCCAAAGCGATTTTCAAGGAGGGTGTTTTCTGGCTCAGGGACACACCTGGTAGGGGATGGACTAGGAGTGAAACGGGTTTCAAATCTGCGACTATCTGCATCCCAGTCTGACACTTAACCCATTGAGCTACCAGGCCGCTGCGCAGGACCCTCAAGCTCCCAAGAGCCCCGCTTAGTAGAGGACCAAAGCTTGAAGAACAAAGGCTGCCCACAGTTTAAGTTCTTAAACCCAACACCATATAGTGCCTTGAGGTTATTTATGTTGTGATGTAGTGCTATACAAATAAAGCTGAGTTGAATTTAATTGTATATATATAAAATTAAATATATATATATATATATATATATACACGGTGCTGTGAAATTAGGTGTTTGTGATAACTGACAGTAAGAGGATGTTTGGCCCACATTTGTTTGCTGAATTGTTTTAGTTTAGTCACACTGCATGCCCTCTCCACTCCTGTGAAGGTTCACCAATTTCCAACTCTATTTGTGGATGATGGCCCACTCTTACAACAGTTGATGAAATGGCTTTGTAACCCTTTCCAGGCTGAAACATTAGTCAATTACTTTATTTCTCATCTGTTGTTCGATCACAGCATGTTATTTATTAGATTTTTTTTTATTTTAATTTGTCAGACAGCTTTTACTTAAGTGATTTATATGTACATTTTAAGTGAATTTGAACTTAACTTTCCAATATATATGGTTACATAAGTTCGTTACCAATACACAGCACATATTATTAGCAGAGTTTAGACTTTGTGACTAGTCTAAGAGCAATGGTGACGTCGATAATAATAATTCTAGTCAGATACAATGTACATCGTGAAATAATACAAATCGCGCTCCTCATTACAATGTACGTTTCCTCTCAAGCTATATGTCTCTTAATACGCATGCGCAGCCGGCGATTCGCGGTTGCGCCAACTGGTAGAGGATGTTGCTAGCCAATGTAGATGCACAGCCTTTTCACAACAATAACATCAACCTAATTTGTATCTCCATATAACTTATTGAAGGATTTTACTTTTTTGAGTGTCTTCGGAAATCGTACATTCGACCGCGCTACGCCGACTTTCCATCTATATTTTTGGGCTTCATCTTCTGTTGACAATGGGAGTGGAAGGGTTTGCAAATTTACAAGGCTCCTTTTTGCAGGAGCAGAAACAAGAATCATGGTTGGCCAGCTAGGCCGCAGATGGATTTGTAGTTGGAAGCAACAATCTAGTCAATATAAAATAGTTAATGTCGGATCAGAACAAGCACATAACAGAAGCCTGCGGTTTTATTAGACGAGTGTCGTTGATTTTTGTGTATTTTGGACCAACAATACAAGCTAGTGAACCTACTAGCTAGCTAGCTTCACAACCTTGACTGGTTGACGTAGTTAGCTTCTGTGGGCAGCTATCGATAGCTAGCCTCGCTTGATCAGCTGCTGGTCAAAAACATACGGAATTATACATTTTTGCGGATTTTTTTTCGCATTGTTGTTTGTCCAGTAGACATTTGTATTGGTGTTTCTTTTTGTAACGTCTGCTTCTGGATGAATGTGGGACAAAATGGAGACCCCGACGATTGTGTACGATTTGGATACCTCTGGGGGCTTAATGGAGGTGAGGTTGCTATACGGAGGCCGTGGTAGTAAAATAGCTACTTTTTTCCTGTGCTTTCATGTATTTACCACCACGATAACGGCAGATGTAATTATTTATACTTTGCTGAAATGTTTCGGCTAATTTAGATAGGTGGTTAGTTGGGGTTTATATCGGAGGCCATAAGTGACCATTGCCGCTCTGTAAGATCTTAGCACGAAATGGCACAGCGGGCACAAGCCTATACATTTCCAGATACTGCAGACAAACAATAACACCAGGTCGGTAGTGAATCTGCACTAAACAGCTTAATAACTTTTACAGAAAATCCAAACACTGCTGGCTCCTCCAAAATCCGAGGAGGTCGAGAAGAGGAGTCGGAAGTTGGTGAGAGACGTCCGTAGGAGCGGTAGGGCCACCAACCATGACACCTGCGATAGTTGTCGGGAGGGGGGAGACCTGCTGTGCTGCGACCACTGTCCCGCAGCCTTCCACCTCCAGTGCTGGTAAGTTAGTTATCTGAACAGAAGAGGCAGAGAGCGCACGTGTTGTGAACACATAACTGCATGCAAGTGTAGAGTTGAGTGTCTGCTAACTGGATGCACAGATGCTACCGTTCTCCTGCTGAAATGACGTTTTGTTCTTGGTGCTGCATAACAGTGCCTGTGAAATGTCACCGGCACTGTTTGAATTAAATTGTGCCCTCGATAACTTTTATTAATCGTTGTTGTTCAGCACACATCCGCTACTCGGATCTACAGTTGCATGTTTAAGTTTCAAATTCCATGATCAGTGGCTTCCCTTCATTTTAACAGTGGTAATAACGTCGAAAAACTTGAGCAGCTAACCGTTATATGCGGGAAATGTGTGTCGTTTTGTCTGGTGTCTCGTTTATCGTGCTTAAGCTTTAGCTGGCTATCGTCAATGAAAACACTTTGTGAAGAGCGTTTCTAAAAGCAACGCGCTCGTTGTCTGTGAAAGCGGTTCACAGTCTGGCTTGCAGTCAGTCCTCCGCTCCTGTCGTGGCTGTAGCCAGCGGAGCAGCTGCTGCTAAAAATGGAGTCGAGGCTGCTTCTGTTTACAATATGGCGACCTCCCTGCTCTTTTTTTCTATTCCACCGCCATCTTACCAACCAAGCAAGCTATGAGTGAATGCTTCACAAAGAAGACTGGTGAAATGTTGGTTAATTTTCCGAGGTGGAATAGCCACATGTAATGCACGTATCACAGAGCTCCACCCTCTTTGTAGCGATACTCCGCTGCCGCTTCGCGCTGCTTTCCGATAAACAACGGCTTGCATGCCTTTTTTCACATATTTGTAAGTGTGGCGTTCACACGACTAGTTGGAAACAACCAAACACACGCATTTTATCCAAATAAGGTCAAGCTGTGAACGATGAACGTCGGGGCAGTTTGCCGTGCTGTCTTATAACTGCATAAAAAAAGGACGCGTGTTATCTTTTAGTTACTGTCAAATAGATAACGTGTCTTAATCACTGATCGTAAATGTCACAACTTTAAAGTGCTGCTTAAAATCCCTTCTCCATATTATTAAACGACGTATTTTATATTTTGTGTTTTCTATTTTTTGTTGACTGCAGTTGTCTGTAGTTGATACAAACACAAAGTCATGTAAAATTGTTACCACTTATAGCAGCATCTATTTATTGTAATGCAATTGTCAGTCCACTAGATGGAGGTGTGTGAAAGCTGGATTTTAATGTCTTTGCTCAATAGTATTTACATAAGCTATTTTTACAATTCATAGTTTTGTCTCAGTGTGCACAACCTGATCACTAAATATGTGATTTGTTCTCCTGTTACAGCAACCCGCCTCTTAGTGAAGAAATGCTTCCGCCAGGAGAATGGATGTGTCACCGCTGCAATGTTCGAAAAAAGGTGTGAGACATGTCTCCCCTCTTAAACCCCTAGTCCACTAGTTACTCCAATGCAACTTCTGAAAAATGCAGTCTTTTCTTATGTGCGCTTATTATTTTTTGATTTTGCTTTTGTTTATGTGGTCAGAAGCGAGAGCTGAAGTCAGAACAGACAAACGGTCTACCAGATAGGTCTGCAGCCAAGCGCTCTGCATCCCCAGCAGTGGAGCTGGAGCTCAATGCTGGCCCATTGCGGCTTGATGGTCTGCCTCCCGGAGCTGGAGCTGCGGGACCGGGTCTAAGAGTGGCTCAGGTACGTCTCCTGGATCGCAGGACCAGCAGTAGGCCTAGTAGCAGGCCCGGGACACCTACTTCCAACACTTCATCCACTCCGACCCCCTCAGAGGAGCAGAATGACGGAGAGGAGGAGGCTGCGGAACCTGAGGATGAAGATCAAGGTGCAGAACTTGAGGGTGCTGCACTTTCTGCTTCAACACCACGCCTCCTCAAGCGGCCATTTCAACTGCTTATAGCAGCTGCTATGGAGAGAAACCCGACACAGTTCCAGTTGCCCAGTGAGCTCACCTGCACGACCACACTGCCAGGTCTGTCACTAGTACCAACATGACTAAAACGCAATAACAAGCCCAGATATGCCATTCCATCTGTGTAAATTTAACATTAAATAAGGTTTTAAACATTAGCTTTTTTCAATTATCTATGCTGCACGTTGGGTTTTCAAGCTTCTTTTGCCTTGTAACCAAAGGTTGAGAAACTACTATACATATATGCCTTCCTTTTAAAGTCTGACATTCCAGAAACCAAACTACAAGTAGATTAGACAGGTTATAATTAGCATATGTTTTTAAAAATAGTAGTAAATGCTGGGTATGTGTCCTGAAAGATTTAGCAATTTAGATTTCCAGTCCGTAAGAGCGAAGGATATCTGTATAGAATTTTACACAGATATCTTTATGCCAGATTCTCAGATGTTCCTGTCTTGTTTGAAATTTTAGGAAGCAGCAAACGGAGGAGGAAAGAGGAACTACTAGCGAAGCCATTCAGAAGACCTCAGCATGAACTGGATCCCAATGGCCTGGTCCCTCTACCAGTCAAAGTCTGCTTTTCTTGCAACAGGTTAGCACTGCATATCTGCAGATGACTGCATAAAAAGATGAACACACATACATGTAATGTTTCATATCCTGTTCTGTTTTTGTTTATTTCCTGTCACAGGAGTTGCAGGTTGGCTCCACTGATCCAGTGTGATTATTGTTCCCTTCTGTTTCACATGGACTGTCTCGACCCTCCACTCACAGCTTTTCCTGCAGGCAAATGGATGTGTCCAAACCACATTGAGCACTTAGTAGTAAGAAGCATGGTCCTTTTGGTTGGTCTTTTTTCTTATGGTCAAAGCACAGCACAACAGAATAATTTGTTTATCTCATATCCAGCTGAATCAGAAGAGCCTGAGACTGTCCAGCCGCTGTCAGCTCTTCGATCAGTTTCAAGACAGGATGTCACAGCATGCTGTCAAGTTAGACTTCCTGCGTAGGGTCCATCGTAAGAACGCACCTAACCGGCACACCCCTCACCAGCACAACAAGAAGACCATCAAGGTAAAGACACTGTGACCATATAGACCGCATAATAGTAGAATACTTTTTGTGAATATTTCTCCAGCAGGGAGATAGAAAAGTCACTTCATACGTCTCATTTCCGGCCACTGTGCACTTATGGTTATCTACTTTGAATATGAATGGTATCCTGTTTGTTAGAATACGTTAGAAAAATGGAAGTTAAAACAATTCATTTTTCCATCATCCATTCTTTGGACTCAGGTGCCAGATTCCATCAAGTCCCAGTACAGGAATCCACCCCCCATGCTGCTTCCTGCTGGACTGCGCCAGTTGGAGCTGGTTTGTAGCAGCGTTCCTGAACATAAACCCTCCAAGCACCTCACCACAGACACTGAGCAGGAGGAGGTGGGGAAAATAAAGGCTTTTTTGTGCTGTACACATGTCACTAACAAAGATAAGTTGCATCTATCTACCTGGCTGTATGATTAGTTTAATTAACAGTGAGGATTGTCCTTTCCAAACAATAAAACTGAATGTTAAACATGTGTAAAGTTTAATGAAGAGATCCAACTACACAAGATCAAGAACAACTGCTTAATATTCAGTTTTAAGTCTGAAAGATAACTAGTTCAGCTGTTCAACATGCATTGACTCCCTTTTAGTCAGTTTAATTAAATGTGGTTCTATGTTTAACAGTGGCTTCAGGATGTCATCGCTCTCCAGTGCAGCATCATGAGACACCTGTCCATCAAGCAGAAGGCTTCATCCACAGTCCCCACTCTGTCCACACAGTGGGAATCTGAGCAGAAAGCCAACAGTAAATCATGTGAGATATCAGATGACAAAAAAATTCAGGCCTCTTTAGGAAGGACTTCCTCGGACCCCTGCTCTAAACCCTGCGGGACACCTTATGACCTCCAGGTGGACTCGCTTTTAAGAGACCAAGCAGGGCTGGGTATTTATAAATGCAGCATGACTCTGTGTCACAACTGTAGGAAAACCAGTGAATCCCTATCAGAGGAGTGTCAGCCTCCCAAAGCCAACGGACCCCTAGTCTGTAACAGCATGTCAGATTGCTGCAGTCAAGCTGAGCTTCAGCACAGACTGAAGCCCAGTACAACTCCCCCAGACTCAGCACCTACCTCTGGTCTGGTGAACCACGTAGGCATAGAAACTGTTAAAAAGGAGCGTGAAAGCACTACAGCGGCCTGCACTCAGAAAAAACGTCCCACTGCACTGACGATATGGCCACATGGCAGCCAACACAACCATAAGAACCAGATGGCGCTCCAGGAGGAGTTTATGAACAGTGATGAAAAACCCTCTTACTCGAACAGCAGCAGTGTCCACTCATCTAAAGGCAGCCAGGAGCTTGACTCTACCAAGATGGGACCATATTCTCCACCTACTCGAGGTACACAAGGCAGTAAAGCTCTCACCATTGATGTCTCTCTAGGGATTTCATCGTTAGCAGTTTAATCCTAAATAATAAAAGTCTGTGATAGTGAATGTTGATATGTTAAATCCAGTTAGTGGTGATCTTTTTTGCAGCTTGTTATTGTTGACACATTGACGATAAGACTACACATCATTCTCCATTTTCACCAGAATGCTAAGCCACACTTCCTAACACTGCAGTGTATCAGCTCCCCCATTGTGGCCACTGGCAACAATTTCCCAGCTGTTTGAAGTGGAATTGAGTTGTATTTTGTAATTAAAACCCTTGTTTAAAGGTTTAACATACTTAAAAAGACACTGCATAAATAAATGTTCCTATTTAGTCACATGTTGATGAGCAGGTGAGTGTCAGTTGTTTGACCACGTTTCTCTTGTACAGACATAAAGAGTGGACCTGTACTGATGGAGTCATTGTTACCCAGCACTCTGTCTATTGCTTCCCTGTCCAGCTGCATTAAAGGTGGGAAGGATGATGATGGAGGTGAGTTTAGTTGGTATCACAGAAATGTCAGGTCTGTGCTAAAGCAAACGGAGAATTTTTTAATTTTTCTCATGTCTGTGTGTGTGTGTGTGTAGGAATTGAGCTGGACAAACTGGACACAGACATGATAAAGATCTTGGCCTGGCAGAGGATTCAGCAACTCTTCCCCCCAAAAGCACCTATATCGCCGCCTTCTCCAGCTGCCAGTGCTGCTCCCAAAACCACTTCCCACCATCCGGATGGTAAGACACCCAGTCACAGTCTGCTTTTTTCAAGTTTCATTTCAAAATAGTGTTTCGTTAAAGAGATATGTGGACATTTTCCTACAGGTCAGAGGAAGGTGCAGGCCCGCGCTGTCTTCTACCCTTTGACAGGAAAAGGAGGAGCTGTCAGCATGTGCTATAGGACATTATACATAGGATCTGGTAAGACAGAGTTTTTGTAGACCTACTTTGGTTTTGACTTTAGAGCCATTCTAAATTAATTAGGTTAATTTTTATTAAATTAAAATAATCTTTGGTCAGCCTGAAAGGGGTTTGTACAGTGTTTTCTACATAAAAAGATCATAGCTTGTGAGCCGAACTCTAATAACACACAATGATACTAGGGCTGTCAATCGATTAAAAGTAAGGGTGTCCGCTGGGTTTTAAAAAGTATTAAAAGGTAGTAAATCACATAATTGAAAACTTAAAGCTCTTATGTTACTCACACAGTTGTCAGAAACTGTCAAACTGTGTAAATCTGTGATCTCTGGTGGAAACAGTCTTATCCCATCCCTAACTTTAGAACTGTAGATCACAGGTGGAAAGTTTCTCAGCTACTGTACTGTAAGTAAGTACAGGTTTGAGTTACTTTTAGGTTTTATTTCAAGTTATTTCTACTTAATTCAATTTCAGAACTTTTCACTAGATTTATTATATAGCAATAGTTACTTTGGCAGTGTAGACATTTTTTACAAAATAGAAGTATTTACCATAGTGTCTCTTTATAAACAGGACTATGAATCCTAAGTTAAGAATTAATATTGTAATATTACCATATTACAATATCAATATTGTAATAATAACCATCAGCATGTATACCATAGTCCCGCCATTTGTCTATAGCACTTTTAGCCATAATGTAATTCTGCATATTGAACCTTAACTTGAAACATCATTTACCCTGGAGGTTCACACACTGTTTTCACTGGCCCTGACACTGACACTTTGCTGGGCTTGACATCGATCTGATTTAAAATGTTTCAGTGCAACCTTTTTTTATTTTAACTATTTGTATTATTGCATCACAACAATCCAATTCACTACATTTCTAATGTTTGTGTAGGTGCTGACATGGACGTGTGCCTTACCAACTATGGTCATTGCAACTACATATCGGGGAAACACGCCTGTATTTTCTATGATGAGGTGCGTGTTTCCTGCTTTACTGAGCTGCAGCTCTCCTCTTCTTCTAAACCATGAACTGCTGTACTTTTAGTAAATTATTTGCCTGTATCCTTTACAGAATACCAAGCATTATGAGCTGCTCAACTACAGCGAGCACGGCACTACGGTGGACAATGTCCTCTACTCGTGTGACTTCTCTGAAAAGGCCTCACCGTCTCCACCCAGTGGCCTGGTGGCCAAAGTCCAAGGCGTCATCCGTGAGTACATCATAGCTGTACACTTTTTACAGTGTGTGCAGTTGAGTCTCAGCTGGGAGGAGTGTAACTGACACACTGAACTCCTTCTCCTGCATCTACAATAGACCAGTCTAATAAAACAAAGCCCTCCCTGTTTTTTTTAATGGCAGTGGTAATTCAACGCATCACTGCAGATTGTGTGTTCTCCATGCAGGTCGCAGTAAAAAGCCTGATGATGACGAGGGTCCCAGCGCTGTGGTGGGTCTGTTGCCGACTGGTGGCGTGATGAGCAGTCAGCCTCAGGGCAGCTCTGAGCTTTCGTGCAGCTGTAAGGCAAGCAGCTCCAGCCTGATTGGAGGCAGTGGGGCGGGCTGGGAGGGCACAGCCCTGCTCCACCATGGCAGCTACATCAAACTGGGCTGTCTCCAGTTTGTCTTCAGCATCACTGAGTTCGCCAGTAAGCAGCCCAAAGAGGAGCAGTCTGCTGCTCCTGCCACCAGTTGCATGAGCACCTCCAGCAACAGCGCAGCAACCACCACTACCAGCACCACCCCCACCTACACACCACCACTCAACACTGCCACAGTGAGCAGCTCCTCCAGCCAGGCTGACACTGACACTGAGACTGTCCCTCCCCACCAAGTGCCCGTACTGCGCTCTGACTCTGTTCCATGACCCACAAAAGAAGTCCTGGCCTCCCTCTTTTTGTTTTGCACCTTTCAAGTCAAAATGAAGGGAAAGCTGCACAGCTGGTTGGTCAACAGGGAAAAGTTAGGTTTTTTTATTTTTAATGGTTTCTACCTTTGCATGAACTTGAAGTATTATTGACAATCTCCTGTTTTTGAATGACTGACGATAACATTTTGTTTACTTCAGAGTTTGAGCAACTTATTTGCCTTTGCTCAGTTTTCTTTTGCCAGTATATTAGTTGTGTATGGTATAACATTTCTTTGTCAGTCATCCCAGTTAGCACAAGTCTTTTATTTTGTAGTATTGGATTCCATGTATTCGAAGTTCTTTTGCTGCTTTTGCACCACAGGTAGCTATATATATGTATGAAAACATACATGCTTATACACTATAAAATGTATATATAATGTAAATGTATATAATTCAGTGCCTCTCAGTTGGAGAAACCTGGATTTCCTGTAGATTTACCATTATTTGGTTTTTAACTGTACAGTTCATTGAATTTGTGATACTGTGTAGAGTACCAGAAGTTTTGTGCTAAAACCTGTTCTTTGTACTTTCTGCTATAGTCCCATCTGTAAATACCATAATGTTTTAGCACTCATTTTAACATCTTGTGCTGCTCTGTATATAAGCACTGTCTGTATCTGCTTGTCTGTTTAAACCTGTAAATACAGAAAGATTTTCTAAGTACAAACTCAGTTCATGTGTCCTGTTCTTTTCAGCCTTGCTCAGTTACGTTTAAAACATCTTTATTATTTTATTATTTTAATAACATAAGGTAGAAGGACTTGGGAATCCTTTTCATGAAGCTAAAATAATAAATTAAATGCTTTTTTCAATTACGTTCATAAAATATTCATCCTTTTAATGGAAGGTGTAAATTTGTTCCAGGATGGGTAAGATACAGCCAATTGTTATTTCTGATGACCCAGTCTAGCGCAGCTGTCATATCATATGTGAGTACAGTCTTGATGAAGCAGTGATTAGAGGAAGTCTACAATATAAATACAGTCTCTGCTGCTGCGCCTTCTTCAACAGCTCCTTGGTGTTGGACTCTCCAGTTCAGGTCATCCTTTAGCTTAATGTCCAGAAACCTGAACACCTCTCTCCACACATGCTTTGCCAATGGGTTGCTGGATGTCAGTTTTGTTCTTTCTAAAGTCAATAACAAGCTGCTTTGTCTTATTATGTACTGTACATGACTTATTATTCAGTGGTCAATTAAACCATTTAAAGCAGGTTTAAGTAGAATTTAGACTAATTTCTGTTTATTTCAATGTTCTGGCCCTGCATACTCTACTATATAAATAGGTATTCCACTATATTCCAGTCGTGATTGTAAATGTTAGTATTTACTTTCTAAACCTGAATAATAAAACCAAATAGTTGCCTTGGATAAACTGGCTTATAGTGTCATCTGCTGTTTAAAACTAAGATGTAAAACGTATTTTGAAAATCCATACCGGAACAGTATGTTAGCTGTAGCCACAGTGCTACCTTAACAGCAGTGACCACCGGAAATTGAGCCATATACATAATGTTCGTGGTCACGCTAATGTGGAGCAGGAATGTCGGTGCTCCTTTGTGTTGCAGCAGCGCTGCTTTCCTTCTATGTGGTCATTTACTATCTTGTGTTTAGAGGAAGAAGATTCTTGAGTTCAGTGATTCTACAGGGGAAGACGGCCATTGTTACAGGTAGTAAGCTCCTGCTGCTAACATGTTTCATCAGCTGTGAACAGCTCGTAGCTGTGCTGTCCACCCTCTGATGCACATGCGCAGCATATTGCACACTTCAGCGCACAAGATACTGCGCACAAGAAAACGTTTGGAGTTTTACAGTGAAACGTTAAAAAAACTTTGTTAATTCCAGAAAGTGCTGCATAGACCATTCGTTGTTATTCTGTGGTGTGACATGATGGACAATCAACTAACCACAGTGTCACTGTAGGTTTGATTTTTCATACATTAAACCACTGGGGGGACAGTGTCAACAACTCGCTTTACACAGGACAAATGATGACAATGTTTGTCACTGATGCTTGTGTACAAATGTGCTGTGTGTGATGTGTTTAGGGACAGTTAATAACATTTAAGGTATTTATATCCTTCAGTTATCTGCATCACAGTAGGTCCTCGAAACTGAAATTAAAAACATTAACATAAAAAACGTTTTAATGGCACCTGGAAATTAAAGATTTAAGACGTCAGGCAAAATTATGGGTTAGGGGGTTACCCTCAGTTTTCTTTCATTTTTGTTTTAAGAGATTTAACAATTTAGTTTATTACAAAATAAACGTAATTATGTACGCAAGATGTTATGTATGTAAGAGCATGAATGTCCAAACTTGACCAAAGACTAGATTTGATATTATACTTTCAAATGCACAGTTTTCAAACAAAACGGCCATTAGTAGCAGGTCTGTGTCTGTGCATGTGCTCGTTACCCTGGCAACTGAAGCACCCTGTTAGCAGGCACCTTCAAAGTTTCCCCAGGAACTTTCTAGTTAATAACTTCTGTTATTAGTAGTATTACAAAAGACAAACAAAAACACACACAGTCTCTACTGTAATAACCTTTAAATGACACAAATTAATTTAAAGTTCAACACGGTGCCTTTTTTAGTTTGAAGCATGCAAATTATTTCTCTGCACAGGAAGCAACACTGGCATTGGCAAGGCCACAGCTCTGGATCTGGCAAAGAGAGGAGCCAGGGTGATCCTGGCCTGCTGCAACAAGGAGAAAGCTGAGGCTGCTGCTTTTGACATACGCAGAGTAAGTACCAATGACATCATTTAAAGAGTTACTTGCTCCCTGTATGACTGTATGACATTTTCATCGTTTATGGTTTTACAAGACTAAAATCTGGTTAAATTATTTTATATATTTTTTCTTTCACATTGATCAACATAACAATACTTTTATTTTAAAGGGGTAAGATATCTGAAAATAATCTAAAAATTAAAGACAGACATTCAACACCTGCACCAGAGGTGCCCCTAACTGTTGGTCGCAAAGATAGTACGGGTAGATCACATGCTATTGAAAAAATATCTGATGTATGTTGATTAATATACAGAGCGGCCAGTTTGAAATCTCCTCTAACACACAAGTCACCATGCAGAGATACTGTAAACCTACAGTAAACTAGTGATGGGTCGTTTGTGAACAAGCCATCTACCTATCTGTCTATCTATCTATATAGATATGTATGTGTGTGTATATATATATATATATATATATATATATATATATATATATATGTAGAGAGAGAGAGAGAGAAAGAGAGATCATTTTGAGTAAGTCATTTGAAAAGTAGCTTGCAAGCCAAAAAAGTGTGGCACTCCAGCCTTACACATACACTGATCAGGGTGAATTAAATTAACCATGATTCAGTGTTGTATTTGCCTCATGTTAGTTAGGCCGTGGGGTGAGGTATCAAAATCAGTGTCAAAATACAATATACAGTAGTTGGTTTGTGTGTCAGTATGTACACTGGAAATAAAGGGGTGGCCCAAAAAAAACATGTGTAAGCTCTCAACGGCCATGAAACATGAGAGGACTGGCCGGAGGGGCCTCGAGTTTGACACATGAGCTAGATGGCAGAACGTGTTTACACTAAACATACACAGTACAGGATATATGCAGTGTCTCAGAATATTTTGTTTGTTATTATTGTTATTATGTTTTTTATTTTAAAATGATGTAAAGATAATGAAAGTTTCATTAGTATGTTCATTCATACTGTGTATTAGATTTGTTTAGTTTTTCCACCGGACTTAACTAACAGTACTTTTTTTTAGGAGAGTGGAAACAATCAGGTTATGTTCATGCAATTGGATCTGGGAAGTCTAAAGTCTGTGCACAACTTTGCTGAACTCTTCCTCAGGACTGAACCTAGACTGGACATTCTTCTCAACAATGCAGGTAAAGATGCTGAAATATAATGTTAATAAATATTAGTGGCCTGGTAGCTCAATGGTTTAAGTGTCAGACTGGGATGCAGAACCCAGTCTGACTCCTAGTCCATCCCCCACCAGGTGTGTCCCTGAGCAAGACACCCAGTGCTAGCTTCCTCTAAGTCGCTTTCAACTTGATAAAAGTGTCTGCCAAGCAAAGTAAAGTAAAGTAGTCATTGTACAATACAAGTACAGTAAGTGATTGAAGCCAAAATATGTTCTGTGTGTTTAAGCTGTGTGGGGATCAGGACGTACTGAGGAGGGCTTCGGATTGGCATTTGGGGTGAACCACCTGGGCCACTTCCTGCTCACTAACCTTCTCCTGGAGCGAATGCAGTGTAGCGGTCCCAGCCGTGTGGTCACCGTGACTGCACTACTCCATCACATTGGAAACATCGACTTCTCTCTTCTGGCTTCAAAGAAAGATTTAGTGTCGGGTCAGTCTGCATGGCACAACTTTCAAGGCTACGTCAACAGCAAGCTTTGTAATGTGCTCTTCACCAGGGAACTGGCCAACAGGCTGGATGGCACCAGTGTGACCTGCTACAGTCTGCACCCAGGTCAGTGTCTGTTGCACATTTCCTGATGACTTTTACACTGTAAAGTAGCTTGATATGACTCCTGTTGTGATTTTGTGCTATATAAATAAACTGAATTGAATTGTATTAAAATGGCTTTGATCACTTCTATGCTTTCAAGGATTCATCTGCACAGAACTTAATCACAGTATGAGCCGGTGGTTCTATTTGCCCTTTGTCAAGCTCCTCCTCATGGACTCTGGGATTGGATCACAGACCACTCTGTACTGCAGCCTGCAGGAGGGCATTGAGCCTCTCAGTGGACGCTACTTTTCTAACTGTGCTCTTCAAAAAGTGGGGGTCAAGGCACGGGATGATGCCCTGGCAAAGAAGTTGTGGGAGGTTAGTGAGAGGTTAACCAGCTTATCATAACAGACTGACTCCTAATCCAGATGCACCACCATATGAATTCTCTGTGCCTTATAGACCAGTAAGTCTTATTGTTTATCAGGAGGCTATGGTGTGTTTTTCTTCTTCATACATTTCAATATGTAACAAAGGGGATTAGTCATACACTGTACTCATGAGATTAAAAGTACACACCCTGGATGGATCGCCATCTCAGTATTTATATATGTATTTATATATTTAACTTATATACACACGTAACATTTTGATTCTATCTATAATATGAAATAAAAAAACTAATGCAAGCTGATCTATTCTAGCTTCTTTTCTACTAAAACCAGTTTAACAGGCTGATGACACACAGATTCAAACAGCCAGGACAACACTTACTTGTTAGTCCTTGATCCTTTTTTCCCCTGTGGAGCTCAACACATTTAGATTGCAACCACACTACAGAGCAAAGTTGAGAAAAACTCAACTTATAATAACAATACTATGACCCCTTTGACGATTGAGACACTGTGTGATCTTGCACAATGTAGCTTATGACATCTCTGAATATTCAATTCAATTCAATTCAATTTTATTTATATAGCGCCATTTTACAACAAATGTTATCTCAAGGCACTTTACAGTGTAAGGTTTAAGACCTTACACAATTTATCAATATATACAGAGAAAACCCAACAGTCCCACTTGAGCAACAGTGGAGAGGAAAAACTCCCTTTAAGAGAAAGAAACCTCCAGCAGAACCAGACCCAGGGTGGGCGGCCATCTGCCTCGACCAGTTGGGGTTAGTGGACAGAGGAGAGAGAAAAGAACAGCAGATAACACAGATCACAACAACAAGGAGCAGCAGACGAAGCACCAGCAGGTTTGGTAGGACCAGCAACCACAGCTCCAAGGTCGAGGATACTTGAGAGAGAGAGAGAGAGACAGAAAGAGGACGAGAACAACTAGGGGAGAGAAAAGAGACAAAGTTATTAACATGCAATGATGTCAGTGAAGTGGACAGAAAAGGAAAATGGTTCAGTTACCTGATCCACCTCTAACTATAAGCTTTCCCTAAATTATTGGTATCTTCTGGTTTCATTGATAAATATAATTGTGTATCATCTGCATAACAATGGAAACTAG
>JAUMHJ010000005.1:21460053-21476194 GCA_032361105.1 Microctenopoma lineatum | reverse complement strand
CGCCCTTCTATCCAGAGGGCTTTCTCAAGTCTCAAGTTACAAATCAAGGTAATCTCTGACTTGGGAGAGAAAGTTTATTGGAGGTCATCTGTGGAATGCCTGTGTGCCTCTTTCACTCTTTGTGTGTCAGACTCTGTCCGTCTGTCCATACAGTTCTCTCTTCTCCCCTTGCCAGCTGTATATTCTGGAGCATATGTGTCTGTGATGTTTGCATGTTGCCAGATCTTTCTATATGTCCCTTGATTGCACACAAGTACAAAAATGAAAATAATAATCTAATTGAACTTCTTTAAAGCACAAGGCTGATTTTCATGTAGTCCTTTGGAACGGCCTTCATTTCATCTTTGTTACTCAACCAAGCGTGTCCGTGCTGAAGGTCAGCTTTCTGCTGCTTACAACATGCACAAAATGTAAAATCAGGCTCTCCCACCCTCTCCTCCCCTCCGTCCCTCGGTGGCTTTCTTCTTTTCTTAAGCATTGATCCCAGGCCTAATCCAAGCACAAACACATCCACAGACAGCTGGGTGTTCAGTCTGAGTTGTATCACTGTCTATTTGTGGAGGCAGGTATGGTATGACTTTCCGATATGTTCCATGTTAAAAATGTATCTTGAATGCTTGCTTTAGCTTTAGAGGTATATAAGAGAATACCATATATTTCCTATTAATGGATTTTTTCCAGGTTTACATTATTTTGCCCAAATGTGCATCGGATTTCAGCATGAATTCACCCAAAACCTTCTTCTTAAAGTCTTCTTAAACGTATTTTCATTTTAAAAAAACAAACATTAAAAACAAAACATTACCAGTTATTGAATAACATACTATGTTTCACTGATACTACTACACTTAAATGTGTCGAACTGCTTTACCAGCTGACTACCAGCTGCCAGAGAGTACATTTTGTTAAACGTTAAGTCTAAAATATCAAGACAAAACATCATCCCTTTAAAATGTGTCAGTGTAATTATTTAAACATCATAATATTAACTTAATACTTTTCAGTAGCAAACTACATCAGCAGTATTTATGTACATTAATCTAAGAGAATTTTAAGTTTGAACTGTTTTAGTATATATTCTACTACTTTAGAAAGTTAAATCAAGTGCCTTTTGCAGCATTTACATGTGATATTTTCATATCTTTGTATTATAAGATTGCCAATGTAGTGTAGTATGATTTGATTAGGTGTGTTTTTTAATGCAGTTTTGTCAGATGATTAAGTATTTAGAACGAGGAGGAGCTTTGTGCAGCTAAATTACACAATAAATATCTAGAAGTATGTGTTTTCTTTGTATTTGTATGACAACTACTACTGCTGCACTCGGAGGCTGGCAATATGAGAAAATCTGTATAAAAGAGAAAAACTTTTTTGTCACAGCAAAACAATACAGACATTGTAGTTTGAGTATTAGAAACAGCACAGAAATTACAGCTGGTGGCAGGGTGCTCCACAAGCATTTCTGCTTCTTTTGACTGCTGTCACTGGGTGTTTCAGTTTTTTACATAGTGACTTTAATTCTCAGTTAGTGTTGAGCCCTTGTGGATGGATTCAGTGTCTTCCTTTCGTCAGGAACGTATCAGATTATATCGGAAGCTTGTAATTGAGAACAGTGTTAGGGGGTTGACTGGTGAACCAGGTGCATTTTGCACCGATCTTCATCCAAGTCTCTCGTATACACAGTCTCCCCCTATGCTCCCCCTTCTCTGTCCCAGCCCCTGTTTTTGTGCCACACAAACCCCTCTGCCTGGTTTTTAAGTCTATTCTCCATCACTGTGAATGAGATCTTCCAGCAGAGTGAGTAAACAATGAGGCAGGGAGGCATACAGAATGACGGATTCACTCACCTCTATTAGCATCTTGTCTGTCTCATATGGGACCATAGAGTGCCAGCGGTGGATGCTGGGTAACCTGCTGGAGCCAACTACCGCCTTTTTGAAGGTATCTTTTCTTTTCTTTTGCATTGCATCTTATTACCCATGACAGGAAAAGTTGTCAGCTTTCATATGTATTTAATTCTCTTTCTCCTTCTCTCAAGAGTAGAAAACTTAAGATCATGAGTTTACCATCGCCCTGGCTCACTCTTCAGTTCACAAAAACGACTCTCTTGAGCATGTATGAACTTCTGAGCTGTTATCTGGAGCTCATTTAATTTCACAATACTTTTTGAATGTGTTTTCTATTTTTCTTTAATGCTTAGATTTGTCAAAGTCTTTGATCTATTTATGTTCCTGCTCGAAACACTTTCGCTCCTCAAGATGAAATACTTGAAAGCAGTGCAGCCAGCTAACTCCATTATTTGTTTTACATCAAAAGTTTCATTAATTATTCCATTAGCAGAAAGGCAGGGGCTGCTGGGAGACAGAATCACAGGGATTGGGAGAGAGGATTTTGAAGGGGAGTATGAGCTAACTGGCTTCTCTCCACACCCTGTTTGTATTTCTGAAGGAGGGAGGAAGGTGAGTTAGAGTGGGAAAAACTTTTATTACATCATTCAGGTTTTTACTTCCAAAAGTGAGGTAAGGCCTTTGCAATGGTTCCCAAACACACTGATGATTACTGCTGATTACTTGGATCTGGTGTGTTCAGTCAATCAGAAGCTGAAAGAGTCCATCTCAGAAGAGTGTGGAGCAGGGGAAGACCGAATGCAGAGGTGCTTTGTCCACAACTGACCAAATACATATTATTCATACATACATAGCACTGACACTCTAATATATATACGTGGAATATAATTAAAATGCTCCTCTTCAGTTTAACGACATCCAGCGTAGTACAGATAAATCCTCTAAAGTGCATAATATCCATTTGTCATGTTGACTCTATTGTAATACCAGTTTCCTATATGGCTAAAGCAGGTACTGATTATTTTCCAGGGGAGGTTGTAGAAAAGAAAAATAGTGGTGGTGACTGGTGAGGTCAAGCAGAGGAGAAAGTTCTAATATGAAAAATAAAACTGTGAATGTGTGAAGAGAGGGGGTTGTTTAAAATCAGGGAGGCAGTTGTTAACAGTTTTTCAAGCTGGCCCTAATCTTCCCTCTGCGAGGCCCAGATAGTGATCGCGAACAGGGGGTCAACGCTGGGGCTCCTTTGAAATGCAAAGTGGCTCTGAATGTAAATTGGAGGCGCCCTGGCGTTTCCAGCAGATGACATGTTGCACTCATAACCCTCAATGCCCATCCAGGGGCCAAAACAACAAAGGTAAATCTTAAACAATTTTATTTATAGCACAGAGAGGACAGGTCACACAATACCTGGATCCTTTCAATTCAATTCAATTCAACTTTATTTATATAGCACCAATTTACAACATAAGTTATCTCAAGGCACTTTACAGTGTAAGGTTTAAGACCTTACACATTATATCAATATATACAGAGACATTGAAAAAACCCAACAGTCCCACTCGAGCAAGCATTGAGGCAACAGCGGAGAGGAAAAACTCCCTTTAAGAGAAAGAGAAAAGAACAGGAGGTAACATAGATCATAACAACAACAAGAAGCAGCAGACAAAGCACCGGACTGGCCGGGTGGACCAGCATCCAAAGCTCCAAGGTCGAGGATACCCGAGAGAGAGAGAAAGAGAGAAATAGAAAAAGAGAGAGAGAGGAAAAAGCACAACTAGGGGAGAAAAAAGACACAAAGTTATTAACATGCAATGATGTCAGTGAAGTGGACAGAGAAGGAAAAGGAGGAGAGAAGCTCAGTGAGATATAGAGTCCCCCAGCAGACTAAACCTATAGCAGCATAACTAAGAGATGGTTCAGTAACCTGATCCACCTCTAACTATAAGCTTTATCAAAAAGGAAGGTTTTAAGTCTAATCTTACAGCTAGCGAGGGTGTCTTCCTCCCGAACTTTAACTGGGAGCTGGTTCCACAGGAGAGGAGCTTAATAGCTGAAGGCTCTGCCCTCCCATTCTACATTTACAAACTCTAGGAACCACAAGTAGACCAGCACTCTGAGAGATATGTGGGGGCCTGATCATTCAGTGACTTATATGTAAGGAGAAGGATTTTAAACTCTATTCTAGATTTAACAGGGAGCCAATGGAGAGAAGCTAATGTAGTAGGAATATGATCTCTCTTGTTAATTCCAGTCAGAACTCTGGCCGCAGCATTCTGGATTAACTGGAGGCTTTTGAGTGAGTTATTGGGACATCCTATCAGTAATGAGTTATAGTAGTCAAGTCTAGAGGTAACAAATGCATGTACTAGTTTCTTGGCATCTGCTAAACTGGTTTAACTCCTATGTATCAGATATCTCCAGAACTGCCTTCTCCCACCTCTGGAATAGTTCTAAGATTAGCAGCATCCTGTCTCAGAGTGATGCTGAGAAACTAGTCCATGCTTTTGTAACTTCTAGACTTCTAGAACATTACTGATAGGATGTCCCAGTAAGTCATTAAAATGCCTCCAGTTAATTCAGAATGCTGCAGCCAGAGTTTGGACTGGACTTAACTCTATTCTAGATAAATCAAGAATAGAGTTTAAAATCCTTCTCCTCAATTATGAAGCGCTACATGATCAGGCCCCAACGTATCTTAAAGACCTGATTAAATCTTATTATCCCAGCAGAGCAGAGTGCTGGTCTACTTGTGGTTCCTAGAGTTTCCAAATGTAGAATGGGAGGCAGGGCCTTTAGCTATCAAGCTCTTCTCCTGTGGAACCAGCTCCCAGTTAAAGTTCGGGAGGCAGACACCCTCTCTACCTTTAAGACTAGAGTGAAAATTTTCCTTTTTGATAAAGCTTATAGTTAGAGATGGATCAGGTAACTGAACCATCTCTTAGTTATGCTAATATAGATTTAGTCTGCTGGGGGACTTTCCTGACACTCTAAGCTCTTCTCCTCCCCCCCCTTTCTTACTATGACATCATTACATGCTGTTGACATTGTGTCTCCTCTCTCCCCTAGTTGTGTTTTGTCCTTCTGTCTCTTTTTACCTTTCTGCAGGTGTCCCTAACCTTGGAGTTGTGTGATTTCACCTTGTGGCTGCTGGGCCTACCAACCTGCCCAGTCTGCTGCTCCTTGTTGGTATGATCTCTGTTACCTGCTGTTCTATTCTCTCCTCTCTGTCCACTAACCCCAACCGATCGAGGCAGATGTACGTTCACTCTGAACCTGGTTCTGCTGGAGGTTTCTTCCTCTTAAAGGGAGTTTTTCCTCTCCACTGTTGCCCAGTGATTGCTCAAATGGGACTGTTGGGTTTTCTGCATTATTTTGTTTACATATACATTTATATTTTTGCAAGGTCCTAAACATTGCTATGTAAAGTGACCTGAAATGACTTTTGTTGTTTAAACAAAAGCTGTAGCATTCTACTAGATAGTGAGTCGATCTAATATGCAATCATTTCCTCAAATCTTAAGGATTCTAACTTTGAAAGTGGGCAAATGATCATCCACCCTGAGCCTGGTTTTGCTGGAGGTTTCTTCCATTAAAGGGAGTTATTCCTCTCCACTGTAGCTTTAGTGCTGCTCAGGTAGAACTGTTGGATTTTCTATATTATTCGGTATATATTTATATAATGTGTAAGTCTTAAACCTTACACTGTAATGTGCCTTGAGCTGACTGTTTTGAATTGGCACTGTAAAAATAAATCTGAATTGAATTGAAATACATCCAACAGACAAATGCTTGAAACAAAATAACAGTTCGCTCGTGGCTTATTTGTTTCCTAAACTGAGCTTAGCTGTTCTAAGCTGCCTGATGTTGCAGTCCATTAAAAGAAAATCTTGTGATTCTCTTTGGCTTATCTAATTGGTTCACCCATTGTGTGGAAAATATATTATCCAACACTGAACAATGATATGAAGAAGAAGCTATACCTCCACATAGCATCACAACTTTGCTGACACCATTTCAAAGCTGGTGACAGTATAATAAAAAAGAACAGTTCAATATTTTAGTTAGGTTACAAGAAGAACCATGAAGCCAGATAACTGGGTTAGCTAACAGGGTTCTGGGTTCTGGCTTCTAGCCCTCTCCGCCCACACCTCCACTATCCCAAACTCGAGCATTACCTATGGCCCCAACATATAGATAGAAAGTGACACCGTGATTGTGTATGGGGTTTGGCCATGCTCAGATGAGGGTGTCACTTCTACCTAGCCTGATTGCCACATTCAGCGGGCATGATGGTGAGGAGTTGAATTAAGGGAGAAAAGGTCAGGAGCCAGTGGTCATCTGATCTCCCTCTCTCTCCTCCAAATTACTTGTCCTCCTGGAGGGGAATGAAAACAGACAGGGCCCGGCCCAGGTAGCTGGAGGCTGCGAGATGATGTGTGGAGCCGACAATCCCCCAGGACAGGAATGTGGACGATGAATGGAGGCGAAAAATAAGAGAGGGGGGTGGGGGATGGACATGGAGGGGTTAGGTGTGTTTCTGTGAATGAGAGAGAAAGGAGCTAGAGAGAGTGTCAGACTCAGATGAGTGCACAAAGCAGGCAATTCTGCTGTATGAAGAGGACAGAAGGTCAAGGAAAGAATGGTGTCCCAAAGATAGCATAGGAGCATCTGAAAGCAAGATGGAGCTTTCGTTTCAGCTGCGTATTTGTGTTTGTGTATGTCCATGCATATCTGTGACAGAATCTGGTATACAATTGATGTGGTCTACAAATCACAATTTATGACATGTAAATTCATTCGAAACATTACAGTACATGTTGTTTCTAATTCCAACAAAAAAGGGGAGATAAGTTTGGTGGTGTCATTCTGTTTGACTAAATTGAAACAGCAGAGAGTAATTATACCTATTATAACTATAGACCTTTACTCATGTGCTGTACTTAGTACTTGTGAGATGCTGGTTTTAGTTCAGTGGAAGTTGTGGGTTCTCTTTCTACCACATAATCTGATTATTCTGTAAACCAAAGATTATTTTGAGGTGTCTGTTTTTTCAGGTTTATTGTTCTTTACCAAACAATTTCAATAACTACAATATAAAACCACCAACAATTAAACCGGCACATAAGATTTGATAATGGAATAGTCCATATGAGAAGTCAAACAGTATTTGTGTTTAATTAAAGATATGCTTGAGATCACTCTAAATCCCTACATTAGTATTATAAAAGATATTAAAAGAGAAAACAAAGGACATGATTACTGTAAATTGTCAAAAGTGACCTTACTTTCACAATCCAGTAACTGTTCTGTGTAAAGACTATGATCTAACTATCCTGCAGAGCAGATGTTGCTCAATACAAATTCTAGTAGACTTGCTGTCCTCTCCTATTCCCATTAGGTGGGGCTGTGTGCCAGCTATGGCACCAACCCCCTAATGATGTGCCTCACATCATATACAGTATGACACAGATGCTAGCCTCTGGTGGCGTTTCCACGAGCACCCGTCTATCCACTGATGCAGAACCTGGGGCTTACAGTACAGGGTGGCTAAAAATTAAACTAAAATGGCATCCTTGTGATGTCCGGCCACTGTTTTGCACCTGGGCAATTAACCTGCTAATAATACGAGCATAATTCCCCATCCTCATCAACACACATACACACGAACACACACACGGGCTCCCTCCCTGAGCTCATAGCCCCTTAGGCTATAAGAGAGCCATTGGATTAGAGGATGCTAACAGAGATAGTTTAACGTAATGAACCATCAAGATGACAGCTATTAAAGATGATTTGCAGTGTTCCAGTGCAGAGAGGAGATAGAAATAGTAACCTGAGTTTGGCTGACTGATAGTGTTAACCCTTAATTTTCAAATATTGTTGAGTGGAAATTGTTTCTTCTCACACAGCAGAGAAATTGTAAGTTGAATTCTTTATGGTTTGAATGTTTTTAGATATAACGCATTAAACCATTTATCATATTCATCCAGCTGCTAAAATGTATGATGTAATGTGGTTCTCAACCTTTTTTGAGTGAGCGCACCCCTAACCGTCTTAATGCTGTTGAATGCCCCCCACTGCCCCCCTATAAACAAAATGTATTTTTAAAGAGGAACACAGAACTCCAATGTTTGTCTTATTCATAAAAATGTAAATATTCAGAAGTGAATAGCATCTGTAGTGAAAATGAAAATTCATCTAATTTCAATTAGCATAGGGCCTAATTATGACTGAATTAACCTGCTAAAAGTGCCATGTAATCATAGCTGTGAGCTTTTTATGTCTGGACACAGGGATGTTAATTAAGCCTGAGCCTCCTGATCTGACCAAATGTACCAGTACATCTTCTAAGCATAACTCTGACTTGTAGCAATGGTTGAGTTAAAATAAGTTGAGTTACAGACCATAGACAGAAGAGATACAGTACCTTCTGCCTTAAAAAGATGCCATTTTGTGTGTGATATTACTTCCAGGTTAGCCTCCTGAACTGACGAAATGTATTCAGTTGTGGTACCAATATGTTTACCATCAGGCAATACAAACATGGATGATTCAGAATTCAGAAAACTTTATTAAATTTTTTTTAATCCCAGAGGGTAATTATTTTTGCATGTTACATCTACAGCCCTCACTCAAGCTCCTAATATCTCTGTAAGCAGAGGACCAGACTGATTTTCTTCTGGAGTCTCCCAGGACGAGAGCAGACGTCACTCAAGGATACTTTCTTTTCTATGTCTCCTGCTGAGGCCCTGCAAATGCACGCTGCAGATATTTCTCCTCAGACAGGAGCGAAATCCTCAGCCTGCTGTGGGAATGCTCTGGATTCGCTTAAGATTATACATCCAGTCAACAGTGTAAATCACTGATAAACAAAGGGAGGTCCATCTGGCATAAAAGGCAGCATCCTTAGAGAGCACAAACATGTTTCTAGATTGGAGTTCTCATGATGATCCACAATACAGAGATAGTCACACAAAAGGAACAATGAGCTCTGTGTTTGCCTCTACATTCTTTGATAATTTCAGAGCTAATTTTCTTCATTGTCATCTCAGCTACCACTGTAGCCTATGCTTGTGTGTGCACTGTATGTGTGTTCTGTAAGCAGGATAGAAGAATAAATATTTACCATCTGTGTTTTTTTCCTCCCTTCTCTCCCCGGCATACAAGATTTTAGCACTTTTTTTAATCAGTGTTGGAGTTCAGCCATGGGCCTTTTTAATTTTCTGCTTTTGTGTTTTTAGCAGAGATTGACAGGCTGCTCTCTCCCTGGAGCATTGTTCTATTAATCTGTTTAATATGCTACAGAAACATTTGAGTGCTGGAACAGGCAGCCGGGGTAATGGAATCGCAGCAGGTAAAGGCGAACCTGCATATCTGACGACTGGTGAGGGGGCAAGAAAAGAGTGGTGCCGTCTGAAACCTTCCCTACCAACCACAGCTGACGACCTTGCATGGACACACAGGCAGGTGGACAGCGTCTGACATATTGTCGCATGAAACAACAAAGGCTCTCCTGTTTTTCACAAGATGCACAGTTAAAAGCAAGGCTCGCTGACTTATAATGAGCTATCTGTGCCATGGTGTGAGCGCGGCAAGTGCATTGAAGAGTGACTGCCAACTGAGAGCTATACGTTGAAAATTGTAGATAAATGCCAACGTATAACCCCCCTTCTCCCCTTCCCTCCTTCTACCCCCTCCTGCTGAGGCAATGGCTTGTGGTTTAATTAACTCTGCCTTAATAGGTGCACAGCAAGAGGTGGGATGGAGGGGCATTGGAGGTTGCAGGTTTGTGGCATGTGCTGCTCCATACCAGCGCTGTCCTTGAGAGATAAGCCAGAAAACATTCACTGTGACAAAGACCTCTTCTCCAGACATCCTGCTTGGGCTGAAGACAGTGGACACTGTGCAGTGACAAAGACAGTCCAACTTGTAGGCTGACAAGTGAATAGGCCATGCAAACCACTAATGACAAAAGAGCGAGATAAGCATGCACAGGAATTTATCCTTAAAGTCTTTACAGTCTCGCAGACAAGGTCTAACCTCATATTATCCTTCACATAACATGAAGAGCATAATGTGCTGATACTCTGACTTAGGTTAAGCTTTTGATCAGGCTGTTATCCTGGACTGTCCCTGAGATTAAAAACAAAGGAGTGACAACTGGATTTTCAGAGAGTGATGATGCTAAAATATTCCACAAGGAGGATTTGTCACTTTTGCTTTTGTCTGAACTGACAGAGAAGACCGCTAAAAAAACAAAAGTTTGCCTGCCACTGACATTTTCTACAGAATAACTCTCTCATTACTTGATTGGTACATTCTGAGACATATGATTGATTGAAGTTAAATGAGATAGGAAGATTTAATGACAGGAACATTTTGTTTAATGAGAATAAACTTTAATCCACACCCTCCACTCCTTTACTTCACTTCTAATGTTATTGTCATGTCACTGTGTCTAAGCAGATGCTGTAAAAAAGCCACCACCATCTTCCCCACCCAATGTTCAATGCCGTTATCACCACTCCTTTGCCTTTATCTCGGCTATGTAAATGATAATCTGCATATCCCCTATGACACAAAAAGCTACTGTGCTAAAAGGAAATTAGGTAGCCTGATAAAAAGCGATTGGAAAGAAGTTGTGAAGCTGCAGAGGGGCCTTAGATCAAAGCAAACCACTGGTAATTAGAATACATGCTGAAGAGAACCAGACATCTGCAAAAATCAGGATTTTTGCTGGAAAATTTCCTGTTGAGCTGTTCAAATAATAAATGAGAGCCATGTCTTGGTGAAGTGGAGAGACTAAGAAATGGAGCTCACCAAAGTCAGGTTCACTGGTTGCCTTGCTTTTCCAAAGCGGCGTGACAGACATAGAGGGGGAAGAAATAATCTCATCTATTTTCAGTTTCCTTTTTATATTTCAGCCTGTGTCAGTGGAGCCTTTTCTTTAACCCTTCCCCTTTCTCCAAGGACAATTCTCTTTTAGAGTGTAACTCAAATTTGGCAGCTTTTGTTGCCATCTGTTTTTCTGGTCTGCCTCACACATTCACAGTCCTTTCTGATGTTATCTGTCATGAATGACTTTTACAAATCAGTTTAATGTGGAAAGAATGTGTAACAGAGGCCACTTCTATCTATCAGTGCATAATTTACAGAACAATTGTGATCTGCATCTAGAGTTATTACACAGTAAAAGATATGGCTCTCACTTTGTTCAGATAAATTAAAGTTTGCTTTCTGTTGCTCTCCGAAAGTCTTTGCAGCCTCATACATGGGGTATACTGAGACTCAGAGATGCTTACAAGAGTCATGTAAATTCATTGCTAAGGTAAAAACACCAGAGCTGCAGTTTCAGAATGACTTCCAGGGAATGTTAAGGGTACCTGTGTGTGTTTATTTGGTTGCTGTGTTTGCACTGGCAGCCCAAGACATGGTACAGTGTAAATGTCACCCGTCATCAGCCGTTTGTGCAGCGCATACCCTTGTAGGAAGGGTAAAGTGCCGATGCTGCAGATCCCAGCCTTTGATTTAGACACGAAAGGCAGACTAGTAGCAAACGCACTGAAGCATGAAGGTAAATTCCCATAATTCACAGCTGAAAGGTTAGCCAGTGGTGCGATTTGCTCCTCCCTCATGTTAGTTGCTAACAAATGTCACCTGCTTAAAATAAACAGTTGGTGTGTATGAGAGTGTGTGTTTGTTAGTACACCTCCCTTAAAACTGATATAGTGTGTTTTGTCAGAGAAACTCATACAGCCTAAATCGGCAGTGTTGGTCTGTATCCATACAGAACACTACATGGGCAGCAGCCTCACTGATATGTGTTTTCCATATACTGTATATGACATAGGTGAATATCTTAAACTCACTACAAAACACTAAAAACCAATACAATTACTTTTACAGCGCTTTGTACACTGGCTAATATTTGTAATATGGACAGTCTCTGCAAATAAGTCCACAATTAATAGGCATATAGCTGAAGAAGTTTTAACAGCTCATTATTCGCGCAAGAATTATCATGACTGATACAGCTATGGTAATTCCACCTCTCTTCTAATTCTTAGTCTATTACGACTTGGTCATCGTCTGTTCGTAAATGTTAAAATGTTAAAGTTACATTGTTTTCTACAATGTAATAATTTGTGGTGATATTATATGATTATACAAATAAAATGTCATGATTACCTGGATTTGTCCTTTTCATCTTGTTGTTTAACCAACACAGTTTAGTCTACACAGTAGATCACAGTCAGCCTCTCATTGTTTCTTCCCTGTGTCTGTCAAGCTTCAATCAAAATGGAAACATGTGGTTAATAAAGTAAAGCTTAAAAAAGAAAATATCCCTTTTGTGGCCATAAACATGTTTCAGACAACAATTCTAACTTGCTAAAAGATAGTTTCACTACAAAGCAACACATTATGATGATAACATAATAATTCTCATACAGGAATGTGCACACAGACAAGACCACTTTTATTTCTCCTACTTGCCTTCTCCCTTACTTGTTAAATGAATACCCCTCCTTCCCCAAACCACACACACACACACACACACACACACAAAATTGAAAATATGGCATAAATTTTACATGACAGCTCCCTGGTTCATTACAGGCAATGAGTTATTAACTAATTTGCAGCCGTAAAATTTTTAACCACTATGAGTGAACTAAGGTGTCAAGAGTTTGTTAAATGTTGTGTGTGGAATTTGTTTGATGGGCACCTTCTGCTAGGAGCAACTCGTGTGTGTGAGTATGACTGTAGAGATGCAAGGATCTAGTTTATTTTCAGCAGCACACTGGATCGTATTTGTAAAGTAAATAAAATAAATCTTTGATGAACAACAATTGTCCAAGTTTCTGGAACGCCTCATCTGTCTGTTGGGACCATTGAAAATAAGGATTTGGAGAGGTGAGTGCGTTCAGTGGTGCTGCCACTATATACAAGGAGAGGTTGTAGCTTTGTTCCAAACGTCTTGATAGAATTGTCAGTTTATAAAGAATATTTCTCAATATAGCTGTATCGAGAGGAAAAGTTGGTCTTTGCAATTTACGGCATCTAACATAGTTAAAAAAACTGAGAAGCTACTGGTCAGTATCAGAAGGGGATGGAGGGTGTTTACCATGCTTTTTACCATGCTTTGACCCCTACGTCCCCTGTGAAGAGGGCTTTCTCATTTACGTTAACTGGCAACATACGATCATTATGTTAAAATATTATCAAAAATACATTATATATCAAAATTTAATCTGGAATGCAGTTTCATCCTTTATAAACTATTAGACAGGGTTGGTTCAAAGGTTGGCGCTCAGGCACACACTGGGATTTTAGAGACATTCACTTTCTTCAAAGCAACATATTTTCTTATTAATAGTGCATATATGAGCAAATTGTTGCTTTACATTGTGTGTGTGTATTTACAATATCGTCACAGAGATAAAACAAAAACACTGACTTTACACATCTGGCTGCTAATAAACTCACATTAGACACAAATATTTGAAATATTAAAATTTTACAAGGCAAGATTTACCAGTCCAGAATGAAAATATTGTATATAGTGTATGTCATCACTGACCTAATTTAGAGCCACAGCTGCTACACCACGTTGTTTTTCTAACAGCTCTCTGGTCCACAAGATGCATAAACTGAGCTGTACCACAAAGACATACATGTTAGGCTAATTGCTAACTCTAAATTGTCCGTAGTTGTGAGTGTGGGTGGTTGTTTGTCTCTGTCAGTCCTGCAATGGACCTGTCTAGGATTTACCCTGCCTTTTGCATGATGACTGCTGGAATAGACTCCAGCACCCAACCAACCTTACGCGGGATGAATGATAATGACAACATATAGAAATGTCTGAATGAAGTATGAAAAATGACTGCACACTTAAGCTAAGTACAACTAGATTTTTCTCAAGATATGAACAAATACCACATTTTTGTCTTGCCTTTTAAGCACAGTAGATGGCATATACAGACTTTCCCAAAGTTCTGGACAAGCATCTTGTGACACGTTCTCCATCTCTTTGTTTCCACATCTGAAAAACTTTCTCCTGGCAAAGTCACACTCTCACTCTCGCTTTGCTTCACAATCCCATTTCTTATCTGTGTCTCCTGTGTTCAAGAGGACCCTGGCAGCTTAGCTCAATCTTTTGAAAACACTGATATAAAAGAGAAAGATTCTGAGAAGAAAGACAGTAATGTGGCCCACCTCACCCCCTACATTTCTCCTGTTTGAACCTTCTGTCCTAGATGCATGAGTGTGTCGGTGTGTGTGCACTTTCTCTAACTTACCACTTACACACACGCTCGTCACGTCCACATCCATACATTCACATATGAAACTACTATTAAAATCATTACCATTGTTCTCACACATACATAGACACACTCAGGGAACATTAATACCCCAATCTACATAGGCACTGGTCGCCTCAGGGGCTTGCTGGGGTGGGGGTGGTGATGGTGGGGGCTCTCCAGCACGCCGTGTGATCTCACATTGTTTTGTGAAAATTGCAGCTTCTGATGATGGGAATTTCATTTCACCACCGCATGAAACAGAAGCGAGGGAGGGAAGAATGAAAAGATAAAGATGTGGGGAAGAGGAATGGAGGATGAAGTTGGGAGAATGAAGGTATGAGAAAAAGCAGGTGCAGATGGAGAAAAATGGAAAAAGGAAATATGCTATAGTGAGTAAAACAGCAGAAAATATATGAGAAGGATGAGAAAAGGGTTCAAAATGTAGGTCTGGAGTTAATGGAAGGATGAAAAAGATAGAGGAAAAGCAAGGAAGGAAGGCAAGGTAGGAAGACTTTCTATCTCTTGCTTACCTCATGCAACATTCTCTTCTTTGTTTTCCCTTCCTTCCAGCCTTAGTTCCTTCAACTTTTCTTGAACCTCACTAACCCCACTTTTGGCAGAACCTGAATCTACCCCCTGGTTTCTTTAAACCCCATTTCCTTCACTCCTTCCTTCACTGCAGTACTGCCTTCTTTTCTTTCATTTTCCCTGACTGCGATTAGAATATAATAACGGAGAATATGGTCAAACAAAGAAACAAGTATACCCATGAAATTATAATCACGAAATGTAAAAATAAATCATTTTATATCATTAATAATATTAATACCACATAATGATAAGTAAATAACACTGCTTCTTGGATTTGTAATCCACACATACAATGGGGTGCGAAGGTTTGGGCAACCTTTTTCCTGTATAAATCGTTGGTTGATGTGATTAAAAAAAATTCAATTAAATATATCATATAGAAGCCACACACAGTAATTTTGGAAGTGAAACGAAGTTTACAGGATTTACACAAAGTGTGCAATAGTTGTTTAAACAAAATTAGGCAGGTGCATAAGTTTAGGCACCTGAAAAAAGAAATGAAATCAATATTTAGTAGATCCTTCTTTTGCAGAAATTACAGCCTCTAAATGCTTCCTATAGCTTCCAATAAGAGTCTGGAGTTCTGGTTGAAGGTATTTTGGACCATTCCTCTTTTGAGCAGTGTTTAGGGTCGTTGTCTTGTTAAAAGATCCAGCCCATGCGCAGCTTCAGCTTTGTCACTGAATCCTGGACATTGGTCTCCTGAATCTGGTGATATTGAGTGGAATCCTCAACTTTGACAAGATTCCAAGTCCCTGCAATGGCCACTTCAAGCCTTAACTTGAACTGTGCCTTGTGGTCTTCCATTTCCTCAATATGTTCCTAACTGTGGAAACAAACTGTGAAATCTCTGAGACAGCTTTCTGTATCCTTCCTCTAAACCATGATGGTGAACAATTTGTTTTCAGGTCATTTGAGAGTTGTTTTGAGACCCCCATGTTGCTACTCTTCAGAGAAATTTCAAAGAGGAGGGAAACTTACAATTGCCCCCCCTTAAATACCTTTTCTCATAATTGTAAATCCTGTAAATCCTATAAACTTCGTTTCTCCTTTCAAATATCACTGTGTCTTCTATATGATATATTTAATTGAAATTTTTTATCATAACAACCAATTTATACAGGAAAATCATGAAGATTAACAAGGTTGCCTAAACCTTCGCACCCCACTGTATAGTATGAGAGTGTTCATCTTCAGCCCCACATCTGAAGAGCTGCTATAGGTTTTGCAAACCACCAGATGTCAGTGTACTTGTATGAAGCACAAAAAGGGTGCAAATAGAAAGTAAAAGACATAATTCAATTCAATTCATCTTAATTTATATAGCGCCAAATCACAACGAAAGTCATTTCAGGGCACTTTACATAGCAAGGTTCAGGACCTTGCAAAAATATAAGT
>JAUMHJ010000005.1:21440737-21450836 GCA_032361105.1 Microctenopoma lineatum | reverse complement strand
ACACTCCCCATATATACTCTATCCCTTACCTCTGGGGTGTGGACCAGGAGGGCCACCGCAGCCCCCGCAGCAGCCAGGAGGCCCACAAGCACAGACAACGAGTCGACGGCCAGCTCGTCCTCTCAGCCCCCAGCCCCAGTGTGAGAAGACCCCACGCCTCTCCTCTCCCGCTCTAATATGGTGTTGGTGCATGTTGTACTAAAGTGCTTTTAAAACAGGGGAAGGGTATGGCCCCTCCCAAGAACTCTCACTGTCTGAGTGTGACTTTGAAATTGAGAAGTGGGCTCTGGCACCAGAGGTCGTGCTGAATGTACATGCCATGCTCTTGGTGCCAGTCAATCAATGTCAAAAACAATTTCCCTCTGGGATTAATAAAGTGTTTTGAATCTTGAATTGAATGAAAAGACATCAGCCAGTTTCGATCCATCTCACTACTAAGCGTGGAAGAAAAGGTGTTTTTTAGTATTGTCTCAACCCCCCATCAGAGCCTATATGGATGACCTCACAGTAACAACAACATTGGTACCAGGGTGCAGGTGGATCTTACAAGGGCTCGAAAGCTGGGCAAAGATGACTTTTGAGCCCTCCAAATCAAGGTCCATGGTGCTGAAAAAGGGGAAGGTGATCGACAAGTTCTGTTTTTCCATCTCAGGAATTGTCATCCCAACCATCACAGAGTAACCCATCAAGAGCTTGGGAAAACTGTTCAACTCCAGCCTGAAGGACTCAGCAGCTATCCAGAAGGCCAGTTTAGAACTTGGTACCTGGCTCACAAAGGTAGACAAGTCTGGCCTGCCCGGTAGGTTCAAAGCCTGGATCTACCAGCATTCAGTACTGCCCCGCATCCTGTGGCCTCTGCTGATCTATGCAGTCCCAATGACAGCAGTTGAGACCCTAGATAGGAGGATCCGCAGCTTTCTTCGAAAGTGGCTGGGCCTTCCTCGCAGCCTCACCAGCACAGCCTTGTATGGAACAAGTAATATGCTGCAGCTTCCCCTGAGCGGCCTTAAAGAAGAGTTCATGATCGCAAACTCTATTCTAGATTTAACAGGGAGCCAATGGAGAGAGGCTAATGTAGGAGAAATATTATCTCTTTTGTTATTTCTAGTCAGAACTCTGGCTGCAGCATTCTGGATTAACTGGAGGCTTTTGAGTGAGTTATTGGGACATCCTATCAATAATGAGTTACAGTAGTCAAGTCTAGAGGTAACAAATGCATGGACTAGTTTCTCGGTATCACTTTGAGACAGGATGCTCCTAATTTTAGCAATATTTCTAAGGTGGAAGAAGGAAGTCCTAAATATTTATTTTATGTAGGAAGTAAATGACAAATCTTGATCAAAGATTACTCCAAGATTCCTCACAGTAGTACCTGAGGCTAGTGCAAAATCATCATCAGCTTATGGTGGAGAAATGAACATTCATTTTACAGGCAACAGCTCTGGTAAACATTCCTGCAGTCAGCATGCCAATTGCATGCTCCCTCAAAGGATGCGACCTCAACATAGCATTGTGCTGTTTGATCTGCAATAGAAATATACCAATAAGAAAATTAGCGATAAGAGTGTTTATTATATAAATCATCCTAATAATCACATAAACATATTTAACATTAATCTTAAACATACATAAACCAATTTAACTCCAATGCCTACACAAACACACACACTAACTGTAAATTCGCATTCATGTCTTATGAATACACTGGTAAATCTATTGCAATAATTGTTTTTAATAATGCTAAATCTTTTTTTTTATTTCATTCATTGCAGTACAACCTGCCCTAGGATCTCCTAATGCATATTTAAAATCCAAATATCAGCCTTCCTAAAATTTCACAAGAAACCCATTAGTTGTCCATAAATTGCTCAAATGAGCAATTTCACCTTGTAAGGCAGGTAGGTTTATGATGGAAATCTGGAGGTACAAAAAAAGTTCCAGTATGGGAATGGAGAGTTGTACCTTAAATTCCTGGTAGGCCATCAACAGAAAAATGGATCATTGTATGTGAGCATGAAATCAGAGAGTACCCTATAGTTTATTAGAAATTCACAATCTACAAAAAGCAGCACTTTAACTCATTAAGAGTAAGTAAAATGGGTAGATTTTCAAACTTTGTGTCACTCGACTGGTCACTGACTGCATTAGATAAGAGTTAGACTTTAAAAAATACCTGTCTATCAGACCTGATGGTGTATTTTATATATACATATATTCAAAGAAATTAGGTAGTTTTTATTAAGATCCAGTACTGAGCCAAAGAAAACCACCCAGTATTATCTAATCAGAGAGGGAAACAGAACTAGAGTTACTAATGGTGCTCTGTGCATACGGGAGGCACCCTGAGAAACACACAAAGCATGCAGGGTCGGCAGCTTGAGGGATGCTCACTTCATGAATTTTGAAATAAATTGGCCCTTGATGAATTTGGAATGAGTTACCTCTGTTCCAAAGCAATTGGAATCCAATAAAATATTGGTGCCATACAAATAAAGCCATACATTCCCCCAAACCCATAAATGAGCCTCAGGTGGGGAAAAATTACTGCAGCACAAGTAAGCAGCAGCAGAGAAGTATGAGAGAGAGGCAAGGGCGAGAAGTGAGGAAGATGGGAAAAGAGATGGTGATATGAGCGAGGCAGAGAAAGGTGGCGACAGATAGAGAAGCACTGATATAAAGAAGGAGAAGGAATGGGAGAGCACAAAAGTCAGGCAAGATAGAGAGAGTCTTAAATGAAGGTGGAAGGGGGGCTTGCTGAGGGGTGTCGAGGGGGCACAGGAGCCTGGGTTCTAGCACATTAGCCCTGTCCTTTTGAGTGGAAGGGAACATATTGGTTGGAGCCAATCCCCACATGGGGCACAGGCTGCTTTGTGCTCATCAGCAAGACATGCCAGGGTCTGGAGTAAATCAGGATCCCAACTCCTAAGGCCCAATTTCCCCAGAGGAGCCCAGCAAATCAGCCCGTGCGCCAAAGAGCTGTCTGTAATCTCTTGCTTCTACCTCTACATCTGCCTCAACACGCAAGCAATACTTCTCCAGTTATCCTAACCACAGCATTTAATAACAGCTCGTGGAACACATTTTAAAGAAACTTTTTAGACCTGTGTCGTTTGCTTACAATTTTATGTTTAAGTCTGGACACAATAGAAATATTTCAAAATTACAGACCTCATAACCAGTTCCACATAAAAACAATGAGACAACAGATAAGTGTGGTTTGTGCTAGAGTTATAATTGTGCTCAATCAATCAGTGTCATGGTTTGAAGGATACTACTGTCTAATAGATTGTAAAATTGGTAGTATCATGTACAGCCTACCATGTTCCTACGTCAGCTTATACCAAAACCTTATGAAGGCATTACATGTTTTGTCACTAAGTGGTACTTTATAATGCTAGTGTTTTAACATATTTTATGAAATAGTCTGACATGTTCCTATTTTAGAGAGAGTTTGTCCTCTCCACTGTCGCCCAGTGCTTGCTCAAGTGGGACTGTTGGGGTTTTCTGTATATATTTATATATTGTGTAAGGTCTTAAACCTTACACTGTAAAGTGTCTTGTGATGACTTATGTTGTTAATTGGTGCTATATAAATAAAGTTGAATTGAATTTTTTAAATATTTGAAAAATGTTAAATAGCACTGCAGTTTACATCCAGAAGACTAAAAGACAGTATGTTTTACAAGATCTCTCAAGCAACGGGATTGTTATGGTTTGTTGCTTTGGTAGTGGTAAAGTGGGAGATTTGTACGAGGTAAAAGAGATTTTAAAGATGAAAGGGTGTCACTCATGGCATGCCCTGTGGACACTTTTGTCCTGTAACAGATAATTGACCCAATGAACAAAATACAGTTCCAACTTATAAAATAAGTATTTACATTACCTGAGCTTGGCAGATTATTTTTCCAAGGAGTGTCTTTCTCATCCAATTGAGCTACCAGGCCACCTTTATTAAAGCAATTATTATTTATATTCAAAATTAAAATTGACCATAAAATTTAAATAGCTAACTTAATATATCTTGCATATTAATTTTTTCCATAGATTTCACATTGAGCCTCAGAACCACATCCACCGCAACAACAGGATTATGTGCCAGTACCAATAATGACTCTCACCACCCAGAAAACCTTCTCAGCAGATCAGGTGAGGAGATAGTTGAACAGGCTTCACACCAAAGGCTGCCGGGCCAGATGTAATCTGCCCCCAGGCTGAAAGCCTGTGCTCCTTGGCTCAGTGCGAAAAAAAATATGGAAAAAAATTGTGTGCCTGGTTCCTATTTAAAAAGAAACATGCCCAACTGTCCTCAGTGACACAGACCCGTAGCTCTGAAGTCACATATTATGAAGGCCTTTGGTTCTGGAGTCCTCCCAACCTCTGGTCAAACTGTCACTTGACCCTTTGCAGTTTACCCACCAACTTGGTTTAGATGATGCATCATCCTTTTGCTGCATCACACCTGCACCCATCTGGACAAACCTGGGAGCTCATTGAGGATCCTGTGCATTTAATTCCACCCAGCCTGCACTGCCGGGAGAGAAGTAAAACAACATGATGGTGGAGCCTCTCATGATTCCTTGGATCATGAACTACCTCACTGTCCACCGCCAGTACAGAACTGTGTCTGACACTGTGGTCTGCAACACAGGTGCTCCACAGTGGACAGTTCTGTCCTTTACAACAGCACTGCAGTGACTAAGCAGGTCCCTCATTGAACACTCCCTCTACCTCTCCCACTTGTGTGTGCATACTCTAATATGAATAATGTTTCTCCACTAAGTCTCCACTGTAATAAATGGAGTGCCATTTTGCACAATGGCAAAGTCAGGCCTGTATTGATTAACTCTCATCATCTACTCACAACGCCTGCTTCCTTGATTTATGATTGTCTGTTATTTTTACATTAGCTGTCAAATTTATCTTGTCTCTCCACGGCTAGGGTCAGTTTCAGTAAACACTCAGCACCCTGCCTGCTATTCCCCCACAGGAATGAGCTATGTTTTCTGTTAGGTACGGCTCCATGCAGCAGATAGAAACACGTTCAGGCTGGTTTCACTGGAGGTTCAGGAAGGCAAGCCTCAAGTGTGAAGCTGTCAGTGATTGTAGCAACGTACAAGACAGACTTAATACATGTCTCACTTCTAAAACAGATTTAATGTTATAATCACCTTATTGGTGAGACACCGTTGTTTGGAAGAAAGATACAGATTCAGTGCTTTTTGTATAATAGTTAATGAATTTGGTTGACAATGAACAGGTCTTTTTATTCCTTTTTAATATTTATTACAGCGGGCTGGTAGCTCAATGGGTTAAGCGTCAGTGTGAGATACAGAGGGTCGCAGGTTTGAAACCTCGTCTGACTCCTAGTCCATCCCCTACCAGGTGTGTCCTTAAGCCAGACACCCAGCGCTAGCTCCCTGAAAGTCACTTTGGATAAAAGTGTCTGCCAAGCAAAGTAAAGTAAAGTAAAGTAAAGCTTTATTAACCATTCATTCAGCCATTAGCTGCTTATCCCATGTATCTGTGAGAGTGACAAAGAGGTGTGGGTGTGAGAATTTAGTCAATTTAAGCTAGACAATAGGTGGAGTACATCCTGGACAGGTCACCAGACTATCACAGGGATAGCACATAGAGATACAAATTCACACAAATATAGAATCATATAAATAGAAATAGAAAAAACATTATTGTCTGTTCTTAAACATAACAGAAATTAACCTTTTGACAGGCTCAAAATCACATTTAAAACATACAACATCCTTACAAACTGTTAAAACGATCTTTTCATTTTGTGCTGTTCAGGATGGTTATTGCAGAGGGGAAAAAGGATTTCTTGTCAGTCAATTAACCTGAATGCAGGTATTTAGATTGGGGGTGACATTGACTGCATTGCTTTAGCTTTCAAACATCCTCATCCCCAATACACATACTGCTGTTGATCCTAATGGTGCTTCTGTTTTATTCATTCCTAGAAATGAGTACTGTGTTTTGCAAAAAGTCCATTTGTAATTTGTAATCACACTGAATTTAGAATGTCTCTGCCTCTTACACAGAGATAAATTCAAAGGTTCTAAAGGTTATCATGTATCACCACAATCACTTTTCATTGCCTGTTTCATATAATAGTGTCACACTGGTGAACATCTAAGCAGACTCAAAAATCAATCAGGCTCAATCCAGATCTCCACTATAAAAGCTTGCAGCCTTTCGTCATGCATACTGTGGTGTCTACATCTATTTATGTTTCCCTGGACAAGGTTGCTGAAATGCACTGGAGGCGTAGTAACACAAAATAAACAAAATAATGCCAAAGCTTCATATTACCTCAGTTTAACTTTATAATGTTTGTAATGTTTTGCATTATATACACAAACTGTAAGACCATTGCTTACTCTTATCACATATATTTGTGTATAAAGTAGAAATATATATACTTCACAATATACAGTATATTAATATATATGAAGAGTGACTACATTTAAAACAGTCACTATAACTGTATGTGAAAGTATTAACAGGAGTAGGGACATTTTAGATGACACAGCAAAGAGAAACACTTATTTGTTGTTTTACATAATGTAGGCTGGAGGTGGCAGGAACACATAACTGTAATCAAATCAATTTATAGATACAAATTTACAGTCTTTTTAGAACACCATAAACTAAAAAAGCTAAAGTTTTGTTTGAACAGTGGGGAATTAACTTATGTCTTGCTGTTGCCAGAATTGAATTTGCTGGAGGGCAGGCTCCCATAGAGCAATATGTTCATGACTTTCAGATAGGTGCACAAACCTTAAATCACAGCTCTGCAATTTTGCACCAAAGATGCAGAGCATTAAAATAACTTGAATAATGTATAGATTATTTTAAATCTTTTTAAAATGACAACCAGACACTTACCATGTGCAATATCCATGCTTTGCTTGTCTATTTGGAATTGAGATTGGGTCCAACCTGGTGATCAGCCATCACTTTAAACACAGTGTCTAGCTCCATCAATTTTGAGAGCTGCTATTTTGCTGCCTCCCTCAACTGAACTGTATCTAGGTAATGTCAAGGTACACAGGTCTAAGTTGGCGTAACCTCCCCCTATTCTCCAAGGCTTTTTTTCCTGCTTTCAGCCTGGCACCGTTTCACCCTGGGAGAGTGAAGCGATAATAACAGATGCGCCAAGGCAAGGGGTGTTTGGGCAAAGCAGGTCCTCAGCTCTAATGGCGGGGCTGTCTGCTCTCTCGGACCTGCCAGCTTGGGGGTTCATTGAGATTCCATTAGAGGCTGCAGGGAGCCTTCCCTTCGTTTGCCTGACACTCGCACGGGGATCACTGTAAATTGGCTCTGTCATAGCAGACAATTTTGGAGATGTGAAGTAAATTAAACATGTAATCACACAGGAAGCGGTGCTGCACACTCAACTTCCTTCACCAGCGTCCAGAGGTGTCTCAGTAGCACATTTTCATTCCATCTTATATTCATTCTTTACCTCCTCATCATTAAATGACACTGTAACATTTGCTTTCCTGCCACCTGAAAAAAAAGATTATGTGCCGATGTTTAATGATGTCAGACCTCAGCTGCAGAAATTCATGTGATCTAAGACAGCAGAGTGCGACCCCCTGACTTACCTTTGCTGTTCAACATGAACATTTACACCACCGACACTTACTTATCTGAGTTTGTGAGTACAGACACTCAGAAACAGTACTACAGTCAACTGAGTGTGGTCTCTTTGCTTGCCTAAAATATCTACCAGTCTGTGGAATAATGGATAAAGTTGCTTTGGTTACAAATGTAGTTAGAGATTTGACACAATATGGCAGTGACAAAGGACAAAATTGGACAAAACAGAGCCGCGTTAAGCCTACAGCCATGTTCACACTCAATTATATCATCAAGCATGAACTCAGATTTAAGCAAATCACTTTTTAGATTGATCAATGCAATGTAAAGAACCATTTTAAACATTTGAACTGGTTAGAATATTTTATCAGGTGATATATAAAATGATTGCCATTATTGAATATGTCTGTTGTCTCTTTATTCTTTAGTGTAAAAGTTGTTTTTTACCATGCTGTGTTTCAGTGGTGTGACAGATAGTAATTATACAGTATGAGTATTCAACACAAAGTAGCTTGCCAGTACTTTCTTTACCCTCTCCTTGCACGTTAGTTTTTATTGTCATTTGTAAGTAATTTGTTTGATTCTAAGTTGTATAGTACAAAACATTTAAATGTGCATAGTAACACTGCAGTCACATGACAGAATTAAACATCACTTTGTTATTCTTTTCGACATTCTTCTCCCTGCTTCAGCATCTCCTGTTTCTGCTTTGCCATTAAACCTTTATTGTCTGTTCCCATTTCTATGTTGCAGCTGAAGGCCTAGTGAAGTGCAGCTGGCAGTACACCGGCCACCAGTGCTTGAGTAGAGGAAACAGCAACAATAGAGTGCCATGGCATAAAAAATTAGGTCCCTGCCTTGTAATTCAGTGTCGGGAGCTGATAGCATCAGGCTGTGGTAGGCTATCAGACAGGTAATACCACCCACCGACTGTAATCAGTAATGAAGCTACTATTGAGTTTATAATGCACTAAATGATGCAGACTCCCACTCCAGATAAACATGTTCCAAATAAACGATTTGGGTGGTAATTGCACTCTGCCAGTGTCCTGTTAATAGAGTCGCAGCTCTGATGAAAGGGTTAACTCTTTTTCTGAAGCATCCTTTCACTGGCTCATTGCACTCTCATTTCTACAGAGATCTCAGCATTCCCTTGGTTATCAGTGTACTTAGAAATAAAACCTAATTAGAAAAAAATGCCTTTTTTTCTGAATCCCTAATTAGGTCCTTAACACAATTAGCAGGTGATGTTAATAACCCTCTTTTAAAACCTATTAAAAGGCTGTTAGGGAGCCAGTGGTGGAGAGGAGTTGGCCTGTGGGCAGTCAGGCGGCCCCTCTAAGGTCTTCGGCGAACATAGTTCATTAGGACTGGAGAGCCACTGCATTAGAACTTTGGCCTCACCGGAGACCCTGCTAATACAGAGCAGTGTATCATTTCAGCCATTTGATGATATTAAAGCATGAGCACCAACTTGCACTAGGCTTGCTGCATTACTGGGTCAACATCATGGTCATGCTAACAGGTTTGTTTGTACTACAAATCAACTTAAGTATTGTTAAAATGTGAAAACTCTTGAATCCTGTTAAACCACTGTGGGACAAATAATCAATTATCAGTAGGTTAGTATAATGAATTTATGTTTATTTATCAAAACCAAGCAAGGTGTTTACAGGTCTGTGTTTTTCTATTCATGGTTAATCCAAAAAGTGTGTGTGACAAGAAATGTCCTGTGTTTTATCTATTTGTTTAACTGACAGCATTCAGACAGTCAGTTGATTCTTTTGGTTTTAAGCTAAGCAATCTGGCAGGAGAGAACTGAGACCACTGTCCACTATCTGCTCAGCACCCAACAGCAGGAGAGCAGCTGATGAGAATGATGAATACATTTAACTAAACTGAGATAAAAAGAGAGATTTTTAATCAGGTGAATGATGCCTGCTAAGTACAGCAGTGCGTAAAGAGAAACTGTTCATGAACAAGTTCACTTTATTGACTTTATAAGGTAATAATGTGTCAAAACTGTGTTGTGCACAGGTTCAGTTTCTGAACTTTTAATGCATTTACTTTTTCTCTGTTGTGAAATAGTTTTTATTCCGTTTCATATCATGTGAAAATGCAGTGCATTGATTGCATATTGATCTGCATTAAAACTGCATTTATCAATCATAAAAAAAAACTGCAGACCTGTTTACTGTGATACTAAACTAAATCAAAATATTGGTGTATGTGCTAAATAAAAACAAACACTGCCATAGTGATGGTGAAAGTTTGGTTCTGCTTCTTTGTCGTCTTATTGTAATATGGTGTACTAAAGATTGTATTAGGGTTTTTTGTGGAAAGTGGAAAATTTCAAGACTAAGTAAACTTAAAACTACATGTGTAATGCTTAAATCTAATGACATGTCATGTCATTGTCAGCTTTGAAACATAAAAAACATTTTCCAGCTTTAAAAACCAAATTCAATGAGTACAGCTCATG
>JAUMHJ010000005.1:21389745-21404872 GCA_032361105.1 Microctenopoma lineatum | reverse complement strand
TCGACAGTTGGCCACGCCACGCAAAAACCGTAGGTCCTGTCATTACAAGAAGCATATTTCTGGAAAGAAGACAAAATTTCCTACGTTTCTATGTATAATTTGTCTATGAAAGATGAAAGTTGACTGAAGAGGAATAGAAGAGAAGCAAGAAAAGTTGATAAAAGTTGAAGAGCAGACCTTACAGTGGGAGTGACATCACGCACTCTAGCTGAACGAAAATTCTGTAAAAATCCCAAATCACACAAAACATAAACTGCTGAAACGCTAAAAGTATAAAAGATACGAAGAAGCTGATTTAAAGTATGAAAGATGAAAGTTTATAGATTCGTTTAAAGTTGAAATGACGTTTCTACGACAAACTATGACGACACAGGAAGATGATGAAAAGAGGAAAGTTGATGAGAAGTTGAAAGATGATTCCCATAGAAGACAATGTTAAAAGTACGATGTGGGAGCATTCCATGCTCCCCCACTAATAATGAAGAGAAAAATAGAATATCAATAGTGTGGAGCATTTCATGCTCCGCCACTAATAAAGAAAAAAGAGGATATCAATAGTGTGGCCAGAAAGGTATGAGATGGTTTGTTAGAAGCATGTGGGTGCTCTGGTGCGGCTAACCTTCCAATCTGACCAATGGTCGTTGTGTTATTAGGGGTTTTTGTGAAGCAAAATTTCGGCTAAATTTTGGCATTCCGGCCATGTGTCTTTGCTTAGTATGTGTGCCTGCATGCACGTCTCAACATGGACACGCGCAAAAGAGACTAACAGACAGAGCAGCCAGCAGAAGGATTACCCTTGTTAATGCTGCTGAAGAGGCTGTGAGCAACGAGCTGCTCGACTTCAGGGTGAACAGGAGGACCGCTGTGAACAAATGGACTAACTATTGTTGCTGGAATGTTTTTTCTTCAATTTTGGCTTCCAAAGGGATCTTGGAAACATGCTATGGTGAGTAATCTTTAATATTTCATAAGTCCAGTTTCTCTGAAAACACAACATTATGCATTATCTACATGGGGAGCTGCATTATTTGATATTATCAGTTATACATGTGCTTAAGTTCACCAAACAATTGACTGCATTCTAACCAGCACTGAATCTGTGTCGGGACAATTAATAATCATGAATAATTAATGTTACGCTGTTAAAATGAACAGAAGTGTTCTGATGTTATGTTTCACTGAATGGTAAACTCATCAGAAATAATTCTGCATCTGCCAAAAGCTACAAACTACATTTTGGACACTGGGCTTGAATCTCAGTTTTTAACAGATGTTGGAAAATAGATTAAAGTGAATACAACGATAGAAACGCTGGTTAATGGTTGAATAGCGGCCTGGTAGCTCAATGGGTTAAGCGTCAGACTGGGATGCAGAAGGTTGTGGGTTCAAACCCTGTCTGACTCTTAATCCATCCCCTACCAGGTGTGTCTTTGAGCCAGACACCCAGCGCTAGCTCCTTGTAAGTCGCTTTGGATAAAAGCGTCTGCCAAGCAAAGTAAAGTAAAGAATACTTTTGTATACATCATGAGGGCAGAACTGTCCCGAATTTCTGTTCTTGTCAAGTGGTTGTTGTTTTGCTTAGCATGCTAAGTAGCTGCTTAGTATGCTAGGTAGCTTTATCAATTCAATACGATGTAATACTCACTGACTTCAGACTGTTCTAGACACTTCTTAGTAGTATGGCAACTTCATATCTGTGTTACCAGAGCACATATGTGGTGTTTGTGATTATTTATTATAAAACACTGACTTTAACGGATTATTTGCAATAAAAAAACGCTTGGCCTTCACAATAAGATTGAGCTTTTTTTTGTACAACTACCTAAATTAGTTCCTGTGTTCTGATGGTAACTGTGTATTGCTGTGATTTTGCTTCGAATTCCATTGTAAATGCAGTTTTAGTGTATTATATTGCTGTGATTATATTTATGTGGACATCAGCCTGTGTGTTTAGTGTTACAGTCCTTGCAATATAGAAGATGTCCAAAAGAAAAAAAATCATATTATGACACTGTATTGTAAAACTAGCTGTGGTTTTCTGATGGACAGATTCAACCTTCATACACATAACTGAATCTAGTTTAATTCCTGTACTCCATTACTTTAGAAGTACTACAGGGCTGAGATATTCACTTTTAAATGTCAGTTTGTAACCAATGTTTAAACATAAAATAAAGTGAATAAAACGATAGATACGCTGGTTTGGTCAGTACTAGTATCTTTTTTTCTGTTTCTCCAAGTTGGCAGTGGATCCAGAGGAAAAGACTTCACCAACACAAATAAGTTACATCCCTTTCCTACATCAGTGTTTCCTGTCAGGTGTGTATGATGCAGTGTGATGAAACGCCCTTGTCCCGTGTAGGATAGACCTAAATTTAGAGAAGAAGCAGAAGAAAGGCATACATGTTGCTATAAGTGCATTCCACCAGGAATCAGTGGTGTAATAACTGGTCGACAAAAAAGAGAGGAAAAATAAAGTACTCACAGTACGGAAACTACGGAAATGAGATGAGGGAGAGTAGATTACTATGAATGATTGTGGTTGTAGAAGCTTGCGACAAAGCACAATGTTCGAGTACAGAGCAGGTGAGTTGACTATCTGTTTATATCCTATGCTGTGCTATCTTTATCCCTTCCTTGCAGTCAACTGATCTGCTTACTTGACATTCCATTTACTGTAGCTGTAACACATTTTTTTCATCCTACCTAAAATGCCAATGGATCTCTTTTCTTCCTTTTAGGTTTTCCTTGTCTAAACATTGACTCACTAAAATCTGTAACTTATCAGTGTCTTCATGTTTCTAATCAAAGACTACACCATCAGGTTTGCTGGAAACACAACAGTTTATCAGGGACTCATCAAAACACAGCGCGGACATGATGTACAGAGAAGAGGTGTGATAGCTGTCAGTCAGGTGCAAGAATAATAAACTGTCTCTTAAAGTAGACGAGACATAGGGCTGATTGTTGACTTCAGAAAGACAAAGCCTGACCACCTTCCATTCACCATTGGTGTAGTACAAGTTCTCCTACATTAGACTAATATTATCTCTGTGATGTGTCTCTCTGTATTGTATTTTTTCTATGGTTTTCATCTAATATTTTAATCAACTGATGGTCTTTCAGCGTGGGGCAAGGACTTGTTGTGTGTGCTGTGAAGGTGGGAAACGTGATCTCATTTTCTCTCCCCACCAAATATAGACACTGTTATTGCTTCATTCTATGGTTGACACATAGACACAAACACAGTTATGGATAAAGATGAGTTTTTATAAGAACATTAAAAACATTTTACTAACCCTTGAATTTTGACACGTTCTAAACTGGAATTGTAGCTTTTTGTATACTGCTTTGACATGATTCTTTTTGTGAACTGATAGAATATAAATGATGTTGTATACGATGATGTATAAATGTCGTTTCTGAGGTCGCTATCAGTTGTACAAGCATTTCACTGCATATTGTACTGTGTATGATTGTGCACGTGACAAATAAAATCTGAATCTGATCCTAATTCAACCTTATAAATTATTCTAATTAACTCCGTTCACCATATGGTAAATCATATCTAGCAATAATAATGGATTGAGGTTAGACAGTGCACATATCAGAATATGATGTTTAATTACATGTATTAGTTTTTGTTCTATAAAGGAATATGGATTTTATTGCTTTAAATTAAATTTAAGTGGATTATCATCCTGCTTCTTAGTTCATGACAGCTGCTTTATTGTACAGTGTACAACTTGTGTTGTCATTTTGTCATTAACATGCACGAAATGGAGGACCCAAATGCAAACCAGGGACAAAAGAGGGTTCAAACAAAGGAACTTTATTGTAAAATAACTTAGAAAGCAATATGGAACAGAAAATTACTCTTCATAAGAGGCAAAATGGCAATACTGAAAATAACAGACAGGGGGATTAAACAGACACAGAGGGACAAAGAGAAGGTGAAAGACAGAAGGGAGAAATAAGAAACTGAACCCAAAACCAACTTACATGAAAGAAGAGGAGCGTAGTGACTGGTAGCATGATGAGTTGAGTATGAACTGACAAAGGAAAGGAGAAAGTGCAGAGGCTTAAATAGTGAGAGGACTGATTGATAATGAGGGAGTGAAAGTGGAGAGAGAGGGGAGTGGTTAAGGTGAGGTAAGAACAAAGGACACATGAGGGCTGGAGAAGAACATGACATTGACACATTTGACATGAAAAGTGCTTTATAAATAAACTTTATCTTACCTTACAATAAAGCCTCATTTTAAAATTCTGAATGCTCTATGTACTGCTATTTGCCAAAAACACAAGATGTGTTTTGATGTTTTTGTGCGTACAAACAAAATTACTGAAGTGTAACTGGAAAAGGCTTTCATTACTGATTGTACTCTATTACATTAGTATTGATTGTAATCCAGTAACTGAATAATATTATTAACTAATATATTACTCATTTTGTTGTTTCTTCTCATGCTGGTAAAGCTACAATTTATTGTGATGTCTTGTTTGTGTTGCTGTATTTGTGTCAAAGTGTTTTTTTGGTCAGTCTTGCTGCTGTGTCAAATGTGTTTTATAAATAAACTGGTATGGTATGAACAAATATATATCGAGTTAGTAACTGTAATCCATTATGTTAATACTGTTAACTTAATAGTAATATATTCTATTGGTTCCTCCTGAACCTTTTAATTTAGTTTAAAATTTTTTCTCACAGATGCATACAATATCAGTTCCAAGCCTTTCAATGGTCTCTACCCCATGTGCAGTGTACGCTATTTAACCAATCAATCTAAATTAAACAGTTTTTGTTGATGTGACAAAGATAAGACATTCTCTAATCCTGAAAGGCACAATTTAATGACATCATTACTCTGTGATGTAGTTTTATTTTATTTAAATTTGAAATTGTCTGACTTAGCTCGGATTGGATACACATGACATTGCGTGACTGATGTCACTCCTGATTGGGTTATTCGCTGTAGAAACGGCACGAGTGACTTCAATTAGTTCTTCTTAATCTGTGCTTTGTCGAGGTAAGTCCTTCTGTGTTCTGTGCATAACAACCTGTTTTTGTGTTGTATCTGTATACATTTTAATTATAAAGCTTATTTTTAGTTATTATAGCAACATAAATTCCCAAAAACCACAAAGATTGAGTTTACAGGACGACAGTCTTGGTCATGACATATACACAGTTGTGGTTACATGGCATGTTGAGGTACCATGGCAACATACATCGCCAAAAAACCACACAGGATAAGCTCACAGGAAAGACAGTAGATTCCTACCACACATAATGTATATATAAACAACAAGTAAATCCTGCTTTCTGGCTGGGGAGATTGGTCTAAGGTTCAGCATTGGGGAGATCAGTCTAAACTTCACTTCACTTCAGTGTCCGAGCTCGCTATTAAATCCTGTTTATTTGAGGAAGAAATTTCACGACAAAACGAGAGAGGAGCTATATTTCCAAATCGCTGCCAAACGCTAATTTTTTGCTATTTCATGACACAATTACATGTATATAGAGGGACACTTGGCCTGGTTCTGTCAGTATGACTCTCATAATGATATGATTTATAGTTTTTAAACGGCAAGGACCAAATGCCACCAAGGATTTTGTGAGAAAACAGCAGTTAGGAGCAGTTCTGTGTCTGTGCGTGTGCTCGTTACCCTGGCAACTGAAGCTCCTGCTCTCTGATTGGCTGACACTTGCCTTTGAAGTGTAGTAGCTGCTTTTGTTTACTGTGTGTGTGTAAATGCTCGGTAAATCCTGCTCTCTGGTTGGGGAGATGGGACTAAGGTTCAGCGGCACAAGGTGGCAGGCACCTTCAAAGTTTCCCCAGGAACTTTCTAGTTCTTCTTGTTATTGTGCCTAAAAGTTTGTCGCACAACTAGTCCCACACGCTTTGTCCAAAAAATCTTGTTTTAACATCAAAATGTGGGTCTACTTGCGGAATCGAGTACTATTCACTGAGAAAAGTTTTTATCAGGTGGTTCGTCTATAAATCATTTCTTTATATGTCATTCAATTGAATAAGGTGGCATGTAATGCAAATGTTCGGACACTGGATGGGCCGATGCTCTACCCCTGACTAAATAATAAGCCGTGCCCTTCATACCGGATTGGCTGTCGTCGGCAATACGCTGCTCTACCTATCATGCCTACCTAAGCTACCTATGCTAATAGCCTAATAGCGAAATGCTAAATAGCATGCTAAATGTTGCACTAAGCTTTTCTGTCTTGCTTTATTTTTTTCTGTATATTCCAACACAATCACACAGCAGAGCTGAGCTGCTCAGTTATGATTATTCTACTCCGGACCTGGTTTCTACATTTATGCAGACTATGGACGTCACTGCTAAGGCTGTCACTGCCAGGAAATGGCGTAAACAGTAAAATCAATCATTCCTATAAAGCCTTATTATTTACTGGTCTTGTTTGATTCACCAGGTCACTCTAACCTTCCTCCTAGACTCCCGCTTTCCTGTTCATACATTCCAACACTGCCAAAAGCCATGGATACAGACTTGGATACTGAAAACAGGATAATAATAATACTGTGCAGTAATAATAACAAATAACTGAGTACATTGATGTGAAAGTATATTGATTTGAAGGTGTGATGAAGAAAATCCCCGACATAATTCCCCCCTCTGCCGAGCACGACAGAGTTCTGCAGCCATGGGAATTAGAAACTGTACCCTGGTCATGAGAAGACAGACTCAATGCAACCATCAAACTTTCCACTTCAGGTAATAACCACTGATAGGTTAGAATACAGATCTGCAAACATAGGTGAAAAAACCCAGAACTCCGGGAAAAATTCCTATGTGGCCCACCTCTGTGCGACCGCTGCTAACCCAGCTTGCAGAGAACCTGTCTCAAACAGAGAGCACAAAAATGTAATTTGCAGTGAACTTTTCTCATAACCAATTAACCTCCAATTAACACAATGATGACATCACCCTTTACCCCCCTCTGATCCTAATCATGGGTAAAAATGGGAGGTAAAAACACACAACACAAGAGAACAACCCCCTAATAACTCAATAATGAAAACAGAGTGATATAATATGACCGAACATGATGATATGTGTGGATATAATGTGATGATACAAAAACCACTCTTGCACAGTATTAACCCTTGATAGTTGCAATGCAGGGCGGTCTCTGAAACCCCACACAATAAGTAAATGTCAAATGCAAAGAATACACTTGTGAATATACTGATAAGAAATGTTACATAGGAATCACTCCACCTCCTTCTCTGACTCACTGGAGGCATCCACTACCTTCTCCCAATCAGGAATAGGGAACAAATCAGGGGTTTCCTTCAGAGACCCTACCCCTTGCCGAACCATCATCTGCTTCTGCACTCCGTCAACCACCAGAGACCTCGTAACTGGAATGCAACAGCAGAACATGAACATAATTATTACAACACAGATGACAATTGTTGTGCCTATTTGGGCTAATGCAAACTTCCATCCCCCTATAAGGTTCTCCAGCCAGGATACCGAATCTGCATTGGTTCCTGCATTTTCTTTAACCTCCACTCACAGAGCCTTAAGCTTCTGCATGGCCCGTGTAAAAGCCCCCTCTGGAGCTGTATGCCTGGGGATATAAGTGCAACAATACTCGCCTATCAGGGCACACACTCCTTTTTCAGCTAACAACCAGTCCTAACGCCTGTCTGTTCTGCCAGGAAACGGCGCTGTTAGCATTCACCTGCTCTCCCAACAAGCCTTGAGCGTCGTCAGTGAAATTAATGAAGCTGATTATAATGAATGTAATTGATCCACTTTGTGTTCTTGGCAGTAATCCAGGGCAAAATGGACTTGAAACCTGAACCCCCAACCTCATGCCTAGCTTTAAATCTGTTTGGAATTCTCCTTGGCTGATTGATCACATCGAGATATACTTCAGAGTCCGGAACATAGCCTCTCTTGACACGACCTGCTTCACTAGTGTTCTGGCTATGCCCCTCAGGGGGGAAAAATAAGCATTTCCTGGACTGCCTGTACCATAGCGCATCTACCTAACCAGTTAGCAGGAAGTGTAAACTTCAACTGTCCTCCACACCACCCGTCCGCCAAAGCTACAACCTGATCATGATAGGGACATGCTGGGATACCCACTGGAGCTGAGGTATCTCCCTTCCTCTGAGTGGCTGACTTCAGGGTAGCCTTAGAACAGTTATCATTGACAGTCCAGATATGGCTACACCTTCCTGACTTCACTTTCCCTACTGACACAGTTCCCACCTTCTCTATGCACTCAAACTTGCTTACAGGCACCAGAGAGAAGCCTCTGGGCACACCTAATTCTGCGCTTCTTTTCCCTACTCTGACATCTACTTCAGCACATCGCTGGTCTTCCCCTACTTAGCAAAAGCTTGATAAGAGGGTGAGCCTAAAAACACTCAGGTCTGCACTACGGTCGGATGAAAGCTCTATTAAGCCTAGCCTCTGAACTACATTCTGACCAACTATACATCGTCTTCAACAGAAGCAACCTATCAGGCTTAGTTTGGGTTCACACGTAGCAGTCTGATTTACCGTTCACTCGTCCTGCAAACTGGACCCACTAATACCACTTATTCTGGCTTCCACCACTATAGGGAATCTCTGACTCATTTTCTTCCTCTATTTGAGGGCCCACAGCTCCTTTCATTTCAGACACAAAATCATCAGTCACCTGTCCCAATCCAGCCACCGTCCAATGAAGCCACTCACTCAGGGTTCCATTAAAGCTAAACAGGGAACTGAGGTCCTGACCCTTCGTCCCCTGTCTCTCTCTTGTTCACTTTAGAGGCCGGAGTGGGAGCAGTGGCCTGTTAGCATCAGACTGGGATGCAGAAGGTTGTGGGTTCGAACCCCGTCTGACTCATAATCCAATCCCTACCAGGTGTGTCCCTGAGCCAGACACCCAGCACTAGCTCCTTGTAAGTCGCTTTGGATAAAAGCGTCTGCCAAGCAAACTAAAGTAAACAGAGTTAAAGTAAAGTAAAGTAAAGCAGTGACTGCTTGGAAAGGGTTCAATCCAGCTGGAGTGCTGAGCTAGGAGGGTTGAGTTCCACCTGCTCCTCTATCCCAGGCCGCTGAAGCCCTTCTCTTAACCACTCTCCACCCAGCTAAATAAGACGTGTCCCAGCTATCCACTAAGTGTGCCATTTTAACTTTAACCATCCAAAACCCCTTCTCTTCCCTTAGACAAATGTTACACTTGGTCTGGCTTGATCATCCTCAAGCTTGGCAGTTTCCGATTTCACCTCTCCTGAGTCTCCCTCTGCCGGAGGCGCTTTCAGACAGTGGCTCAGATGGTATTAGATGAGATCCCTGCACCTGCACTGCTGTGGATGTGGCTCGAACCACTTTGTAGGGACCTTCTCTCCGGGGAGTGTTCTACTTCCGTCTGAACACCTTCATGTACCTTCATGAGTCACCACGCCTCACCCGGGGTGGCACCTCCTCCACTTTCTCCTTTTTCTGCAAAGAAAGCACACGAGCAGAGATGCTCTGGTGGATGTTAGTCATTTGTTTCATATAGGACTTTATATCATCAGTGAGCATGTCCAAGGACGGACCTTTAGAAGCATGAAATACAGGAGACGGCATCGGTCTCCCCAAAAGAGATTTATGCGGTGTTAGTTTTTGGCTTCGGTTAGCACTTGCTCTGTAAGCCATTAGCGGCAAGGCATCCACCCAGTTTAACCCTGTGGTCATGCAAATTTTCAAGAGCTTGTTCTTCAAAACCCCGTTAGTCCTCTCACACACTCCTTGACTAGACGGGTGATAAACACATCCGAGCCCCTGTTTAACGCTTAATTTCTGCATGACACACTTCACTGTCTTGTCCACAAATTCCTTACCATTGTCTGAACTTATCCGGGTTGGAATACCGAATCTGGGAATCACTTACCTACACAAGAACTTAGCTACAGTAGCTGCATCTTTGTGTTTAGAATCAGTGGCTTGAACCCACCTGCTGAAACGGTCCACAATCACAAGGACATACCTTTTTCCCTGAACTGGTCTTATCATGTCAACATAGTCCATAGTTAAATGTTGGAAAGGCCCCTCTGGCGCAGAGATGTGCCCTGCGGGGGGTGAAACTCCCTTTGGAATGTTGCTCTTCAAACACACACACACAGCGACTCAGAACTGCGTCAACACGCAGCTGCAGTTTAGGAGCCCAGGAGTTTCATCGGTTTATTTTCCTCAGAACCTCTCTGCGGGACTCATGTCCCAGCCCATGGGCTTCCTGGTTCAACAAAGGCAGTAGTAGGGGCCAATATGAGACCCTCGTGATTTTCCACAACCCCTGCTAATCTTTTGAGGCCTCCCTCAGAACCCAAAGTCATCGTTCTGGCTCCGAGGCCTCCTCCTGCAAGAGCAGCAGGTCCTTAAGGGTCATTTTCTCTTCCAGATCTATCATCTGGGTAACCATTATAGCTCCAGCTTCGGCTGAAGCAGCTTTCTTAGCAGCAGCAGCAGCTGCCTCATTACCTCTGGTAATCCAAGAGTTGTCTCTGCGATGGGCAGCACACTTAATAATAGCCAGTGTCTTTGGCTTCATCGTGGCTGTTAGCAATTTCAATATCACTTCGCAGTGCTGGATTGGGGAACCATCAGTTTTCTTAAATCCTCTCTCTTTCCACACTGCACCGAACAGGTGATACACAGAATGACTATCTGCAGAATCTACATAAATGTTTACACTTCAGCCTTCTGCGAGTTCACATGCACAAGTCAAGGCCTAGAGCTCAGCCAGCTGTGCTGAGCATGGTTGTGGGCATGTTTGGCAGTTTGCCATCCTGCAACTCCCCAACAGCAAACCCTGCTTTGAGTGCATCCCCATCTCTGTAACAGGAGCCATCAACGAAAAAGTCATTCCGCTGACTCCAAAGGGACAGAACTCAAGTCAGCTCTCAGTTTGGCGTACTTCTCTGATTGCACTACACAGTCATGAGGCTCCCCCTCAAAAGGGAGCGGAACATCAGCTGTATTTTTCACTTTACATACTTTAATGGTTTCATCTGGGTATTCAAGAAGACGATGGTAATCAGTCTACCTCTGTGGTGTAAGCACAAACTTACCCTTCTCTATTAGAAACTCAGAGTCCCTGTTGCTATGATGGCCCCACTGAAAGAGGAATTGAGACTAAAGAGATGAAGAGTCCAGTTACCTCACCACGATACAGTTGGCTCAGGATGCCAATGGTTATAAGCCCAGCTTCAGAAGTCTTAAGGAAATTGATGCAAACATTGGAGGGCTTGCCAAGAGTGTTTATAATAGCTGATGATATTTTGGTCACAGGTCAGGGTAGCACACAGGAGGAAGTAGACAAGGATCATGACACAAACTTAAGATGTTTTCTGATGAGGTGCAGAGAAAAAAACATTAAACTTAATGTTGACAAGTTGGCAAGACTCAGTAGCCTACATTGGTCAGTTACTTACATCGGAAGGTCTCTGCATAGATCCAGAGAAAGTGCGGGCAGTGCGGGAGTTGCCAAGACCTACAGATGTTAAGGGTATACAGCGACTTGTGGGGATGCTAAACTATCTTTCGAAGTTCTGTGACCACCTTTCGGATGACTGCGAAGTCTTACGACAGCTTACTCACAAGGACAGCATTTGGGAATGGACTGAGGTGCATGAGGCAGCTTTCAAAAGACTGAAGGACAAAATAACAAATGCACCCCTGCTCAAATACTATGACCAACATGAGGAACTAACACTGCAATGTGATGCTTCAGAGACGGGACAAGGAGCAGCCCTGACACAGAAAGGAGAACCTGTGGCCTTTGCAAGCAGAGCACTGACTCTCACTGAAAGGGGTTATGCCTAGCTAAAAAAGGAATGTTTGGCCATAGTGTTCGGAATGGAAACATTCCACCAGTACACTTATGGAAATGTGATTGTCCAGAGTGACCATAAGCCACTTGAGAATATAGTGAGAAAAACGCTATTTAATGCACCAAAGAGGTTGCAGAGGATGTTTCTCTGGTTGCAGAAGTACCGAATCTATATGCTGGGCCGTGACATGCTTCTGGCTGACTAAGCAGAGTTTACTTGCCTGACAACGGCCAGAGAGACAGAGTCTGAGATAGAGACTGTCAACATGGTTACCTACTTGCCTATTTCTGCGGAGAGACTGTCAGCCATCCGTGATGCGACAAGAGCGGATGTGAGGTTGCAGGAAGTGATTAAGTGGATACTTACAGGATGGCCTCAACACAAAAAGGACATTACACCACACATTCAACATTATTTTGCGACATCTGCAGATCAGTTGATTCCAAGCAACAAAAAGAGATTTTACATCCCCCTGACATTCCCTACAGATCTTGGGCCAAGATAGAAACTGATTTTTTTTCTTGGCACAATAAAGACAATCTGATAACTGTGGACAACTTTTCGAATTTTTGGGAAGTTGATTATCTACCAGACACAAAAAGTTTCACAGTAAGTAAGGTTCAGATAATGGTCCGCAGTTCTCATCATGTGAGTTTAAACTGTTCAGTCAACGGTGGGAATTCAAGCACAGAACATCTTCCTTCCTTGTGAATTTTTGGCCAATCCATGGATGCATGGTGTAACTTTACCAGGGTACAGGTGGTAGTATAGGGGTCTTTTAATAACTTTTTCCTTCTCTCTGTCATTCTGTTGTCTCTGATTGTAGACTCTGTAACTGTGATGAGTTTTACCACTGGTATTTGTTAAGGTGCCATGGCAAAGTTAAGTCCTTTGGCTGGGACGCTTATTTCAGATTGGTTAAGAGTTCTGTCTGATAGGTTCTTAACCCATTTGTCTTGTGAAGTGGATGTGATGTTGTACCTATTTCTCCATGAAGGTTCAGTTGGTCTGTCTTTATTGCTGGACCTTGCTTGTAGGTTTTGGAATTTGCGAGTCTGCCTTTCTTTTCCCTTGGAGTGCTGTGAAAGTTATGCCTTTTCTCCAAAGTGCAGCACTTCCTCCAGGATGGTGTTGGGTAGACATGATCTCAGGTCATAGAGTGTCTGTTCCAATTTTTCTTCGAGTGCCTCAATGGTGAAATGGACTTGCCTTATCTCAAAAAAAGGTTTATCCGATAGCAACTGGACTTGTAGGTTTCTTGATGACGTTTCGCCCTTCTATCCCTCTGGATAGAAGGGAAAGCCCTCTTGATAGAAGGGCGAAACGTCGTCAAGAAACCCCAGAGGGCTTTCTCAAGTCTGACTTGAAAAGTCTGACTTGTAAAGTCATCCAGGTCTGGAATCGAAGGGTGAAACGTCGTCAAGAAACCAAACAACTGCAGTGGCGTTGGATAAACCCCTTTTGAGATAACCATAACCTGGATGACTGAGAACCTTCACCCCCCCCCCCCACCCCCCCCACACACACACACTTGTCAGCATGCTAATAGCCTTTTGCAATTAGCATGGTAATTATCTTTTAGCAACTTATACTTGTTATACTTAAAATATAACACATAACATTTATTACCACTAATATTACCTATTGCTAATTGGGAAGGATTGCCCAGTAAGCCAGGTAATTTATTAAATATTATTAAATTAATTAAAACCGTTAATAACTAGCAATAATCAATATATTATATTAAGGCTAGAAATTCCACTGTGTCCAACTCCCAAAAAGACTCCATATTCCATATTCTGACAGTTGATGAGATAACATATAAAAGCAGTATGGTTCGATCATTTTTAGTAACACTTTCACTTTTGAAATACAGTACATGAATGATCTTACCTTTGTGATGGCCCCACGTGGGCGGGATCGTGTGTGTGTGTGTGTCTCTGCTTTCTTTTCCAGGTCCCACTGATGGATCATTGATCTCCGGTGTGGGATTCTCCAGGGGGTGTGGCTGCTCCATGAAATAGTGGTCGTCTCTGGTCTCGCTCTCTCTCTCACACTTGCCTCTTCTCTCCGTCTGGACCGGCCCTGCAGTTCACAGAACCTTGGTGGGAGCCGCCTCAACACCGGTGTCTTGTCCGTACTCTGACTTAGTGTTTTGTTAGGTTCCTGGTTGTTGTGAACTAATAAATATTTTATCAGCAAGTCTACCCTCTCAAACTGTGTTCTTTGTCATGGCGTTTGAGCCAACCATGACACCTTTGATTAAAATTGAACTTCTGTACAATTAGGCATGAAGCACACAGCTATTTACAAAAAGATGTCAAAGTACTCAATTTGTTTCACTGTATGGTGAAAACTTGATTCATCCCAAGTATCCATATACATCCAGTTGCAGTCTTAAACCTCGATCAAATATATCTGATAGAAATTATTATTATTATATTATAACTATAGCAGAATGACAGTTTATTTGACAATTGACTTGAACTGAACATAGTCTACTATGAATAAAGACAGTACACTCTTGGAGTATTACAAAATATGATGTGGCTGTTGAAGCACTGCACATATGAAGGATGGTTTAAAGGTAATACAGCAAGAGACTACTGTGTATTGTAGTGTGATTCCCTTGACCAGGTGCATGTGTGACTGTGCGTGTGTGTGTGTGACAGGCTATGAATTTTATTACAGCTCCAAAATAGACTCTGTCCCCAAAGCCAAAGCCTCTACACATCTTCAATTTTAAAACGGTGGAAAGAAGAGGATGAGTAAGGAGGAGGGAGAGAGTGAGGAATGGGGAGTGAATAGGATACCAATGAAAAAAAATGGAGAGAAGGTCCAAAAAGAATGGCAGAGAGGAGAGGTAAATGAAAGCGAGCTGATTCAATCTTCAAGCACCTTACAAGCATTTGCGTCAGGTTTCTTGTTTAAAAGAAGAGGTCAGTGAGAGGATGTGGAGGAAAAGAAAGAGAGAGAAGTGTGGCTAGCGAAAGGGAGGGGGGTGATGTCCATGACTCCTCATCATTTTTCCCCTTCTTCATCTCAAACATGTATTCCTTCTTCTCTCTTCTCCAAACTGTAGTAAAAAAGATTAAATTGTTTACGAGTGCGAAGCACGCTTAGCTCGAGCGGATGAGCCAAGAGCGACAGCGATAGATATTCTAATTCGCAGCTGTACTTAGCGCCCGGGTCCCTGTGTGCAACCGCTAATTCTTTTATCTGGCTGCAACACTCTAGGCTTCGGCCACATTAGAAATTTCTATTCT
>JAUMHJ010000005.1:21365542-21375621 GCA_032361105.1 Microctenopoma lineatum | reverse complement strand
TGTATAGTTTGTGTGGTATCTCTCTCCCGTTCGGGCCGCATTCCGGTTGACGGAAGAATAAGATATAAATCTATAAAGAGACCACTTTAGAGGTGGAGAGTAGTAGGTGCCTGCATTACATGCCAGGCACCTAAAAAGAATAAAGAAAAAAGAGGATATCAATAGTGTGGGAGCATTCCATGCCCCACCACTAAAAAGAAAAAGAAGAAAAAGATTAAAGAAAAAGAGGATATCAATAGTGTGGAAGCATTCCATGCTCCCCCACTAATAAAAAGAAGACATCAATAGTGGGGGAGCATTCCATGCTCCGCCACTAATGAGAATAGAATAGGTCCAAGCACAGAACCCTGTGGAACTCTGAATGATAATTGCTGGTGTCTTCTCTTTGTAAGTCGCTTTGAATAAAAGCGTCTGCGAAAGTAAAGTAAAGTAAAGTAAGGTGGTGGTCACTGGGCGATGAACTGAAGGGGAATCCGGGTAGGAGACCAGTGGAGGTTGAGCCCCATCCCAGAGGTAAGCTACAGGCTGGGGGTGAGAAGCGGGCTGCTCAGGAGGCCCCAGAGCTGAAGGAGGGGCTGGAGCAGGAGAGGTGGAGGTGGCCACCTTGCCCTCGCCGCAGCCACAGCCAAGAACAGGACCCAGGGGGGGAGCAGCTGCGTTATCCAGAGATGAGAACAGGAACAGGAGTCAGAGACGGGGAGCAGGAGCAGGAACTAGGAGAGCAGCAGCCGCGACGTTGGCGCGGCCCCACCCAGAGATAGGAGCAGAAATCAGGGGAGCAGCAGCCGCATCGTCCTCTGTGCAGCCCCGCACATGGACAGGAGCAGGAATTAGGAGAGCAGCAGCCACGTTGTTCTCTGTGCGGCCCCGCCCGGAGACAGGAGCAGGAATCGGAAAAGCCGTTTGCTGCATCGGCGTGGCCCCGCCTGGAGACAGGTGCAGAAGATGTGGCGGCCGCGTTATCCATGATGCAGTTCCGCCCAGAGACAGGAACAGAAGATGCAATGGGATCACCACAGCCCGGAGCAGGTGCAGCATCTGACTGGGTTGTGGCGTCGACCCGGCCCGGAGCAGGTGCAGCATCTGACTGGGTTGTGGCATCGACCCGGTCTGGAGCAGGTGCAGAATCTGACTGGGTTGTGGAGTCGACCCGGCCTGGAGCAGGTGCGGGGTCCGATGCAGAAACTCTAGCGCAGGCCCAGACAGAGGTAGGAGTTGCAGACGTGGAGAGAGTTGCAGGAGCTGGAGCAAGAACAGAGTTTGAAACCAGAACAGGAGGGGATTTCGAAGCTGCAGCAGCCAGGGGGGAGTCTAGAGCTGCAGCAGCCAGGGCCAGAGTAGAGACAGCAAGGACGGCAGCTGCAACGTCCTCGACGTGGCCCCGTCCGGAGACAGGAACAGAGTCCGAAGCTGTGGCACCAGTAGCAGGAGCCACAACAGGAACCGCTGTTGAGGCAGAGACAGAAGTACAGTCTGTGGTGGGAGTTGCAGCAGCAGGCAAACTGAGGACTTCCAAGCCCTGCGAAGCTGCACGTCTCCGGCGGATGCCACCAAGGTGGCAGGAGCCCACATGCCCCAAAGGTTGGGGGCAGATGGCCAGGCGGGTTCCCCAATAGGGCGAGGCTGAGGAGGAGTCCAGGGCAAAGTCTGCTGCTGCAGCCGAAGCGATGCAGAGGTAGGTTCAGAGGCTGACAAGATGACATGAGCTCGAGCCTGAGCCGTGCTGGGTGCTGCAGCTGGAGCAGGAGCAGGAGCCGGCGTCGTGTCAGGTGGTGCAGCAGGGGCGGACTCGGGGGCGGGAGTGGATCCAGGAGCAGGAGCGGACCCAGTAGCTGCAGTAGCCTGATGAGTCGAACCAGGAGCTGACTCGGGAGCAGGAGTATAGTCGAGGGCCTCCCTGAGTGAATAGACTTGTGCAGCTAACTGGGGAACTACTGACAGGTCAAACAACCAAGGCCGTGAGAACAGGATGCTCGCAATGCGGGTCAGGGCCTGTTTTAGGTCTTGAGCCTTACGTGCTGTGTCAAGGAGCTGCACAATGAGCTGACAGATAATCTGCCCCTCCCTAGCTTTCACTGGCGAGATCATAGTGAAAAACACACCGAAGGAGAAGCAGAAAAAGGCAGAGGAGAGAAAACTCAAAAGGAGAAGAGAAAAATAGAGGCGCAACAAGTGCTGGGTCCTTGTGGCCGAATTATTCTGTAAGGGAGTGGGGAACTGGTGGACCCAAAAAGACACTCACACGCAGGGGTAAAAATAAAGAGATTTTCATAACAGAAAAAGATCAAATAGTTACACAAAAACTATTGAACCAAAAACCACTCCAAGAGGAGGGAGAGAATAAACGCAGTAAAACTAGAAAACTGAGACCAGACTAAACCCAGGGAGGACGAGAACCAAGACTGACCCAGACAGGAGGAGTGCAGGATGCTCAGCCTGGGTTTATATTGTCATACAAAGTTTGGGAGTTGACTGAATGTTGGGATGGGCATAGTTTTACCTCTGTGGTGGGGACCGAAGGGCTGCCCTGGCCCCCGGGTGGCCTGGTGGTTCCGCTGGCGTGGGCCCTGGTCTGGATGAGCCTGGGCACCCTGCCCTGGATGGATTCGGGGGAGCGGGGGGTGCTTATGGGCGTCAGTGGGGGAGCTGGCTCCGGGGTGGGGCATTTCCCCCCACCCTTCCTTTCCTCCCCATCCCTAAACACTTCCCTTCCCCCGCTCTTTCACACCAATGCACACATAGGGCCTTGAGGTGCAGGTGCATTGCTGGGGTAAGGTGGAGGATCTCTTCATCCCTAGTGCCACCTGTATCTCAATTTTAATTTTACAACTTCTACACTCTCATTACTTACCCTTTCATGACACATTTATATAGGGCTTTGGGGGTGGGCAGACTGAATGGCATCAAGAGGATGGCCTGTACATTCAGAACAACATCTGGTGCCAGTGCCCACTTCTCAATTTTAAAGTCACACTTAGACAGTGAGGGTTCCCGGGAGGGGGCCATACCCTTCCCCTGTTTTAAAAGCACTTTAGCACAACATGCACCAACACCATATTAGAGCGGGAGAGGCGAGGCGTGGGGTCTTCTCACACACCCGCTCTGTCACCATCTGGGGCTGGGGGCTGAGAAGATGAGCTTGCCGTCGACTCTGTCTCTGCGCTGGTGGGCTTCCTGGCTGCTGCTTGACCCTCGGATCCCTGAGTCCAGGGCCTGGTTGACCCTGGTGTAGCCGACTACTGGGGGGGCCTGCGGGATTGCGGCCATGGCCTTCTGGGGCTTCGGCACACTGGCTGCCGGTTGAATACCCTCCGGGGGACTCCATTGCTCTGTTCTGGGTAGGGGCTGCAGATATACCTGCGTGGGTCTACCTGGTGCTCCGGTGTCCTGTGGGGTCGCTGGATGTCTGTGGCCCACGACTCCTCCGTCTCTGCCTCGGGTCCAGCGGAGCGGGGCTTCAGTTCCCCGCACACACTACTACACTATTAGACATTTACATGGAGGAACCTTATAAATACAAGCGCGCTCATACACACAGGTGTGCACTCAGGTGAACAGACGGAGGTATAATCAGGTACTCACACACTGTCCTGATCAGCTGCTGCCTCTAAACTTATCGTATATTAGTACTGTCCTATTCAATAATAAATAAATATTTATTAATTACTGTTATTAATACAGATATAGGCCGTTGCTGTGTTTTTGCAGTTTTGTGTTTGTTCTTTTCTATCTCTTTTCTGTCAACAGTTATTGAAGCAGATTGTCGGTGTCTTGTCTCCCCCTCTCTCTCTATTATCCTTTTTATCTTTTGTCCCATTATCTGTTGACTCCCTCCCCACTCTCTCTCTCGCTCTCTCTCTTTCTTTCTCCCTTTTTTCTTTAATATCCCCAGGTCCTGTCTGTAACTGAAATAAATAAAAAATAAATAAAAAAAATAAACATAAAACAATAAATGAAAGGGCTGTGAATGATGACTAGACAGCTATACATACATGACGTACTCATGTGTCATCTGTGTTACTGACAGACGTCTCATTTGTGTGGCATACGTTTGATTGATGGTGTGGCTAGAATGGCATGGATCCAAAGTAGCAGCTGACAGGGTTCTCCTGCAGGGCTGTGCCTGGTATTGATCACCTGTGATTGGCCAGGTGGTTGCCTGGAGAGAGAGAGAGAGAGAAAAAAAACATGATTAGCCATGTGGACAGAAGAAGAGAGGATGGGGAGCGACAGGAGAGGAGAGGCTGGACATGGTCGACTGAGTTGATCCTAATGGAGAATGAGAGGAAGAGCAGGAGGGTATGTGGAGAACAGACAGAAAGATCTGGTATTAAAAGAAGCGAGGTGCACTGATAACATATTGCAGTTAAGCAGAGGCTTTACCTGGACTAATGTAGGCATAGACACTGACACATCACAGACAGACCTCTTAATCTACTTTCCAACTATCTCCTGTGGTCAGGTGCTTTGAGAAGTGATAGAAAGAATTTAACCATAGATACAAGAAGCCAATTTCATTTTTCTTCCGTTGGTGGCCAGACTCCCCCTTAGACACAGGGTGAAAAGTTCAGTCCCTGGAGCAGCCTAGAGTGATCAGTTTGCAGCTGAGGTGAAGCACCTGATCAAAATGCCTCACACTGTCCTGGATGTCTGATGGGAAGTAGACCCATGTTAGAGTAAATCCAGATCTCTTCTGGCTGAGAATGTGTCAAACGGAATCCAGCAGGAGCTGAAGAATGTGTTTGTTGAGAAATATTTGCTTTGCTTAGAATGCTGCAACTTGATTTAATTTTGGTTAAAATTACATGTACCTAAATACTTATTTCCACTAAAAGCTTACATGTCTTGAGGGACAATGCATCACACATCTGTGTCTGAAAAACTGAAAAAAACAAAACCCTTAGTACATCTGACCTTTCTGTCTTCCACCTGAGAACAAACCCCTTCATCTTCACCTTTTTCCTGTTTCCTCCAAACATTGCTGCTGAGCAGAATTTATGTTGTGGGATCATTTACTACCCTTTTTATGTGAGAGGTGTAAACCCATAACAGGCTAATGCATTAAACCCCCATAACCTACAAACAGCTTGAACACTGTTTTTCTCCCAACATAAGAAAAACAGTAATTGTGACCCTTAGACTGTCTAGGTCTAGCTATTAATTTCTTTGTTGTAGTGCTATGATGCTTTTGATACCCTCGCCTCTCATATAGTATTTAAAGGTGAGGGCTTTAAAGGTGTCTTATCTCAAATTCATCATGACATGAAATGCTCCAGGGTCACTGACAGACATTGCTCAAGGGAGGCTTTTATTGTGGAGGTTAGATAGTAAGATATCAAAATGAAGCTGCATGTCACTTTGGTCAGAAACTGTGTCCATATGGTTTACCCTTTCTAGAAGTCTTTGTGGAAACCCCTGTTGACATAGTCTTTGTCAGATTTTCCTTATCCAGTAAAGACCAACCCTAAAACTATAACACACAATACATAGATGTTTTAAAAAAAGGTGTTCTTAAAGACGTGTTCATAAAGACATTTTTTCCTTCGTTAAGGCAATGGCCTTTTTGTGTTTTTTGTGCTTTCTCTCTATTGCTCCTACTGTCTCTGCATGCTAATCCACCTGCCTGGCTGATTGGTGCCAAGGACGCTGGTGTTCTGGTTGTTCAGCTGATTAAGCTGGTTCTTTTATTACTTTGCTATTCATTAGTTTTCTAATATGCATTTACTTCGCACGCATCTATTGTCATGTGCCTGCAACATCTTTGGGTTTTTAAGTAACTGCTTACTTTTTAAGCCCTCTAATTATTTAATCTCTCTTTGTAGTTTCTTTAACAGCCTCTTTTCCAAATGTGTCTTATTTGTCTCTTTTATTTCTTATTCCTTTAATTTTCTAATGAAAAAAAACCCAACTTTTTCCTAAAGAAAATTCTTTCTGTATGTGTTCTGGTTGTAAATTTAAATGTGACATGTTCATGTATGCCTGTAGAAACAAATATCAGATGTAATTTCAGCACACCCACATACACACTGGCCACACAGTGAGGGCAAATTTGCCCGATTAGATTTGCAAATACAAAAGCAATACATATAACATGCAAGAATTAATTTGTTTTATATTCCTTGGTTACATATTTTGTGGAACTCATTTAGAAGATTTAGAATGTATTTGTGCCTGCTGCTCACCACTATTATATGCTTCAATTCATACATCTATTTGTGAGCCCATAAAACAGGCATTGACTACCCATGTAAATTGTGTTCCCCACAATAAATTATATGCACACTTGCAAAAATACATAACCGCTGTCGGTCTCCCCGCTCCATGTCACTGGCATACTAATAGTGCCGTGCTAGGAGGCCAATGATGCCACTATTATTTTTCCATTTAGCCCTGATGTTGCGGAAGAAGTTAGAGTTGGTGAAATTGCCTCCCTTTGCTTTTCCTGTCCCTGATTCCCACCATTCTTGCTTCGGTTCTCATAGGCTCCCTCTGTATGTCTACTTTCTGCTTTTTTCTTCCATTCTCATTCAGCTACAGAGGCATGTGGGGGTTGTTTTCCTCACAGCCAGAGGATAAATAAATAATAATGCCAGTGACCTGTACACTCTTTCGGTTCAGTGGTTGATTTCTCAAGCTGCGGACGCTAGATGTTCAAGGGTTACAGGTCAAGTTATCCCACAGTGAAATAGACACCATGGAAAAGTAATTCAGCCAAAACCTGTTTTGTATGCCTGGATGATGCCAGTTGTATGTATTGTATTATGAATCTTTTATCTCTACTTAAAACTGAAATCGTAGAGTATTTATCGGTAATTCCATGCATATTTACTCAATTATCGCTAGCTCAGTTCTTGAGGTAATCGGTATGCAAAGTAAAGCAAAGAAAATATTAGATTGTTTGGTTACATGATGGGCTTGCACATGTGTGTGCGTATCAATTGGAATGATATTATAATAATATGATATTTCTCTGAATAGAATCTGCTATTCATAGCATACAATGATTACATTTTTCATATGCTGTGAGTAAACGTATATAATGTATATATATAATATATAAAAATATACGGTCAGGGAAAAAAATGTCAACCCCTGCTGATTTTGTAGTTTGGAAATGATCAGTCTACAATTTTAATGATAGGTTTATTTAAACAGTGAGACTAAAGAAAAATAGAATAAAAGAATAATAACAAAAGATCCTGAAAAATGCATTAAAAAAAGTTATAAAATAATATGCATTTTCATTAGTAAAATAAGTATTTGATCCCCTTTATGTTTAGTACTTGGTGGCAAAGACATTGTTGGGAATCAAAGAGATCAGACATGTCCTGGCATTTGCCACATGTTTTGCACACATCTCAAGAGGTCATTTGTCCCACTCTTCGTGGCATCACCTCTCCAAGTCATTGATATTTGTCGCTGATTTTTGGTAACTTGAACTTTCAGCTCTCTCCACAGATTTTCTATGGAAGAGTATGTAGACTTAGGCCACTCCAAGACCTAAATAAGCATCTTCTTGTCCTTTGCTGCATTGGCTCTGTGTTTTGGATCATTGTCATGCAAGAATATACCTACCTACCCATGAAAAACTTTCAATGCCCTGGCTCTGAGGCAACAGTGCTAACCACTACACCACCCCTCTTTGCACCTTAATAATGAAAAAAAAAAACAAATTTGTGCCGCTGTAAACTTTGTTCTAAACATACAATATTTTCATGGTTCTTTCTCCTTATGTGCGAACTTCTTCTAAGATAATAGTGTTATTCTCGACCATGCCGATGCTGTCACAGACTGAGATGGAGTTGATTAGTGATGATTATTTTTTCCTATCTAAATTATTATACGTTTAGAAGTCTTTTTCTTGTTTTAGCAGAACATCTCTGGATTCTCTGAAAGTAGTCTCGAATACTGATTCTAAGCTTTCCACCTCGAGGGAAGTTATTTTGTTGTTGTACGTATTAACAGCAGGTCTTAATGCACCTCTAATCAGGGTGTGATGGTTGTTTCTAATTCTAAATTGTGCTTTTGCGGATTCTAAACTTTATCATTGAATTTAAGACCTGTGATTTCTGTAGAGGCTTTTAAAAAAGTTAGTTTAAAATGTCTGTTACTTTAATATAAGTATCATTATGTATACATGTTTATACATGTTTACATTAATACTGCCTTTTAAAAAGCCAATGTGTAGAGATCTGTAGAACAACTCACATGTACTGGGTAATGCGGATGGTGACAGGAGAGTTTACACTCTCCAAAGACACATGGACAAACAGATAGCTCTTGCACAGCCCTCACCGTTGTGGAAAACCAATAAAATTGCAAATTTTCCTTCGTATTTTCACAATATCCTAAATAAACAGTCTTGCTTTGCACATTTTCTCTCTCTTTCTCTCTCTCTCTCTTTCTGTCTCTACATTAAATATTAATCCTGTGACTGGGATGACACCAATCAGAGGAGGGTTGACATATGGGAAGGCAGGAGTTGCTCCTCTCTAGGTAAAAAGCAAAGAGATTGGTACATGCATCACCATCACCACCGTCCCAAAAAATATCATACCAAAAATCTTTTCTTAATGGGCGTTAAAAGTGTTTAAAGACAATGTTGGTCAGCTATACAACAGACACAAAATAGTTACATTTTGGAAAACCATACCTACATGTAATACAACATGAAAAATATACTTAATTACAACAAACAACCCTAACCTTTTACATTGTTTTGGTTAGCCTGCTGGTAGCATACTGGTCTATTTTCATGCAAGCATTTTGCTGTCCTTTTTCTGTGTTCTGGTCTCACACAGACAGGTCCTCATTTTTCACTGTGAAGAAGTACAATGTCAAAGTGTGTTGCAGAAAATTTTAACTATGACTAACATTTGTAACACTCGAACTCCCAGAATTCCATAACTACTAGAATGACTGCCTACGGCCGTAGGCGGTCATTTCGACCGCTATGTATTATCTGCATATAATTTTACTAATCGTTATATAATTGTGACCCGTTTGATTTAAAACAGAAGGCACACACAATTCTTATTTTGTTGTGGGTTATTTATCCCCGACTGCACCCAACCGGACACAGCATTAATTTATTAGGTTTGGAGATTTTGAACCATCTGCACATACAAGTACAAGTTTTCCTCAGTTTATTTGTGAGTACCAACAGACAACAGTAGTAGCTTAGTATCTACCAAAACAAATATAGGAACTTAGATTCTCACGATATAACATTTACTCACTCATATTCCAGAAGGTATCTGTTGCGCTATCCTACGCACGCCTTAACGCCTGCTCTGCGCATTTACTCCCCTCTGTGTCAAACAGAAACAACCAAAATATGTAACACGGTTCTTTGTAAAGCACACGGTTTCGGCGCAGAATATCTACACCATGTTAGAACTAACTAATTAACAGTTAAGCAGCTCGTGTGTGCGTAATCATTATTGTCATAATTCATCATCATAATTGTCGTTTGCTTCTAACTTACACTGTACAGTTATCTTCAGCGAACCAAAAAGACCACACAACACCACACCTCCAGAGTTTTGGAGCAACTGAGCGGTTTCGCCTTCCACACTAACGGAACGGAACACTAACTTCCGCACTGCTCAGCCTCTCGCGTGAGTCCCCGCTCCCGCTATCTCACCACTCACAGCCAGCGCGTACTTCCTCTCCACTTTTCACTTGGTTACATAATTAAGCATAAATGGATCTATATATTTAGGAAACGTAATAAAATCAATAATAAAACATAAAGAGGTGAGATTGTTTACACTTTTTTAAATATCTACTGACAACCATTGAACCGCTATTATTATAAGTATTGTCTTTTTTTAAACATTTTTTTGTTTAAGTTCTTTTTGGATATTAGGATACATTAACTTTTAACAAATTAACGAATTATCACAAATATACATTTCAGGAACCAATGCAATGTTATATGATATTTTAAGAGTTTACTTAATATTCAATCCAATTCAATTCAATTCAATTTTATTTATCTAGCGCCATTTTACAACAAAAGTTATCTCAAGGCACTTTACAGTGTAAGGTTTAGGACCTTACACAATATATCAATA
>JAUMHJ010000005.1:21319366-21330947 GCA_032361105.1 Microctenopoma lineatum | reverse complement strand
GTCACTGCATACGTAATCAAAGCAAGCTTCGATACACGCTTCACAAACACGCCCCCGAGATTACTCGACTCGCGCTTCGAAGCTTCGATGCTTCGATGCAAAGGACACATCACTACCGCTCCTTCTCCCAGCCGATGTCTGCTACTCTCTGGTTAATTGTGTGTCCTGTCGAGACTCCACTCTGAATCCTGCTTCTGTCTGGTTGGTCTTGTGTCTGGTTTTGTTTCTTGGTCCGCCTCGGTGTGTGTGAATTGTGGTCAGGTTTGCTTTGTTTCTTGTTTTCCTGGGTTTGTCCGTGTGTGTGTGTGTGTCTCTCTTCTCTTGTTCGTTTCCTGCCATTTGTTCCGATCCCTGTAATGTTTAATCACCAGTTAGACTTCTGTGTTAGCATTTGTGTATATAGTTGTGTGGTCTGTATTAGTGTCAGCTCCGTCTCTTAGTTAATTGTTTAGGTAACCTTCTGTATCATTTAGTGAGTGTGTTTTTGGCCTCCCTTGGAGTGATTCTTAGTTTTGCTTGTTCTCAGTTCATTTAGTTTTCGGTGTTCATTTTGTCATTAAAACTCTTGAATTTAGTTTGCGTCCGAGTGCGCTTGGGTCCTTAACACGAACTCTGACAATTAATAGTTCAGGCAGCATAATGAAAAGCCAATTATACTGGGATAGTTCTGGAATATACATTCATTTTACTGGTCTATTTTAATCACAGAAACAATTCTCAATAAATATACTATTAGAATCTTACACATTTAAACACACTTTTTAGAAATTAGTTATTAAGTAACATGTATATACAGTATTTACTTAAATTCGTATTTACAATAGCATATTATTGTGGCAATTTTGGGATATTATATACATTTATTATATACAACTACAATCAAAATCATAGCTAAAGACAATTTTTTTTTCTCAAAATCTGTTCTCACAATCTTCTTCAACAGCAGGTCATTGATCACCCAGAGAGTTGTCTCCTTGAATTAACCAAATCCATGATGAAAAGCTTATCACTGTGAAGTCACGAACTGTGGTGTTACACTCCTGCTCTTTCATTCCCACCAGTCTATGGTTCCACTGACTCCTTGTGTCAGTGTCATCATAATTACATGCTAAATAGGATAAAACTGAGATGAATCTGTTATCTGTAAAATTAAATTGTTTAAGCAGTTTTACTTTAAGTTTAAGTTTCTTACTTATAAACATTACTTTGAGCAACAATAAATATCTTTATGGAGATTTAATATTTCGCAGTATATACAGTGGGTTTAAAATGTTGATCGAATGTCTATTGATTTATAAAGCTGATTGTTGTATTGTGATATTGTATTGTAACATTAACCCATGGTGGTGGTTAAATGTTACTGTTACCCATGATAAAAGGTGGATAATGGTTCATCATGGTGTCAGGCTGGTAAAAAAATTAACACGCTAGCGCCATATACCATGCAAACACACATTCAGACAATGTGTTTTGATTTATTGATTAATTCTGAGGTTAGAATCTATTTGCGAAATAGTTTTGTTTGGTTACCGGCCATTATGTCATCATAAAAAACATTAAACACAGGAAGATGTTTATTTCAGATAATGCTCACTGTGCAAATCATACCACATTTCTTGCTTTTTTATGTAATTGGTGAGGTATTCCTAAAGGTAAAGTCACTGCTTGTATAAGAAACATCATAATATAAAAGTTTGGTGTTAAGCCAGGACATCTAGCCTAAATCAGCCTTAAAAAATGAAAGCAGTCAGTGTGCCACTGTTCAAGCATGAACTGCTTCAGTGAAGTTGAAAGAAAGCTGGGATGTATGTTCTCTTTAAAAGTCAATCTTTTTTTCTTGTGTACTGATTAAGAGGCCTTATTGGCATGTACATCTGTATTAACATGGCCATCAGTGACCCTCTGTGTGTGTGTATGTGTGTGTCTTTCCAGGCGAGGTGTGAAGAGCCACGCCAGATTGATTCACAAAAGGAAAGTGCTGCTTCACGCTTGTCACTAGGACTTGGGGGGCTAAAAAATCCAGGGTGGGACTCGACACCCATCTAGACAGAGCATAGGCTCCCAGCAGGAAAAGAGGCGCTCACCCCTTGTCCATCTGACTTCTTTTCTCCTCCATCTCACACACACAAACATACAAACCCACCACAGGGACTAGGATTAACCCAAAGGAGCACCACAATAGGTGCACATGCCCAGCTCCCCACCCCCAGCCAGCCTTGGCCCATTCAAGTCCTCTGTTACTCACCATCCTAACAGGGATTAGACTTAATGAACTGGAAGGAGTTAACAATAAATGAATCAGGGCCTATAAGCAGCCTGCTAATTCTATTTTGTGTTCTGGCGCTTTTTCTTTCCTCCCTTTCTGTTTGAACACAAGGTGTAATCCACTTGACTATCAAAGGTGTAGGGAGAGTATGAATTGAAACTAGCCCCGCCACATGCACGCACACACTGCCTGCCTCTGATGCAGCTTGCAGATACCATCTGCTTCTATAAATACAGACTCTGGAAGGCACACACACTTTGAAAAAAAAATGACAATTCAAATATATAACTTTAAATTCTTCTCTAATTCAACCCTCATTCAAATAAGCTACTGAAGAATGCAGACGCTAATTAAATTCAGTATTATTAAATGCAGCATGCTGTACATTCAGGGCAATGTAATATGTTCCTTGATATCTCTCTATGCAACAGCACATTTTTTAATTTCCTCTTTAATTATGCTTTTTCCAGCCTTTGTCAAGAAATGTTCTGACATCTCAGTATGAAATCAACTTGTTATTTTGATGATTTATAACTCAATTAGTGTGGTCACAAGATGCAAAATAACAAATGTAAAAAAGAGTAAAAAAAGGAAAGCGTGATGGGCTTTTGTCTATCTCATCCAGTGTGTGAATGTGCGTGTGTGTGTCTGTGTGTGTGTTTTTAACTTGTTTTGCTGACTGCTTTTTTATGGATGTGTTCACTTGTTTGTGGGGGGAGCCGGGTGTGTATTTGCTTCAGTGCAGTGCACTCCTCGTCTGTATTGGTGTGTCATTCAGTGTTTGTGTTTACTGTGGTCTCTAAGGAAAAACCTGCACATTCTTCTTCCCTGCCCATGTTTTTTAATTGGACTGGCTGTATACACACACACACACACACACACACACACACACACACACACACACACACACACACACACGCACACACACACAGCCCAATGAAGTGTGTGTGTGTGGAGGATTCGTTTTTATAGTTCACTGTAAATTGACACCCATTTGAATAAGTTAGTTAAAACATGAAATAATCAGTTGTGGAAAAGAACAAAATAGGCATTATTATCCCTCTTGATCTGAAAATCCTGAACAACTCAAAGAAAATAAGAATATGTCTCAGGGAAGACACAGACATAAGATACTGACTGAAACACATATACTATATGCTAACAACACAGTGGATACTTGTTGTTCTTCTGTTCCTCCCACAAAAATACATTTGTGATAACCAGGGATTTGTCCTGGAAAAAAGGAACAACTGTTACTGAGTGCTGCTGATTTTATGCAGATTGTGCAGAAATAACTAACTTCACTTTCTCTGTATTGAAGTGGGTGACATGATTTAGGATGTTTTTTTTAATATGGAATGTGATGACTTAAATAATGACCTTTTTTGTCACATATTGTAAAAAAAAAAGATGCTATGAATACAGTGGATATGAATTCACTATAATCATTTTAATTGATTTTCATAATGATCATGCAGTGATCATGGAATAATTGATTTATCATTCTGTTGAATTAGAAACGTTTAATTTCTCATAAATATTTTATGACTCTTAATTGGTGCAGTTTTAGTATAAAGAATAGCAATATAGAAGGTAGGGTAATATATAGCACATTTATTAAAAAGCTGTAAAATGTAGTTAATGAAATAATATTGCATGTTATGCTCAGGTTATGCATTAGTGACACTTATATAAGTGTATTTGTTTTTGCTGTTCCTGGCCAATATCTGCAGGTGTGATTATGAAACCTGCTGCGCTTGCTGTCAATTGGCTAAACATGCATTGGAACAGCTAGAGATGCACAAATCTATCACAAACACATACATGAAGAAGTTAGGACTCACATAAAATAATTTTAGAAAAACACTATAATTTAAATAATCTATATATGATACAGTACTGTGTCAAAATACTTTAAAGTTCATAAATGTTTTCTCACTTGTTTACCGCAACTGAATGGTCGTGTGATGTATTTCCTGTTCCTTTGGGGCGCAAAAATTGTTACCATAAATCTACGCTATAATTGGTGCATGGGCACTGGGACCACTTTCAATACAAAGTATAGGAGAGCTTTGGCCCGCCCACCCACAAGACTGAAGTTACAGCTCAAGACTAATTCAAAAGCTTAATACTGAACTGTTTCATGGAAGAACCCCACAGGAATAGATTAAAGATTCTGGAGCTCATCAACGGGACATAAAAAAAGACAGAGGGAGAAATTACACTCGTTCTTTCTCCAGAGACTAGTACAGGAAAACATTATTTATATACATTTTTTTTAAAAGTAAGAAAACATAAACAGACTAGAAGCTGCATGAAATGCTAACTGTTATGTGTCTTTTAATTATTTCAATGTGAATATCGCTATGCAGCTTAATGAAAGCTACATGAGTTGATTTAATAAGGAAGGGGGCGAAAACACCACGTTCTGTCTAAGACAGGCCAGCTAGGGCCTCGTCTAAGATCATAGACTGCATTATATTCTGTGGTTCGTTTAAACTCTTGTTGCATTGTCATGATGAAAGTGAACAATTCTATTTATTTCAATTAATCTTTATTTATATAGCGCCAAATCATAACAAAGGTCATCTCAAGGCACTTTACATAGCAGGTTTAGGACCTTGAAAAACATAAGCGTATATATACAGAATAATGTAGAAAACCCAAACCCCACTTGAGCAGCACTGGGCGACAGTGGAGAGAAAAAACTCAATTTAATGGAAGAAACCTCTAGCAGAACCAGGCTTAGGGTGGGCGGCCATCTACCTCAACAACAAGGAGCAGCAGACAAGGCACTGGGCAGGTTGTTAGGACCAGTAACTACAGCTTCAATAGCTGGTGAACTTGTAAGGGACACGTAAGACAGTGCAGAGTTAGCCGCTTACTTTCCTTTTCTTTACTTTATCTGCTTGACTGCATTTTCTCAGTTGAAGGAAAGACCAAATTTACTTAATTTATAAATATGACAAAAAAGCACAGACTGCGTATCTTGACAATAAATTAACCTTTCAAAGCATTTTTATGTATGATTATAGTGATTTGGTTTCCACTAGTGGTGATATGTGATTAGAGAGCATCTGAAAACTGACTTACACAAGCAAGTCCGCCCAATAAATGATTTCACCAGCCGCCACTCTTAACTGCTTGTATTATCATACAGTAGGCTTATGCTTCTATTTTCTTTTTTGCAATTTGTTGTTTAAAGCTGGCTTATATCCAAAGACTGTCATGAAATTGTTTGTGACTATTTTCCTAATTTGTCCATCTTGTCGAGATTTTAGACTGATAAGGTTAAAACTTGTTCTCTTGACATAAAATATCCAATGCCTGAGTTGAGAATGCATGTTACCCTTTGAAGAGAAATTTCAGCGTCTTTACCCCTCAGAGAATCAAAATCAGCAATAGTTGTGTCCATGTGGAGTGTGTTCCCCCCACAATCCAAATCCAATCCCAAAATCAGTGTGTGTATTGACAGTGTGGTCACTCCTTGAGTCTCATGATGCCTGTCATTTCCTTCCAAACCCTGATGAGGACTCAGCTTGCTGAGATATATCATTAGAATATGAAAGAAGAAATTAGGGGTCAAAGTTTCCTGGATGGCTTTCATACAAAGTTTTCTTGATTGGGACATTTTCTGACTGTCATTTCCTCTTCTGGCTTGCCCATCCCTATTGACAATTTGAAGCTTCTCGTGAATATTTGGTGGTGTCCAACGCCATCCCTAGGCCTATTCCACTGCCTTCTCAGTGGATGAGAAGCAGCCAAATCAATCCAGAACTGTCAGAGGCAATGTCGTGCAGGTGTGTGGAGGTGGAAGGTTGGGGGACGGTTTGAATTTACATTTATATATGAATGTAGACGCCTGCAGCAGCGCTCCCATCAACATGTTAAGACGGTGACATGCTAATCACAGGGCTAGAAGATGCCACCTGTTCAGTGGGGTGATGGGTAAAGGTGGCCAAGACACACACACACACACACACACACATACATACACACCATCACTAGCCGTCACTTCTCTGACAACACACGATATTATGCAAATAGGTATCTGTGTGACAGTGGAGCTGCTGTCAGTGTCGGCCTTCTGACTGCAGATCAGCTTACTTACATTCTCTATACATCTGCCTGCATACCGCCTCTCTCCTTCCCAACATCTGGCACTACACTGCCTGAATCGCTACCTGGTTTAGCCATTGGTGAAACCAAACCATCAATTTGAACTGATAGGACTCAACCTAAGTTTGACCTATAAACTTCTGAACTTATAGATGACCTTAATTTCAATTCAATTCAATTTTATTTATATAGCGCCACTTTACAACAAAAGTTATCTCAAGGCACTTTACAGTGTAAGGTTTACTAGACCTAACACAATATATCAATATATACAGAGAAAACCCAACAGTTAACACACACATAGATAGTCACAACAATTCCAGCTAAGGCAAAACTACTATATTTCTGATGAGATTTGTCATTATTCACATGTTCAGTATAATCTACTTTGGTATCTGCTTTGTACTGTCTCCCAGTTTTTGTGGCTTTTCTCATTCTGACATTGGGTCTCACTCACAAACTGTCAATTGTAAGTTTCCCCCCTCTTTGAATATTTTCTGAAGAGTAGCAACATGGGGGTCTCAAAACAACTCTCAAATGACTTGAAAACAATGATTGTTCACCATCATAGTTTAGGGGAAGGATACAGAAAGCTGTCTCACAGATTTCAGCTGTGTCTTCCCGCAGTTAGAAATATATTGAAATGGAAGACCACAGGCACAGTCCAGGCCTGGTAGCTCAGTGGTTAAGGCAGAGGGCTGGGATGCAGAGAATAGCAGGATCAATTCCAAGCTGCAGCACCCAGCCCATCCCCCATACTAGGTGTGTCCCTAAGCAAGACACTGCTAGGTCCCCGAGCGCCGCCTATTGCTGCTCACTGCTCCCCCCAAAGGGGGGTGTTGTAAAATGAAAAAATGTATTTAATGACAATAAAGGTGAATTCTCCTCCTTTTTTTCAAGTTAAGGCTTGAAGTAGCAGAACAAGGACAATCTTGAATAAACAGAAGCGACGACTGGTGAGAACAATCAGAGCCAACCGACAGACCAGCATCAAAGACCTACAACATAATCTTGCTGCAGACGGAGTCACTGTGCATCGTTCAACTATTCTGCACCTTTTACACAAAGAGATGCTGTATGCGAGAGTGATGCAGATGAAGCCTGTTCTCTGCTCACAGCACAAACAGAGCCACTTGAGGTATAATGAAGGACATTTGGACAAGCCAGCTTTATTTTGGAATAAAGTGCTGTGGACTGATGAAACTAAAATTGCGTTATTTGGGTATTGTTGGAAATCAATGGCTGACAACGACGTGCCAAGTATATAACTTTTATTATATCTCTGCTGCGTATCATGCAGGCAATTCCTATCCGTCGTGTATCCCATGAACACTTGCCCAAAACCATGTGGCAACGAGACAACCAATAGAACTCAGTCATGTGTGATGCGCCTGAATGACATCCAAAACGGTCACTTCTGCAATACTGAATAAACACAATCCATGTACTACATGTGGACATTACAGGTATAACAAGGGGCGTCATGCACGGAGGAAAAATAACACAGTATTCCAAGAACAACACCTGTTATCTACAGTAAAATATGCTGGTGGTTCCATCACGCTGTGGAGCTGTGTGGCCAGTGCAGGGACTGGGAATCTTGTCAAAGTTGAGGGACTATGGATTCCACTCAATATCCGCAGATTCTGTAGACCAATGTCCAGGATTCAGTGACACAGCTGAAGCTGCACCGGATCTTTCAACAAGACAACAACCCTAAACACTGCTCAAAATCTACTAGGGCATTCATGCAGAGGAACAAGTACAACGTTATTGAATGGCCATCTCAGTCCCCATGCCTAAATATCATTGAAAATCTGTGGTGTGGAGTTAAAGAGAGCTGTCCATGTTCGGAAGCTATCAAACCTGAATGAACTAGAGATGTTTTGTAAAGAGGAATGATCCAAAATGCCTTCAACCAGAATCCAGATTCTCATTGGAAGCTATAGGAAGCGTTTAGAGGTTGTCATTTCTCCAAAAAAAGGAGTATCTACTAAATATTGAGTTAATTTTTTTTTGTGGTGCCTAAATTTATGCACCAGCCTAAATTTGTTTAAACAAAATTTTGCACACTTTTTATAAATCCTATAAATATCACTGTGTTTGTCTCCTACATGATATATTTAATAGATTTTTTTTATTATAACAACGAACGATTTTTACAGAAAAATCATGAACATTGATTAGTTGCCCAAACTTACGCACCCCACTGTATTTGGTTCAAGTGGTTTCTGTGTGTTATGACAGAAACAAATTGAGGATATATAGCTCTGGAAAAAAAATAAATTTTTGTTTGGGGATGTGTCAAATGCAGAAGACACATTTCTAATTCAATCAATTTTCCTCGAATTTCGCCATGTTTAGGTATGCTGCAACCTATGGCAGCCCCACCAACTGGAAGGAGTACACAGCATCTGTCAAGAGCTACATCAGCAAGTTGATGATGTTACTGTCATAAGCCATGCATGATTGCAGTGCGCAATCTTTTAAACACCCATTACCTTCAAGTGAAACCGCTCTCAGAACAGTGAGGAAAACATGACTCCAGCTACTTTAAAACACTGACGCTTTTGGCAGGGTATCCAGACCATCACCATTTACAGATAATCTCCACCTGTCTGTAATAGTGAGGCCTCCCTTCCTAACAATTTGAAACAATTCTATGCACAGTTTGATAAGCTGAATAACTTACCAGCGAGGAGGACCATCCCAAGCACCCAACAACCAGGTACTCTGTCTCACCACACCTAACAGACGATCTCTGCTCAGAGTCAACCCCCATAAGGCTGCAGAAGCAGACAACATATCTCACTGAGTGCTCAGAGAATATACTCAGAGCGGCATCATCTTTTCAAAGTGCCTGAAAGCCACCACTATTATGCCTAAGAAATCTATTGCCCTGCCGACTGAGCTTCTTTCTGTAATGCCATCACCACCACCCTTCATCTAACACTCTCTCATCTGGAGAAAAATGACTTTTTCGCTGTTCATAGACTTCAGCAAAGCATTCAAAACTATCATTCCCCAACATCTGACTGAGAGACCCCAGTCAGTCAGGATAGGTGACACCTCCAGCTCCATCATGCTGAGTACTGCCCTCAGGGTTGTGTGCTCAACCCTCTGTTGACTATGTATTAATGCACACCTCCAACAAAATCAAATTCACTGATGACACAACTGTGGTTGGTCTGATCAGTGGAAAAGATCAGGCAGCATACAGTGAGGAGGTATATGGACTGATGCAGAACCAACAATCTGTCTCTAAATGTCAACAAGATTAAAGAGGTGGTTGTTGAATTGAGGAGATCATGATCACTCTCCACTGAGCATTAACCTCTCCATCAACCAGAAGGCCCAATCCCCCCAGGCTAGAAACAGATTCTTTCCCCTTCCATGATGGCCATCATACTTCTGAACAACTGCTCAACCTGTTCTGTAATTGGAAGTGCACAATGCACCTTTTAAATAATTGCCGTGACAATCACAGCTTGGTTATCATTGCTACAATAATTGCACTGAATTTACTACTTTGTCAGATATTTGTCATTGTATCTGTTTTTGAGCTATGTTTTCTTTTCTGCCTTTCACTTTCTTTTAGTTTAGTCTTACAATTTTTCCAGAATTGACTTCTTCTGTTGTAGCACAAAAGGGGAGGAACATTATTTAATTTCACTGTATACTATGTAAATCCTACTCGAATCGGCTTGATATAACTTATCTAAGGACACTTCAACATGTGGCCAGAACTCCGTTGAACAGGGAAGTAAACCACCACCCATTTTTAAACTACTATTCAAATACCAACACCAGTGAACTTTATCTTTGGGGTCACGATGACCTGTGCACAAAACATCACATTAATGCTTAAATGAAATAACAGTTTTAACTAATTTAGGTTTGTCTCATGTGATACCTTGGAACTCAAACAGGGGCCTGATTTTAATGTGTCAGCCGTGAACGAAGCCTCATTTAGATCTGAAAGTACAACCAGGTCAACTCTCCAACTTTCTACTCAGCTAATCTGTCTTAACTGTGCAGTCTGCGGAACTGTGGCCCACACATGACCCTCAGACTGTACAGACAAAGCACTAGGCTGCAGTGATTACATCTGTCCCTAGAGCAGGGCTAGGAAAATGTCTGTTTTCCTCAATTCTATTATCACATTTGACCTTCCTCATCCTCCCTGGCCTGATGAAAAGAGCGTTTAAGGCACACTTATTAAACATAATCTAGTGAAGTTATTAAAACAAGCCAGGATACTGAGAGACCTGCCACAATTCAATTACCTGTGTAGCTGGAGGGAAAAGTGGCTAGAATGGGTGACGAGTCTTCTGCTTTTATAGAGCCGGAGGAGCGGTGTAGTTAGTGTGGCTTCAATTAACACAATGGGGATGCGGTGGTAATGAGCTAGCTTGCAATTGGCCAAGAGGAGAGCTGGAGCTTGGCGGCTGTCTAGTCTCAGTGCTGAGGGCAGCGTCAAAGCCACGCTGAGCTCATACTTTCTTGTCACTCACTTCCTAGTTAGTTCCTGGATTGTGACTTTTCCATTAGAGCTGGAGTCAAAGATATGACACTGTCATTACAGTGCATGAAAGTGATGAAAAAACCAGACAATTTATTTCATTTTAGAAAGCTCTCTGTTATAAATTACTGTCATTTGCTTATTTGACACTGTATTATCTATGATCTCACTTTATGCTATTTTTACTTTCCTTTCTTTGTCATCACTGCTGATCTTGTCATTTTTAAAGGAGTTTCTTCCTCATCTCATCACATTTGCATTTTAGCCTCCACCACACCTTTTCTTTGTCCTGATGCATTGTCTTTGTGTCAGTGAATTATTATCTTTACATACCTCTAGTGGCCTAGAGTCCTGCAACGAAGAATAGAAATGTGAAAATTACATAAAACTGCAAACTTAATTTTTTTCAGGGGAAAAAAATCAGTAACAGTAGTATTACAGGAGACAACATTTATAACACAATAACACCTGCAGAAAATTTTTTAGTGCACACATATATCTATCTTTTGGTAGACAGCTTTATCACGGTCCGCCCCAGTCTGTCCCGCCTTTTCCGTGAGTTTATTCCTTTTGATGTTGCTTTTCCTCACCTGACTGCAAACACAGACTGCAGCGCACAGTCAGAGCTGCAGAAAAAATCATTGGTGCACCTCTGCCCTCTCTTCAGGACCTGT
>JAUMHJ010000005.1:21286425-21302855 GCA_032361105.1 Microctenopoma lineatum | reverse complement strand
GGTTTACCTGTGTTACATGTTTATCTGTGTTTATTTTATTAAAACCCTGAAATATGATTTCGTGTCTGAGTGCTCATAGGTCCTTAAGACAAATCCTAACAGCTGATTAAATATTTTCATTCATGATAAATGTTTTTGGAACCAAAACTACATAGATTGATCTCTTAACTAGTAAGTGAATAATTTTCAATTGAATACTAAGTAATGTGAGTATTTCTCATGTAATTTCTACAATTATTATAGATGTTTTAAGGATGTAAAACTCCATACCTCACACCTTATACACTTTCTCAGGTAAGTATTAACATTTTTCTATCTTGTTAAACACTCTCAAAGTTCAAGCCTTCATAGAAACACTGCTAGTGATTGAACATTTATGTATATTTAGCTAGCTGTGCATTCTGTACTGTACAGGAGACACGGCACAGAGGAGATTAATCAGGACGCAGAACACAATGTGCTGTAAAAAATTCAATTAAATTAATCTTTATTTATATAGCACCAAATCATAACAATAGTAATTTCAGGGCACTTTACATAGCACCTAAAACTTCTACAAATCCACAGAATAGGATCAGAACATTTGCTGAACCAAAATTCATGCAAAAAAACTGAAGTATGAAAGAGTTGGAGAGGTATTAGTTGATAAAGACCCAGGCGGACCCTATGATGGACCATTTGGGCACATTTTGGCACAACTTGTGCCATTTGAAGTTTCTCAGTTTTTTTTTCTCTACCTCTATTTTATTAGAAAGTCATTACACCAAATTGAAATTTTTGGGGGGAATTATCCACCCAACATATATATTTACTCTTTCAAAATAAGGGAACAAGCATACAGAAAAACTAATTTGACTCATAATGGAGCAAATTTATTACAGTGAAATGTAAAGATTTAACAATTTTGGGGGAAAAATCAACCATAAAGCTATAAAACAAATCATGGCATTTATCAAGGCGGTGTGGTTTTATTTTGTGAACAAATATTTGTAATCTCTATAATAATAACAAGAAATTAAACTGGCAGCATTGACATTTGTGTTGTCAATGAGCGTACAAACCATAGATGAACTAAAGAAGAGCTGGAACAAAGAGCACGGAGCAGTGGCGTCGATAGTGGGCCTAGGTTTCCTAGCTGGCATCGGAGGGGTTTTGGTCTTCCTCCTCTCTGTTGTGCTATTGTTCTTGTTGTCCTGCTTTGGAGTGAAAGATGATCTTGAGGCTTTTCTTTTCCTTGTGGTTGCTTGTAGAGCAGAAGAAGATGGTCCTGCCAGTGGCTGACTGCATCATCATCACTCTCACTGTAAAGTTATATGAAAAAAATTATTATGTTGTAAAGATATATTCATTCACAGTGGGCCTAGGTTTCCTAGCTGGCATCGGAGGGGTTTTGGTCTTCCTCCTCTCTGTTGTGCTATTGTTCTTGTTGTCCTGCTTTGGAGTGAAAGATGATCTTGAGGCTTTTCTTTTCCTTGTGGTTGCTTGTAGAGCAGAAGAAGATGGTCCTGCCAGTGGCTGACTGCATCATCATCACTCTCACTGTAAAGTTATATGAAAAAAATTATGTTGTAAAGATATATTCATTCACAGTAACACAGAGCTTTTGAACAGTGAAAAATAATCAGAAATAATATATAATGCCTAAGTAGACAGGATTATGTACATAAACAATAAATATATAACAAATATAAATATCTCTGGCAGCACTGAGCAGCTCCTTCAGTGGCAGGCTACTACACCCACGTTGTTAGGAGAGACTCTTTTAGAAGCTCTTTCCTTCCAGCTGCTCTCAGACTGTACAACAAAGACTGCAGCTGACCACGCGCACACACAGACTAATCCAACACACACACATCCAGTGCACAACAGTGGCGATCTTATGCGCAATATTTCAAAGCGACGCGTGTTGTTTTCATCTTGTACTGTCCACTTTCTGCGGTGACATTATTAGTCCCACTTGTGGGACTAATAATTCCAGGCGGACTGGCACCTCATGCGCCATGCTTTCACTGCGTAATTCACGTTGGTTATGGTTTAGTAAATACAACGGTAACTGTACACAGAACCAAAGAAATGAAACATGACTGAAAGAGTGTCAGCAATCCAGGCACTGCACTGGCTCTGCACGCGTTCTCCTGCCTTTCTCTGCTTCGTGCATCCTTTATCATTCGGTAAATACAGCAGTAATTTCACACAGAAACAAGGAAATAAATTGAGGAACAGGTTTACATACCTTTCTGATGATGGGATTTCATAATTCAGATCACTGTTGTCCTGATTGGGAAACACTAAATCCACCTTGTCAGACGAACAATCTCCTACACACAGATCTGCAGCGCTAGCAGCAGCTAACAGGTCCAGTGTCTTGTCGGTGGCCAGCCATTATGTTGGACTATCTGAAAAGTAAAGCCAGGTAAAAAAAAGTAAACTCCAGTGCAGAAATGTGGCCGTTCCAGGTGGACTCGCTCTGCCCACCTCCCCCTCACTGTGCGCCATGCGTGGGCCTGGATCAATGCAGTGAATAATGGAACGATACGTGCGAGTGTATCTCAGGAACCCATTGGCCGATTTCAATGGTTCAGACGTCTTTGGAAACCTCTCCAATAGAATCGATTGTTGTTGAGTTTGAACGTACAACGGTGGTCTTCACGAAGCACACTAACTAAACAGCACAGAACAATGGAATGCAGTGCGGTGGTGTCGGAGGTTTCTAAACAGTCTACAGGAGACAAAGAAAGCTAAAAACAATTAGAAATCAGCTCAGTGTTACGACTGGAAATGGATTACACGAGCCAAGAGGTTTTTTTTTACTATAAAATGGATTATAACCATAAACCAGCAAAGGTAAGACTGAATTTATGCTTTTGTTTTTATGAAATCAGTTTTTCCTTTGCTCTGTGCTTGCTGCTGGCTCTGTGAGTTTTGCACCTAGAATAATGGTTCTTATATTGTTAGAAAGGTGAGCGTCTTGGCTTTAATTTGAACCACTGCTTCTGTGGATACGATCATAAAGCATTGCTGTTATGTGTTTTGCGTGGTGTGTAGCTCATTAGCATATTAGCTGCTTTTTCCGATCAGTTGGTTTAGGAGCATATTGTTGTTGTAGTTTGTTGTTGTTGTTGTGGAAAACGATGTTTTCGGCGTTTAGATGTGTTTCTTCCCTTTAAGTAGATGTACAGTATGCATATATTGGTCTACAATAAGCATGTTTTTAGAATGACTTTGTAACAGAAAGTCCCAGCAGACCCGGTACCGGGGTTCAACAGGTTAATCTTCATGATTTCTCTGTATAAATCGTTGGTTGTTAGGATAAAGATTTTTATATATATATATATTATATAGGTGACACACAGTGATATTTGAGAAGTGAAACTAAGTTTTTAGAATTTACAGAAAATGTGCAATAATTGTTTAACCAAAATTAGGCAGGTGCATAAATTTGGGCACTGTTGTCATTTTATTGATTCCAAAAACTTTAGAACTAATTATTGGAACTGAAATTGGCTTGGTAAGCTCAGTGACCTCTGACCTCCATACACAACTAAATCCAATTATGAGAAAGAGTGTTTAAGGGGGGCAATTGTAAGTTTCCCTCCTCTTTAAATATTCTCTGAAGAGAAGGGGGTTGTTTTGAGAGGGGTGGGGGAGTCAACTCTAAAACAAAGATTGTTCACCATCATGGTATAGGGGAAGAATACAGAAAGCTGTCTCAGAGATTTCAGCTCTGTGTCCAGGAACATAATGAGGAAATTGAAGACCACAGGCACAGTTCAAGTTAAGGCTCTAACTGGCAGACCAAGAAAAAATCTTGGATAAACAGAACGGCTGGTGAGAACAGTCAGAGTCAACCCATAGACCAGCACCAAAGACCTGCAAGATCATCTTGCTGTGCATTGTTCAACTATTCGACGCATTGTACACAAAGAGATGCTGTATGCAAGAGTGATGCAGTGGAAGCCTTTTCTCCGCCCACAGCAAAACCAGAGCTGCTTGAGGTATGCTATAGCACATTTGGACAAACCAGCTGAACTTTGGAATAAGGTGCTGTGAACAAATGAAACTAAAATTGAGTTATTTGGGCATAACAAGGGGCTTTATGCATGGAGAAAAAAGAACACGGCATTCAAAGAAAAACACCTGCTACCTACAGTAAAATATGGTGGTGGTTCCATCATGCTGTAGGGCTTTGTGGTCATTGCAGGGACTGGGAATCTCGTCAAGTTGAGGGATACATGGATTCTACTCGATATCAACAGTTTCTGGAGACCAGTGTCCAGGAATCAGTGACAAAGCTGAAGCTGCGCCGTGGCTGGATCTTTCAACAAGACAACACTAAACACTGCTCAAAATCTACTAAGGCATTCATGAAGAGGAACAAGTACAAAGTTCTGGAATGGCCATCTCAGTCCCCAGACCTGAATATAATTGAAAATCTATGGCCTGAGTTAAAGAGAACTGTCGATGCTTGGAAGTAATCAAACCTGAATGAACTAGAGATGTTTTTTAAAAAGAAATGGCTCAAATCTTGAACCAGAATTCACACTTTCATTGAAAGCTAAAGGAAGCGTTTAGAGGCTATTATTTCTGCAAAAGAAGGATCTACTAAATATTGAGTCATTTCTTTTTTTATGCAACTGCCTAATTTTGTTTAAACAATTATTGCACACTTAATGTAAATTCTATAAACTTTGTTTTAGTTCTCAAATATCACTGTGTGTCTCCTATATGATATATTTACCTGAATTTCTTGGGGGGAAAAACCACTGATTTATACAGGAAAATCATGAACATTGACAAGGCTGCCCAAACTTATGCACCCCACTATATATAAATATTTATCATTCAACTAAGGACCCTGCCTCTGATTGGTTGTGAGAGACTGATGAACATAGATAAGCAGAGATCTGTGTGGATGGATACATTAGGTAAAATCTCGTTCCAGGCTCCGCCACCACTACTTTGTCCTTTATGTTGTTTCCACTTGTTGTCACCACCACAAAAGCCCTGGCTCTTAATTAATCTGATTGGATAATGAAAATAAATGAACTAAATGATAATGATAAATAATAATTAGCTTTTTTTTAATTTAACTGGTGATTTTTAGAGAAAAACAAATGTTTCACTCACAATGAAAACCATCACATCTCTAGTCTGGATGGACCAGGATTGTGAGCTGAGTAGATTTCAGACCCAATTCATTGGTCTGCTCAGGTTTATACACATTCACCACTTTGCTGTTCTCGCTAACTTAATTTATTTATATTATATTGTTATTAACTTATTGTTGTTCATATTGTATCTTGGTTACTTCCTCACATTAGAAATGTGAGTGCATGAAGTGAAGCAGAAAATACTGGGCATGATATTTTGTATGGCCTGAGGGGCATTCTGCAATAAATGCTATCCTTGGCTCTGACTCTCGTATAAATGCTTAAAACATGAATCGAATCAATGTCAAAGTTAGGCAAGAACGTATTCATTGGGCATAATGAATGAGTCAATGCATAGTGCAAGAACTGATCCACATTAATTAAAAGTGGTCATACTGGTCCGTCATGCACGTCTGGAGACACATGTTGACAGGAGACAGATCAAGCAGTTACCCTTGAGATTGTAGGCTCTGTTTATTTAGTCTCTTTCACTTGATGTTTGAAAATCACATGCACATACATATTTATAAGGGTCTTCAATGTCTTTATGCATTCTTTAGCACCTATTCCACCCATGCTGTAACTGTCAATACTAAACGTGTAACCCCCACTCTAAACCAGGGGTAGGCAAACATTCTGGCTCCACGTAGGAGCCAGAAAATTTTTCAAACCCTGTGGACTCCCTGTTTTAGCTGAGCAAATATTAACTATTGGTTCTACTGTGCTAGCCAGTGTCTGTCAGATAGCACCAGCTCTCAAATGTGACACTCTTAAATACATTTTCTTCATCAAATACACGATATTCTTTGTCAGATCTAAGAGTTTTTCCTCATAGTTTGATGAGAAAGGCAGAACTACTTAACGATCTTGTAGTTTTCTAACCTTTCATGGTGCTTTCTCTCCAGATGCCTGGTGAATGTAGACGTTGTCCCAGCAGTCTCTGTCAAGGTGTTTCGACAAAATCGGCACACAGCAAAATGCAAATTTTTCTGGGCCGTTTTGCAAATATACTTCTCGTGCTCTTTAAAGCCAACATTAATTACTGCAGACTTTGCAAACATTTTCTGACATTTCTTTGCCAACTTTATTATGATGCAATGTGTATGATGCGTGTGTGATCTTTCACGCGCAGCGTCTGTTAAGAAAATGTTTACAATGTAACATTTATAAAACAGAGGAAATCTGACTGGTTGCATTTGAATTGGGGTGCGTAAGAAATAATGATAGTGCTCTATGAGGATGCGCTGTTTTCTCTTTCTTTTCCCCAATTTCATCGAGACCGCTATGTCTGAGACCAAATAGAGGTGATACCAGGACAAGACAGAGACCTCATAAATCTGGTCTTGAGACCAAAAACCTCGGGAACTACAACACTACCTTTTTTAGCCAGTGCATCAAAGTTTGGTATCAGTTTGGTTGTGCCAATTCTTAAGACAGATCTGAGGTGTTCTTCAGTTAGCTGGGATCTGTGGCGTGCTTTGTTGATGTTCATCCAATTAATTTCTGCTCACACACAGAGGTAAAGCCACACAACACCAGCATCCACTATGCCATGTTCTGCATATTAAGAACTTGGCTTGGCTTAGTGATGCGTAAAAATCATTACGTTTAACAGAGTTAAACTTCTCCTTCAAGACGGGTTCACATTAAAGATCAATCAGTTCCAACTGCAACTTGTCGAGTGAAGAGTCTTGTGACAGAGGACATGATGAAGTGGTATACAGTATAGTGTTAAGACAAGATGGTTCCAGTGTGTGTGGCTTGCTGTCTGTCACTGCCAATGTTGTGCCTGTTTCTGTGTATTTTATTGAGTGTTATGTCAAATGTCAACTCTGTCTTGGTGTATGATCTCCAGACTCTTCTCGATCTCCGAATTTCTGCCAAAGATCTGGCAAAACTAAACTATGCAGGACATAGGGCTTTGCCCCCGTTTCTGTCAGAGGTCCCGGCTCACCTGTGCCGTGTGCCGGCTCCACCTCTGCAGCATAGGCGCGTCTGTCGCTACAGGTGCTGTAGTGGCCGCCTGGTGAAGCTCAGAGCCTTTTTGTAGTGCTCAACTGCTCCAAAGAATATGGAAAGGGGAGCTAGCTTCTCTGTCTCTCTGCGATTGCTGGAACCTATCGGCACCTGGTTGGTACCGGTCGGGATGGGATGTTCCAGCCCCGCAAACCCTGCTCTTCCTGTCCCCTCTGGCCTGGGGTGAATCTGACGCCGAGTCGAGCACAAATGGAAAAAAGGGCAAAGGAAAGAAAAAAAGTGTCATTTCAGATGTTAAAGGACTGTTGGCGTAAATATTAAACACCTGTCAAAGAGGCCAAAAGAAAACACTTTTCTGACATTATTGTGTCAAACTGTCACATTCCACATGTTTTATTCAAGTCTATTGACTCTGTTCTTAGTCCACCACAGAATGACTGTATCGATCCCTCACCTGCAGCTTGTAAAACATTTTTAAACTTTTTTGTTGACAAGGTTTCCTCCACCAGGGCTTAAATTTCCCCTCCTGCTTATGACCCCTCTATCTCTGTTCCCTGCTCTGCTGCCTTCGAAAGGTTTGAGCCTGTGACCTTGTCCTCTCTGCAGGAGATTGTTGGTCATTTGAAACCTGCAGGATCACCAAATGACGCTGTCCCTCCTCTATTGTTTAAAGAGGTTTTACCTACAATTGCACCTATGGTTCTCAAACTGGTCAATCAGAGTTTGGTGTCAGGTGTGGTCCCTAAAGATTTAAGAACTTAGTTAACTTAGAACTGAGTTAAGAACATGCAGTGGTCCAACCTCCAATTAAGAAACCTGCTCTTGATCCTACAGTCTGTGAAAACTACAGGCCCATCTCCAAGCTACCTTTTATTTCTAAAATCATTGAAAAGATGGTCCACAGTCAATTGATGGCCTTTTTGGAAACTCAAAATGTTTTAGAGTGTTTTCAATCTTGTTTTCAATCCTTACACAGCACTGAATCAGCCCTTTTTAAAAGTTTTTAATGACATATTTTTAGCTACTGACTTTGGTGACTGTGTTGTTCTTGTGCTTTTAGATTTGACAGCTGCATTTGATACAGTGGATCATGATATTTTACTTTCTCATTTGGAGCAGTGGGTGGGTATCAGGGGCGCAGCACTAGACTGGTTCAGATCCTACTTAACGGAGAGAACTTTTTGTATCATGTGTCCTCTTCCGCCCCGCTCTTGTGTGGTGTCCCACAGGGCTCAGTTCTTGGCTCTCTCCTCTTTTCTTTGTATTTACTCCCTCCCTTTTGATTTTATACTGAAAAAACATGGCATCAGATTTCATTTTTATGCTGATGACTGTAAGATCTATGTCCCCTTTAATAAAACAGGCACATACTTGGTACAGCCATTATTTCAATGTCTTGATGACATAAAAGCATGGATGGAACTTTTTAAAATTCAACGACAAAAACACTGAGGTGATGGTCTTTGGTAGCCGCACCAGAAATGGATTCCTTGGCCTAGTATAATAAGCCAGTAGCCACAAACTTGTGGGTCAAATTGGGTGCTGAACTCAAGCTTGACTGTCAAATCAGCTGGCCAAAATAAAGCCTTTTCTTTCTCAGCAGCACTTTGAGACCTTTGTTACCACTCGGCTTGGATTGGATTACTGTAATGCACTTTATATCAGTAAAGGGGCATCTATTCACTCTGGCTTTTAACACCTCATAAGATGTTGGAATTTACTTAATCTTTTATTTTTAGACGTTTATAGTTCACTTATACTTTTTTATTGTTTTGAATATTGCTGTTGTTTCTAATATTGCTAATTTTACATCATGTGTTTTATTTTATTGTGATGTTATTTCATTTATATTATTTATTTATTGTTCTTAACCCTTTCACTGTACCGCACTTTGGTCCTGTGACGGTTGTTTTTAAAGTGCTCTATAAATAAAGTTGGATTGGATTGGATTGGAAGTGAGGTGACAATTGTTTCAAAATCAGAAAACCGAGAGCAGAATTTGCCAGTCGTCCAGTGACTTGTGTTGCTAGTGTGGTAACATGAGCGAATGATTTGTTTGAAATTTGTCTTGAGAATGGTCAACTTGGCTTTTAAGGCTTTGTCCGTTTTATTCATAAAAATGAGCAGGCTATGAGGGCTGATTCTTTGGCCAATAAGCTGTTATGCCACAATGTTAATGACTTTTGGAAGGAAGTCAGAAGTCTTAACAGTTGTAAAACATCTCTACCATGCTCTGTTGAGGGTGTTTCTGGTCATGACAATATTGTTAAGTTATGGAGACAGCATTCTATGTCTCTATTTAACTGTATGAAGAATGAAGCCTTTGAAGCAGGGCTTATAGAGAACGAGGAAGTTTTTACTATCAACTCTCAGGAGGTTAATCTAGCCATTAGAAATTTGTCAAGTAGCAAATCAAGTGGTTTGGACCATATTTCTTCTGAACATCTTAAATATGCCAGTCCTAAGATTGCTCCTCTTCTTGCTCTCTGTTTCACAGGCTTTATGTCTCATGGACTTCTACCAGATTCAATGCTGTCCGTCTTGTTAGTGCCAGTCATTAAAGACAAAGCTAGCAAACTTGGTAGTATAGATAACTACAGGCCTATTGCTGTAGCCAGCATAATCTCTAAAGTCCTGGAAGGTATTCTGCTTGTGAAATTAACTCCTTTCATCAACTCTTCTGTAAACCAGTTTGGTTTTAAATCTAACCATGGTACTGACAAGTGCCCAAATATTTGGTGCGCATCCTGGCTTACTGGTACGCCCACCAGACAATGCATGTGAAATGGGGTAATAGTGTCTATTCCCCATTTGGTGTTAGTAATGGGGTAAGGCAGGGTGGTGTTTTATCTCCTGTTCTTTTTAACTTGTACGTCGATGATCTGTCCAGGCAGTTAAAAGCCTGTAACACTGGATGTATGATTGGTAATGACTGTGTGAACCATCTCATGTATGCAGATGACCTTGTTTTTACCCCGAGTAGTGCTGGTTTCCAGCATCTGCTAAATATTTGTACTTTGTATGCAGATGAGCATGACATCAAATATAATGTTAAAAAGAGTATGGTGTTGATTTGTCGCACTAAGGTTGATCTGGCATTACAATTCCCAGCTTTTAAACTAGCAGGAAACTTACTGCATGTCTGTAGCAAGGTAAAATATCTTGGTCATATCATCACTGATAAACTGACTGATGATGATGACATTTATAGACAGTGCCGCCAGTTATATGCACAAGCAAACACCTTAGTGCGCAGGTTTGGCATGTGCTCTTTTAATGTTAAGATACTCTTGTTCCGATCTTTTTGTGCACCTTTGTATACTGCTCATCTGTGGACACACTATAAGAAAGCTAGCTTGCAGAGACTGCAGGTTGCTTATAATGATGCTTTGAGAATTCTCCTCAAGAGGCCAAGGTGGTGTAGTGCCAGTGAAATGTTTGTTTATACACGAGTTAATACCTTACAAGCAGTTTTAAGAAATCGTATGTATAAATTTATCTGTAGGTTGGATAGCTCCGAAAATAAGATCATCATGATCCTGTCCAATATACAATTCAGCGTGTACGATGTCAGTCTCCGATAAGGCAGCACTGGTATAAATGTATTTTTTTTAATAGTGTTTTATGTGTGAGAGGGTGTGCTATTATAATTTGTGTTTTGTGTATGTATTGTATGTATCTGTTATGCTTATTGGACTACGAGTCTGTGAAGTAAAATTCATATCATATATCATATATATATATATATATATATATATATTTATTCATATTTATTTAAGATGTATTAGCTTACATCTTTGTAGGATGCAATAAAGTTAGGTATTACAGGTAGGATTATCTGCGTCAATATAGTAACAACTTATAAGTGCAATTTTTAGGGTGAGTTAAGTTTTTCATTTACTCTTTCTAACTTTCTAACTAATTGTGGGAAAATTCAGGACCAAATAGATGATGCTGTCTGTGACATGTTCACTATCTTATTCTATGTAATGCCAATATCTACACACCACAAATGTAATGTAGTTATGATTATGAAATTAATGTGTATAGGTTATGAGATTGGGTTTATACTGTAAGTGTGCTCCTGCACTGACTTGCAACACGTGCATCCACTAACACTAATGGCCAGACATAACGCACAGTTTTGGGTAAATGGTTATATTGTTTGTTAGGGAGAAGAGAAGCATGATTGTAATAACCCCTACTGACACCATACCTAGTGAGCAATTTGCATTGTACCTGAAACCAGGGGTGGATCTACAGGGATCTACAGGGGACCTTGCCCTTCCAGCTCATCATCTTAAGGCACTTTACAGTGTAAGGTTTAAGACCTTACACATTATATAAATACAGCAAGTCGAAAAACACAAACATAAGAAAAAGCAGAAAGGTTCTGAAAATGCACTACAAGTAGTCGACTCCAAACCGGAAGTGCTCCACGATGTAGTTCTAGGTTGTTTACCTAGAACTACAGTTGCTTCTTATGGTCTCAGATCGTCTTAAAGTGGAAAAACGAACCACTACACAGTTACTAGTGAAGGTATGTCTGCGTGAAATTTGAGGGTTTGAGGAGTTTTTAACTCAATATTTGTACCAAAAGTTAGACAAAGCAAGACTCGGTTCAAATACGAAATACTGATGTATATTCGCGTTTGTAAAGGTTCCTATGTCTACCTGTGTTTCACCACATGAATGATGTCAACGACATATATTAACCCTTGCGCATACCCTTGCGCAGTATCAGGAGTGTGCGAGGAACCCGTTGGTTACCTCGTGGGGTCAGAGGGGCCCTGGGGGTGCAGGATGAAGCGAGGATGGGGTGGCGATCAGGTGTAACGCCCCATGTGCCATTCAGTGGCCTTTCGCAGTATCATCCAGTGGCTTTTTCCCGCTTTGCCCTTTTGCAGTATCAGGAGGAATTCTAACGCGTCATTGGCCAACAGGACTCTGACGGAGCTACATTCGCCAATGGCACCGGCACGGAGCTCCCCTTTTGCTTAATTTTCTTTTGGAAAAATATTTCCTCCCTTCCCATCCTCTTCTCAAACTTCGTGACGACAGAGCCCTGTTCGCCAACGGGAACTCAACAGAGCTCCCCCCTTTCTCTCCTTGACATTTTTTTATGGGACTAGTCTGTTATTAGAAACAATATGGTTTTTTTTTCATTCATATCCGTTTTTTCATAGTATATTGGCCGTAATCACTTTTTGGCAATGCGAAAACAGCATTTTACTGGTTAAACTGGTCCAATAGGGGAAAGGGGAGATTAGATGCTTAGTAGGTATGTAAATATAAGCCACACTAGTACAATAAAACTAACCTCAAGCAGAAAAGGGCCATATAGGCTCTAATCACTATTTGGCAGTGAGAAAACTGTATTATACTGGTTGTAGGAGTTGAAGTGGTATAAATGGACTGGGTGGTTTATACTGCAGCACTGAGCAGGAAAAATCCACTGACTCATGAAATTGACTGAATATATTCCTTTATTAATATATGTAGTGTAGTGAAACAGAGGTAGATGTAGGAACCTTTACAAACGCAAATATACATCAGTATTTTGCATTTGAACCAAATTCTGCTTCTTGACAACATCTTATAGTTAAACAGCACAGATACGACTGAGGACTGATTTAAATGGCTTTGTCTAATTTTTGTTACAATTATTAAGTTAAAAACTCCCCAAACCCTACATTTTCAGGCAGACATACCTTCACTATTAACTCGGAGATATGCGTAGTGGTTAGTTTTTTCACTCTAAGACGATCTGAGCCCGAAAGAAGCAACTGCAGTTCTAGGTAAACGACTATGTAGCGACTGAGCGACATGAGCTCACCGTGCCCCCTAGCGTTGCGGAGCATTTCCGGTTTGGAGTCGACTACTTGTAGTGCATTTATAGAACCTTTCTGCTTTTTCTTATGTTTGTGTTTTTCGACTTTGTGCATTTTCAGAAATTTTCTGCTTTTTCTTATGTTTGCATATTTTAGTTTGTTGCACGTTATCATCTAGTTACTGCTTTTTCTTTTGTTTGGGTTTTGTCTCTAGGGGCCACCATAAAGAACAGCAGGTAACAGAGATCAATTTGAGTATAAAACATTTGTACAATAGGGTGTGAAACACTCAGTAAAAATGAAATATTCAACATTCCACTGTGCACTGAGACAGAGAGAAACTAAGATGGTGGAAAAACAAACAATGTAAAAGACAAAGCAGCATATAAAAAACATATAGTCATAGAAGCAGACACTGTAAAACAAAAAGAGCAGGCTGCAAATGAAGAGTGCAGCAATGCTGGCGGACATTGGCATCCCTTTAGCTGGCACGCTAGCCTGCCAAGTTGTAGGATTTACCCTGGAGCCCTTGGGCATAACTGTGAAAAGACTTAGTCGGCTTGAGGGGCCCCGCGGCTGGCTGCAGCCAGGGCCCCATTGTCTGGGCTTCTACAGAGAAGGAAAGGCTGGCTGAATGGAAGGAAACAAGAAGACAGAGAGGAGGGGACGCACAGGAGGAGGCCAGAGGGAGAGCAGCAAGTGGTTTCAGGGAGCAGGGCCAACATGTAGAGAATGAGGAACGAGCAGGATGCTGCTGTACACTGAGGGCCTAGAAGGAATATAACAACTCACTCACTGCTATATATAAAGATGTTCTTGGCATCTAACCTATACATATTTATCAAATCTTTGACACCTCGAACAAGAATGGAAACTATTGTTACTGCTCCTGAAACATCCTGTATATATAAACACAAGTTAAAGAAAAAGGAATATATGACATGCAAAGTAAAAATATTAATGAACATGACACAATACTGATATCACAGGACAAAGTGACTCTTATCTTCTTTCTGTTGAAATGTATCTTTCACATCATGCTCATCACTTTATGTTCTATTTATCTATAATTTTCTCTTCTAGAACGTTTTTAAGTTTGGATTTGAAAACGGCTACAACACAGTTCCATTCTCAGTTACAGGCACTGAGAGCTGTTGTTCTATGTAGCTGTGTTTCTGGTTTTTTTTCTCTGAGTGACCTTTAACGTGCAGAACATATAGCCACAGTTTAGTGAATTATAATACAATAAATGATTCCTTGCGATATTAGTTATTTATAATAAAGGGTAAAAACCAACACCAGAAAACACATAAAACCTAAATTTCTTTTTTTTTTATCTTTGCTGTTTTGTCTGAACCCCATAGACACAATCCACTTCCTTGTTTACTACTTTTTTACTCCCTCTCTTGGTGAATCTATGTGGTACTGTATATGTTCATTTCAGGCAGTGCACAAAACGCTGCCTGCACCCAGTGTCAGCAGCCGGAGCATCAGACCAGAGATTGCAGGTAGGTACAGACCAGAAGTCGACCATGAATGAGAGCTCATCCACCAGACCTGGGGAAAACACACGGTCAAGTGGTCAACAAATGAAAATGGAAAATTGCTACCACTTGTTGTGCTTGTTCAAGTACATGCAGGCAGGCAGGTCATGATGGATGCCCTGTGTCTATGTTGCTGTTGATATGATCAAAAAAAAGGGGACAACCCCCCTTATCCTCCTCCATTCACCACCATAATAGACAAACAGATGTGTGCAGGCAAGCCCGCAAACACAGAAAATTGCCTATGTGCAAAATTGCCTTTGAGATGAGAGATTTTGTTTATTTGTTGTACAAGTCCAATCATGTTTTTGAGTCCAAGTAGATTGTTAATGGTTTTTTATCAAAATAACAAGGAATTTAATGTCTTTTTCAGTGTAGCAACCAAACATGGATTTTACAGACTCCAGAACAGCACTGCAGACCAAGAGGGCCGGCTGTAAATAAAATGCATGTTTAAGACGGAGAACACAATGCTAATCATTTCAGTTCTATTTAAGAAAGGAGAGGACATACACTGCAGCTGTGAAATATGGTTAAACACTGTTTAAATGGGGAGGCGTATACGTTTCCTGGAAAAATCTGACTGTATGGATGGGAGTGTAATCATATGTTAAAAGCCTAAAGTAGCAATAAGTAGTGAACATGCTGTATCTCTATATCAGTTAAGTTTAGTGAAATGCATGTGCATCATTTAACACATAATATGAAAGCAAATATGGCAGAATTGCAATTTAATGAAAACAAATCTTGGATGTGGAAATGCAGATGTAATCGTGTGTTTTTTGTGCGCGCCGCTCTGTCTCTATCTTCCTCACACACACACACACACACACACATGCAGGTTGTAAGAAGATTTTATTTGCCTAATCATATGCATTTTCCAATTCATTTACATGCTTTTAACAAGAGGCGCTCAGTAGACATCAGCAACACAACAAATTCAACATTTATGTAAGAAGACATAGTACACAAAGCCACTGCGTAAAATTGGCTAAGCAAACCATAGTACTGGGGCTTATTTGTAACATTGGTGCTGAAAAAACTGCTGACCTCCACCACTTATTGATTTAGTAGCTGAAAGAAAAATTAACTTTTTCTCCAATTGCATGTTACATGTTTACATACTATCAACCATAAAAACACACATTTTATAAACTTGTCCTCGCGCAAATTTATTTTCGATCTCAACTCGACCTCTGTGCTCGCTCAACTCCTGTCACAGCATTACAAATGTGCTACAATTTCAAGCAATCACAGACCAGAAGAGGGTCAGCCAATCACAACACACCACGATTGTCGGTCTCGCTCAAGCTAGTATTTTCTACTGCTGCTACATAATATGGAATCAAATATTGTTTAGTTCGAAAAGTTTTCTTCTTCTTTGGCCATATTCGTCCAATAATTCACACTTAGTTTGCTGCTTACTTTTTCTTTTTATTAACTGATGCACGGAAGAAAAGCAGTTATAGCAGGTGCTAAAGCTTTACAACACCGGAAGAGGAAGTGAGATCGCATATCATCCCAAAATAAAGTGACCATATGATAACTTCCCTACCAAATAAGGGAAATTCACATATTTATTTATGAGAACACAAGTCTAACAATTATAACACCATATAAAAACAATAATGTGGTGCCACAGCGTCAGTTGAGTTATACATTTATGTTATTATCGCTTGTATTCCTGCTTATTTTTGCTATACTATACTACTGCATTTACCCAGCGTTTCAGATAATAGTAACTTTTATAGCATTAAAAATGACTAGCTAACATAAACTACTGTCAACAGTTGAGAGTTTCACAGTATAACATCAAATAAACATTTTTGTCTAGATGATAAATGTATTATGAACTAGAAAAGGCATTTCCTGAAGAAAATGCACTGTGAATGCAAAACTGCAGAATGATGTTTGCTGAAATTGGCTTA
>JAUMHJ010000005.1:21240372-21270810 GCA_032361105.1 Microctenopoma lineatum | reverse complement strand
GCAGCAAACAACGTGTTACTGATCGATCAGTGTCGACAACAGGAAGTGACGCAATACGCCTACCGTGATCAGGTGATTCAGGTGAAATTGACATCATTCATTTGTCACTGATCATAAATGTGGTCTAAAGTGCCTTACTAAACTTTCAAGTTGGCTCAGTAGTTCACCTTCATTGTATCATTCAAACATGAGTTTAACCAGATTAAGGCACAAAAACAAAATGCTATGTCTAAATCATGGTCCGTATGAATAATATAGAGAAAATATTCTGAGTCTACACTTTAAACGCACACTAACATCTCTTTCTCTTCACACTGACTTTGCTGTTGATGATTAGCGTGGATGCTACATAGAAGTTGTCTCATTATAACACTTTGTTATATATGTACCCTCTGCCATACTGCAAGGTGTAGTTTGCTGCTTCAGCAGCATAATTATTGGTGTGACAACACCTGATAACTCTTTTTTTATGTGGTAATGATCAAAACAGTTGTTACAACACATTTTGACCTACATCATCAGCATATTCACAACTGTACTTGTTTAGTAAATGTGGGACTGACTTAAAGCCTAACACAGAATTGCACGTTCTTTCAGGTTCTAAATAAAAAACACACCATTCCCTGAATTCTTCACATGGACTCTCTGTGGGTGTGCTGATCTGACTGTTAGAGAGGTAAATCTGCTGAGGAGTGTGGGAGCAAGAGGAAAGGTCAGGCAGAATACGAGAGAGGAAGTGTTTAGGTAGATGAATAAGAAATCTGATAGACAGGGCTGTGAAGCGTTCACTGTGAGAATGACCTGAAGCGTGCATTGACCCCCCCACATCAACTGATCCACATCTATAGAGCATGTTAAGGACTGGCATGTGGGGGCCATGTTTTTGGGAACTCTTTGTAACAAAAACGTTTTAACACTGGGCAAAGTCTATGTGAATCTGGTCTTAAAAACCAGTGTAGATTTGTCTTTGTCTGAACCTATGAAGATCCTGTGATTGCTTAGAAAGAAAAACATTCCAGGGTGTGTGTTTGTTACCAATCAAACACCCTGGTTCACTTCATATTAACCCTGCTCCTTTAGTATTCCTTTGTCAGATCATCCTGCATCCTCCATGTGCTCTCCATCTTTGGAATGACTTGTGTTCATGGTTTTGGGTTTTGGTTTATTTATTCAGCTTCGGTTATTTCCCTGTTTTAGTCTTGTTTGTAACTGTTTTAATCAGGTTTTTCCTCTTTAAGAGTGATTTTCTATTTATAGTTTTGTATGCCTTCATTTATTAAATTCCTTAATGCACACTAACCTCCTGACTCCACCCACACCCTTACAGTATGATCTGACCAATATATGGACGCAGTCACTAGCTTAGGGAGGTCTTAGTTATTCCGGTAATTGCTAGTACTGTTCAATCAGTTCTGTTCCTCATTATGGAAGTTTCTGCTTGGCAGCAATGCATATATGATTCGGTTCCTTGTAAAGAGTTTTTCTCAGGGCAGTTAGCTATGTACACTTCTCAGTCCAAACCACTTACCTCACCCATTGTTAAAGTTTCACCTCAAGTCTGGCAGCCATACTATGCACTAAGGTCTCAGTCTGTTCGTACACCTCAACCATGGTTGCATGGTGCATGTTGTTATGCATCTGTGCCCGGAGGAGGCCAAAAGAATTCAGACTGAGCTAAAGCTCCAGTCTATGCAACAGTATCCTTTTCACCTCTGGACTTTGAAGACCCCTATAAATATACATGATCAGGGGGAAAAGCCTGTCACCAGAGTCGGCGCTCTCTCCAACTCCAATCTGGAAACCCTGCCTTTGGGACTGCACCAGCTGACCCACCACACCTACCCTGGTCCCGGTCTCTGAATCAGCCTTAGCCTCGATACCTGCACCCAAGGCCGCTCACGCTCCAGTCAACCCTACTGTTTATTTTTCGGTATCTGCACCCGCCTCTGTCTCAAAGCTCTCAACCTCAGCAGACCCCGTTCTGGGTTTGACCTGCCTCCTGTTCTGGCTTCAAACTCTGTTCCTCTGGCCCATGTTGCCGCTTTGGTTCCTGTTCCTGCTCCCAGGCAGGGTCGCCTCCAGGACGACGCGGCCGCCACCTCTCTGGTTTCTGTTCCTGGATGGTGTTGCCTTAAAAGTAATGCTGCCATCTCTCCAGTTCCTGCTGCGAGGCGGGTCTATGCCGAGGATGTCACCGGCGCCTCTCCTGTTCCCGTCATCTGCCTCGATCGGTTGGGGTGAGTGGACAGAGGAGAGAGAGAAGAACAGCAGCTAACAGAGATTATAACAACAACAACAACAACAACAACAAGGAGCAGCAGACAAAGCATTGGGCAGGCTGGGTGGACCAGCAACCACAGCTCCATGGTCAAAGATACCTGAGAAGAGATACAGAGAGGGAGAGAGAGAGAGAGACCTCCAACTATAAGACAGAAAAGTTTTAGATCGAGTCTTAAAGATAGAGAGGGTGTCTGCCTCCTGAACCTGGATTGGGAGATGGTTCCACAGGAGAGGAGCTTGATAGCTAAAGGCTCTACCTTCCATTCTACATTTAGAAAGTCTAGGAACCACAAGTAGACCAGCACTCTGAGAGCGAAGTGCTCTGCTGGGATAATAAGGTTCTATCAGGTCTTTAAGATATGTGGGGGCCTGATCATTTAGTGCTTTATATGTAAGGAGAAGCATTTTAAACTCTATTCTAGATTTAACAGGGAGCCAAGGTAGAGAATGCCTGAAAGAAAATCCCACCCAAACATCTGCAAATACTCACCAAGAGAATGCCATAGATTTGTCGGATATATGAAAATAAAGTTTAACATGGAAATTAGATTTGACCAATATTTTGGAAATGCTTCAAAATAAATTGTTCTCCATTTTATGTGTTTTGTGATCAATTTACAACCATTTAATTGAATAAAACCATCAAAAGATGTAATGGTTTTGCAAAGCATAAACATATATTCTTTTTTCTCCTGACAGGGACAGTCTACACAGTAAAAACAAACACATGTCAAATCTACACTAAGAGTTGATTTTAACTCCATACAGATAACATTTGGTCCCACTCAAAATTAGAGTAAAATTTACTCTATGGTCAGTGTTAACTTTTCAGTGTTAATTCTACTCAATTTAGAGTCAAAATTAGCAACAAAATGTGAGCTCTGAGACCGTGCACACCTGTAATGATCAGCACTTTGTGGAGTTAAATCTTGACACTGACTTTTAAATCCGCTATTAGAGCTGGTTTACTCCTCATAGAGTTGGAAATACTCTTATCTAGGTTAAAATAGGTTAACTATGAAATATTGACACTTCAGTTTTTTACTGTGTAGTCACTGGACAAACAATTTATATTGTTTAATTTGGAGTGACAAAGTAGTGGTTGTACTGTTCTGTCATAATGTCACAACAAACCTGCACCTTTGCTATGTTTCCTACACACCTGTTCCATGATAGAGAACATGTGCATATGCATTCAGTTTCAGCTCAGTCCTGCTGACCTCAGGAAACTGTGAGAATCATGTTACTATCTTTAATGTTCACAGAATCATAAGCATAATTGACTTCAATTTACAAGTTGTACATATTTAAATAAGACTTTAATTTTGCCGCATAAGCATAAGGAAATTGTAACGTTTATTAAGTACTCCACAGTTCCGTGAATATTTTTTCCAGCTTTTTAATGACTTTTAAACACTTTCTATGAATATGTCTAGTGTTTTCACTAAAAATACCTGGCAGTATAATAATTAATCTGATAATTATGCTCAATTAAAAATGTGTTAACTTAATAAATGTCAATTAACACTGAGGAGAAGCTCCTTTAAAAAATGCTATGGTTTTGGTGATTCCAGTACAGTCATCTTGCGTGAGAGGACCAATAAAATCTGTGAGACAACCCTCAGCAGAGCTCTGCACACTTTGATGCCTCTGCCTGGTTAGAAAGCAAGATGCCTGGGATAAGATAGGGCCCAGTGATAAGATAAGGCAAGTCTTTTCAAAGTGATTTCTTGCACAAGCCATGTATTCAATTTAGATGGTAAGATATGCATGAAATAAATTGGATTTGGAGGGTGACGATAATACATTTCTACATATGCAGTTATTATTTTGAGAGCGACTTCCACGCTTGAGATCTGTGTGATTTGTTTATCCTGGCTCTGTGGCTTGTAAATGATAAGGTGGGAATTTGGACGACACACTGTAGTTGGTTGGTTGAGTCTAGACTAACGGTGAGGGGAATATGTCTGTGACAAAGGGAGATTTAATAATTATGATGTAAGACTCAAATTAATTTACTGCCACACTTTGTCCCTGTGTCGGGGACAACAGGGGGGTACGATAGCGACATTTTACCTTTCAAAACAATACCAATACTTTTCCCCTTAAAGGAAAATCACATGATTGCTCAGTGTAAAGGCAATATGAAATATGAATGAAAATCATGAACATAAATACTTATATAAAATGACAATAAATAAATCAATGATTGTGAAGGAGAAAATACATATTAAAAAAAAAGAATTATTTGATTTTATGTACTAAAGAATACAACATTAATACTTTTTAAAATATTGACAGATAAATGTGCTCTTAATTAAAACCAGAAATGCATCATAATACAACATCCTCCTCCACCATAATTTCACTTAATATTCATTTGTTATTATTATTTCATCAAAAGAGAATTTGGATCTTGACCTTATTCTGACTTTCACCATGCCTTGTGTAATTTATGGCTTCAGGCTCTTCAAAGTTGTCAGAGGGCTTTGTCTTCAAATGCTTGAAAGTTTTTAATGTTGCTGCTATGTGCCACAACTTTATTGCAGACTGAGTACAAAGCATTACCTTTGGTCAAGGGTGAAAAATAGCACCACACACTACGCTTCTTTTTTTGTCTTTGCCGCCTGTGCTGCCACGCTGCTGAGGACTGAGGCTGGTAGGGGAAATTTCTGAATGTCAACGCACTAAAAACCTGTATATCAAGAGTCACAATGTAATGATAATTCTGTTCACAGTTAACACAGTAAGTGACAAGTTTCAAATTATGAAATACAAATACTGAACTCATGAAGTATGTTCACAGGCAAGATATCCAATCTACATCCGGTTTTCTCTCAGCAAATATATCAAATGTTTCATCATCCAGATATGTGAGCATAGTGATATTAAAGTCTTTTATGGTTGGGATCAGCAGTGTGTTATAGTCAGAAAGACTTTGGGCTGGTTAATGGATAAAAATTTCACTTCGCACACACACACACACACACACACACACACACACACAATGTTTGCATTAAAAATGAGACCAAAACACAAGATTTTCTCTTTTCCTAACCTCAGTACTTCTCTTGCCTAAACCTAACCTCACGGGGGCCTTTGGTCTCCAGCATGTCAGGCCTGCACAGTAAATGCCCTCCATCCACCCCAGTCACCCCCAAAACACAGTAAAGTATTATTTATTCACTAAGAAATGTTTTAGAAGGGGACAATAACTTTCTCTACATAAACATATTGCAGTTTTGTTGTTTACAGGTGTGTTTTATTTGTGGATTGCAATTAGAAGACATATTTTAACAATAATATAAACAACATAATATCTTAGATTTTTTCATATTGGCCCAAACATGATCCACACACACACGTCTCACATCCTCTTGCCAGATCTAATGAAGTATTCCAGTTGCCAGGCTGGGCGGGCCATGCTTGGACAGTGGGGATTTTTCATGCTGTAATGTTGGCACGGGTCATTAATTGTGCTTTGCCATGAGACCAGTGGGCTTGTCATTTGGGTACAGAACCTCTATACATCTGCTAAACCCCACCCCACCCTACATATGACACACATGCCTGCTCGTACTGTGGGTGTGTCAGGACCTGGGTGGTCTGGACCCATGAACCCTGCAGGATTGACTGACCCACTTACTGCCACTAACTGATGACCCCTCCTCTAGCATTTAGACATTCATGTTAGCGGTCGTGTTCATATAGAGGACAGGAAGATACAGCATGTTATCTCTATCCATCTTGATAAGGTATGGACTGAAATGTTGCTGCCACTTGCACATGGTATGTGTGTTTGAAAACATGCTAACTGGATTATTCAGATTTTTTTTTTATTACCAGAATTACTGGTAATATTTGTTCTTTATCTTCACAGGGCATTATGTGACCAACACTGTCTCCTAAAAATTCTTGCAACCACAGATCTATCTTAGATCTATAGATAGATAGATCCATCTCTATCTTATAAACAATATTTATATTATTAATAATTGCAAGGTGTTTTTTTTTACATTTGTCTTGCCTTACATAAGCTGGAGGCTCTGGTTAGCTCTGTAGTAGCAGCTGCAATGGGTTCTATGCTTGTAAGCTGTATGCAGTATATTTCATAAAGAGGCATGGATTCTTTTCTCTAAATGTTAATACATATGTCCACACAATTATACTAAATTCATGCACTACACTATGCTTTTAATATACATTTGTATTTACTTTGATATTTGTATTAACAACAGCATGTCCTGACCCTGATCAACAGGAGACAGGCTTGGCTAGACTAGGATAAAATACTGTCTGACTTCGACAAGATATAAAACAATTCTCATATTACAACCAAGTGAAAATATTACAAATATTATTTACACAATAATCACACACAATACACAAATTACAAATGGAAATGGTTCGGTGCAGTGAAACAATGCACTAAAGTAATAAAAAACTACAAATAATTTTAATTTGTGCATTGTTCAGTCTCAGCGGGTGTGGTTGAAACAACACACAGACATATACATACTGTATATGGCAAGAATGTGCTTTTTCCACAGTCTGGCATTACTACTGACAGCTTATCATTGCCTCACAGCATGACCTAAACAAAGACATTATTTGTCTTTTCTTTTGATTACAGAAATAATGTCCCAATAAAAGAAATCGGCTCTAAGTTGCTTTAGTATTAGCGCTGTGGATAAAGAAAGCAAGTGAGACAATCAAGGAGACCCCAATGAAAAATTTCAGCCTTGTGTGTTTTTCAGGATTTCCACAGTTAATTTGCTGTGAAATGCAGCAATAGACATAGAGATCATTTCCTGAACAAAACCTTCAGTAATTACTGTGTGGCCAGATTTCGGAGAGCATCCCTTGGTAGAGCTGTGCTGGCACAGGAACAGGAGCTAGAGCACCAGCTACTTTTCTCTTAAAGATCCAAATTCACCTTCACACCATCTTCACCCCTCCTTTTTTTCTTTTTCATTTCCTTTAGTCTCATCTCTTCCCAGTCACAGTGAGTGATGTCTGCCAACTTGCTGTTAAAAATTTTGTGAGCCGGGTGCATTATTTAATTTGGAAATAATATGCTCTATGAAAGCTGACAGTTTCTCCACCATGAAATCATTATGTAGTGAAGAGGATTTTAAAACAAGCAACAAAAATGTAGAAGGGTTATTCAGAAATTCTGATACTGTCTAGTTTTTCTTTAAACCAAATTTCAAACAGGATAATATAGATTGAACTAGGGATGTTCCGGTCAGGTTTTTCTGCTGGCGATTCCGATACGATCACCAATGAGTGCCAAGCACCGATATCAATCGTTTGGATTAGAAATTTTCTAAACTATTATAGGTAAAAATTGGTGTGTTATGTGTGGCATTAAATTAGAATGCTTCAGAATGAGATCTGACATAGCTTAATATCATATCTATGTTTATTGCTTCTAACTACCAGTGTTTCCCCTACCACCCCCAACCCATCCCAAGAAGACAGGTATATTTTATGTAATTAGACGTTTTGTAGAGTGCCAGATGTTATGTCAGGTTCCCTTTTCCATAGAACAGGTCTGTAGTGTGTAGTGTTTTGCAGTGTAAAGTGTATGTGTGTGGGGGGGGCTACACCGCACTCACGACCTCTGTATGACGTAAAATATGAGCTACAGGTGATCAGCGTTCTTGATTGGCAATGAAATGCGGGAATCGGAGATCAAATACTTTTTCACGGAAATTGTCCGATACTGATCGATGGCCGATCGATTGATACATTAAAGTGAAAACAACTTATGCACTCGGCAGAACACGTTTTTTATGTTAATATGTTCTTCTTTATGTTCGCTGCAGCTGGAGACAAATGATTGTTTTATCACCGCTTTCTGTAGATTTTGTTGCATTGTTTTCATAAAGGAAGTAACGAGGCGTTTACAAAAAAGTAAGGAGAAGACAGTACAAATATTTCTCTAGAAATGTAGGCAGTAGAAGTAAAAAGGCATCAGAAAAAATAATTACTTAAGTAAAGATACAGGTACAATACTTTGTTACCTGACACCTCCGGATCTTATCAGGGTTCTTTGTTGTAATATCTCAGTTTTTACTGGAACCGAATGGTAACTGCTGGTGTCTTCTCCTTGTAAGTCACTTTAGTTAAAAGTGTCTGCCAAGTAAAGTAAAGTAAAGAGCAAAGAGTTCAGTTAATATAAAATGAAGTGTTTCAGCTCAACAAATATCCTTTTAGGGTTTTAACCTTATGAATGAACATAGAACTGTGCACTCTTAAATATGTCAGTGAGTCCTACAGACTTATATAATCAACAATCTAGAAAGAACCTGGGAAGATTTTAGGGAGGGAGACAAACCTTGCCAACAGAATAACTATATTAAATGGAACAAAATGCTTTGTGACAGTGGTCACTAGCACCATTCAAGGTATTTCTTCAGGTTCCAGCTCTAGGACATCAACTGAAAAAATGCTGCACTGATAGCTGCTGTTGTTTGACATCCTGTTTCTTATTCTTTGCATTCACACACAGTAAGTGTCAGTAAAAAAACCAATTCAATAATTTGTTATTATTAACCTCCAGAAAAGTTTTAATAAAAGTTGTGGTCAATGAGTGTAAAGATTTTGTGTTTGGTTATTTGGGGTTGGGACAGTGGAAAACAGGGCAGGGGAGGTTTCAGTAAACAGTAGAGACCAATTCTACTCTTCCTCCTCAAGCTCTTTGTCCCTTCTATGGTCAATTATGTGAATTTCAGAAAAAGGTTGTTTTATTAGTATTTGCCCACAGACGCATAACACAGCCATAAATTCTTAAATTCGACCACTCTGGAAAACAAATTGGCACATTAACCGGTAAATAGCTGGAAGAGGCTCTCCTGCTCATGCCTCTAAGGGCTAGCTGGGGAAGATGCAAGTGTGCCGATTCAGAGGCAATCTCTCTGCTTTATCATTCAGCATGACAGTATGGGGCTTGAGTGGAGGACTCAGATGGGGGCGACCGATGCCAGATGTCAGCCATTAGCTCTTTCTCTCTGTCTCTCTCTCTCTACATGCACAAATACATACACATGCCCTCCAACATTGACTCCCTCTGTTCCCCTTGGCAAGCCCAAGCTGTTTGCTTGTGTGGCCTGACGAGCCCTCTCTATTTATCTGTTATTATATTGGAATTGTCAGATCCAAAAACCAAAAGAAAACCTGCGGTGTGTGCCAGCACTTTCTGCTGAAGGTTGGTGTCTACTGCTGCTCTTCTCTTCAGCCCACTCCTTCCGTTCCCACTCACTCCCTCTGTCAATCAACTTCTATGTGACAGGAGAAAGCCACACAACCACGCTGTCTATGTGTAAAATGTATATGTGTGTGAGTGTGTGTGTGTGGGTGGGTGTGCATTCCGTATATTAGACCCATTTGCATTAGCAGCTAACTGACTTTTCCCCTCCCACCATTCTGCCTGGCTACATGCCTCGCCTCTCCACCACTGCATCAGAGGGGCTTTCAGCAGTGCTAATGAGGATTAGTATGTTTGTGTTGTTTATATGTGTGTCACCCTAATCCTTTTAGCAATAAGCTGTTTTTCAGGAAGTGGGAGTAATTTATGCATGGCACATGTTTCATTGGATTGTAAACTGATGCGATGGACATTCCACGCAGACTGGTGCAAGTATGTTATTTGGCAATTAACGATCTCAACAGTTGATAATCCACAACATGCAAATAAATATGTATCACTGATTGATACCACAGATGTTGTATATGATGTAACCCCAGAAGACACAGTTGAGGAGAAATAAGCCACTGCTTTGCCTTGATGATGTCTGTAGATGCTCTATAATACCTTTTGTCCTTTAAGTTCTAAAAAAGTGATTTTAGACTGAGTTAATGACAAAATTAATCACATTTCAAACTCTGGTGAATTCTATGCTGTTAAATAATCTAAATCATGTTCATATTTGTTCCATGTGTACCTCATCAATGCAGTTTTCAGGTGTTTGGGACGGCATGATAGCTCAGTGGGTAGAGCAGTCGTCTTCATACCCAAGGGTGAGCGAGTTTGATTCCTAGTCCACCTGTCTAGGTGTTCTTGGACAAGACACCGATACCCTGTAGTAGTGCAGACAGGTCTAGCACCTGTCCAAACAACAAATTCCCCTAGGGGATCAATAAAGTATTCATTATTATTGTTAACAGAAAAGACATGCTTCAGAATTAAAAAAAATATGTACATACATTTCAGACCAGCCCTTCAGAATCAAAAGCAAAAGCTAGAGACAAGCAAAAAATTTATTCACTATTGAGTAGGAAGGCTTCCTATTGATGACAAAAGGGGGTAAACTGTCAATTATTGATTGTAGATCCTGTAGAAAATCATGTGTTCCAAAATAAGTGTCTGATAATTCTTAACTGTCTATAGTGACAGAAGCAAAATCATGAGCTGCAGGTTGCAGCATCAATCTGTCATTTTGGATAAAAAGGCTACAAATTTTTAATCTGGGATTTTACAGGTCATGTAAAAGGCTGTTTACATGGAGTTCTGGAATACACTAGGATATGTAACCAAGCTCTGCAGACCAGTCAGTGAGGCCTGGTGGTGGCTAGAGAAAGGTGCCAGGCCTCGGCTCTGGGCCCTTCCAGTATCGAACCCTGTCGGTCAGTGCATGCTGCTGTTCCCAGGCTTTCATCTTCTTTACAACCTAGACCATCCCTTCCTCCAGCCTCCACAGGCCCATTAAAGCCTGATTTTCCACGTCGGCGGGCCAGCCAAGGAGGTTCGCAGCCAGTGACAGGTGGGAGGCAGGGGAGGCAAGGCAAGGCTGAGGAGGCCAGTGAGCCAGCATCTGAGCCCAGGGAGGGTGCTGGGTTCAGGCCAGTAACTGAACTGAAAATAGTCCTGCCCCAATATACAGGCCTGGGGGTGCAACCACACTCACACAGTTAGATAATTTACCTTGCACCAACAAACAAATACACCACTAGTCCATTAGATTTTAATGGAATCTATTCATTGTTGTTATGGCTCTCTTGCATCAATAAAACATAAAAAAATGTTAAGGCAACACACTTCATGAATCAGTTTAACAACACGCTATTTCTGCAACTGCAGTAGACACAACTCGGTATGGATTTTATGGACATACACTGTACACAATGCACGGCAATAAAGTGAAAACTATATTGGAACATACAAAGGCACATAACTTAAACTCATAACCATGTGAATTGATTCTCTTGGAGATTTAGTTTGTTAGAGAAATTATAAAAATGACTGTCCATCCTCCACAAAGGGTTAAACTGGCATCACACTGGTCAGGCTACTCAAGCCATCAGACCTATTATGCTCTCAGTCCCCTGTCCTTTTGAGGTTTTAAACTTCCCCTGCCACCTTCCATTTTATGCCGGTGTAAATGAGTTCCCCCACAAAATCTATAGTGTGTCTTTAAAAAGCGATAACTCTCATGGTGGTGCCGTGACATTGACCCCCCCAACAGGGCAGTTCCAGTTCAGTGCCCAGGCCTCACGCTCACCGAACACACACAAATACATACACGACACACACATGGTCATATATCCACATACACACAGGGCCAGACCCCAGGTGCACCAGGAGGAGCAGTTAAATTTCATCATTACCCTTTCCTTCCCGTGTTGGGGCTTTTTATAGGGCCTTTTTACAGCCCACTCTGAAGGTGCCACTCTGGTCCCAACGGTGCACAGGAGAGAGAGAGATAGATGGAGAGGGACATGGAGAGGGGCCAACAAAAAGGGAGGGCAGGAGAGGAAGAGCGGGAGGTAGGTCTGAACTATTGGGGGTTGGAGGGGAGATGGGGAGGTGACAATGTGTGCATGAACGCTCACAAACATGCACATCGTCAGGCGTACAAGCAAAGCAAGTAGGGCACTAGGGAGTGAGGAAAAAGAGAAATGGCATGAGAAAGACTTTTGAGGTGGTGGAAAGAAGAGAAAGGAGAGGGAGAGAGGGCCATCAGTTGTCAGTGTGACTGCTGGCTGATATAAAAACAGTGGCAAGGGTGGTGGATAAGGCGGATGATGAATGGGCTGGAGACACTCATCCATCCCACTGAAGGATTTGTGGCCAGGGAGTCGTGTACAGACACATCTAAGAAAGAAAAGACTGTATGTTTGTGTGTGTGTGAGGTTGAGGTGTTTTTTGTAAATACTTAAGAATGGCACGATGGACTGGTGATAGGACGATATAGGCGCAAAAAATGTTTTCAGTACAAAGGTGTACGTGTGTACTTTATTTAACTAGTCAGTACACGTCAGACTTATGCATGGATACCGAAATTGCTTGAGTGCATACTATGACAAGCCCCTTAGCTGCAAAGCCTCGATGGCAGCCTTCTGCCCGAAAAGATGTATGGCGATGCTGCTGTCCAACTCTGTACAGGCCCATCCATATCCATCACTGCTATCAGCACTGTCTAACTCTGTTTTATAGCACCAAACAGTGGTCAGATTGACACTAGGACTCTGAACATGTCAGGGTAGAGGAGATTAATTGGTAAACATACACTCTTGCCTGAGATGCACACTATACACTACACACATCATTGTCCTGATTTTCAGGGAGGAGCTAAAATGGAGGTTGAATTATTGTTGATGCTAAACCAAAAGTTGAATTATGACAGCATTTGAATTGGATGGAGGTCAGTAAATGTACTATGCAATACATGTACATGTCTGTAGCTTCTGGTAGTGTGGATCTCTTCCAGCATTGCTCAGTCTCTAGACTTGTTGATTCCATTCTCGTGCTATTACCCTGCATCTGAGAGATGATTTGGTGCTGAACATCTAGCTGATTGATTAGTCAATAGAATCAGCTTATTCATCATTGCCAGTTGCTACCCAGTGATACAAAAGGACAATAGCAGGAATATAATACATATGTAAAAATGTTCAAATATATCTAAACAAAAGGTGAAAAAACACTGAGCTGAGCTGAGCTGCAGTGTCTACACATTTCAATCTTACCATCCCTTTGTTACTTATTCGTGAGACCCCCAAAATGGAGGTGTTTTTGTCAAACCTCTTGGATTAAAACTGAAAGCGATGACGTTGCTCACACTTTGAGGGTGTTCATTTTTCTTTCCAATACACTATTTGTAAAGTAAAAGCTCAGAGCTTCAAATTCTGTCAAGGTATCCCACCTGTCACCACCTATCTAAATGTATTACTGCCTCTTCTTCTTTGAGGTTTTCCATTCAGTGTTACAGAAACAAAATAAAACACTTAAGACTGTAGTCCTAGTCCTGCCAACCTCCTGCTCCACCATGCAATTGTTGCAAAAATGTGATTTTACCGATTTGCATGCATTCCTTTTAATTTTGTGATAAACAGAATTCAGAATGAAAAAAGTATTACCTTTTTTGGCAGTATCTATAAATATGACAGGTTTCGACTGTCTAGTTAGAATACCCTTCTGTCTGCTTCTGAGGTCTTCCAGGAGAAGTTCAGGCTCACTGTTACCCCTTTCCAAGTGCCAGTGTTGTTGCCCATGTCTTGTGCCAGTCTCAGCAGGCATCGATCCTCAGCTTGCACCCCATGCCCTGGGTCTTTGCAAACTCCCCCATGTGCATATGCTCCGTATGGTTCAAGCACAGACGCCAATTTTCCACCATCTGTCCATGCCCTGTGTTTACACACAGAAGCGGTGTCTCCGCTGGATAGCGACCACCACCCTTCACCTTGTCAGAGCAGAGGGATTTTAAATGTTAACTTGTAGTATGCAGGGGAGAGAGTTGTCCACAGTTGTCATGTTGAGAAAACAGCCAAATATACTCAAATATACTGCTTAGAGGTGGGACTTCAATTCACCTATACCATTTCTTTCCCCCTTTTTTCCCTTCTCTTTCATTCTCTCTGTGGTTCCTTTCTTCTGGTCCTCCCTACTTGTCCCTTCTCCTCCCTTTGTAATTTTCTTCTTCTGCTCACCCCCGCCATCTCCCTCTCTTCATCTAACCTTCTCTGTAGCTCTATGCTTCCTCTTTGCACAGTCTTGCAAATGGCTCACCGCCAATGGTTTTTCTAAGGAATGAAATGATTTGAATGAAGAATGGAGACAAAAGACAGAACAAAGAGACAGTAAAAAGTTCTAAACACAAGGCAATGGATGTCTGTTGTTGTACAGTTTTGTTGAGTGTGTGCCCTGGGGTCTTTACTGCATATTGGGCAGCAGTCCAAGACTAGAGGTTAATCCTTTACCCAGGCCTTACCACTGGGAATGTCAGGAATAAGTCAATCATGATGATGCCTGCACTCTGCTGATGACATGTATGCATGTTCAAAGAATATCCAGTGGCTGCAGAACTGCTTCAACGACATAAGGGTTCAGTTTATGATGATAATAGGCAGATACACGCACACACACGAGCGTGAACAGGCACAAGTAACCGACACACATACCAAGCCATGGAGGCAAGGCCAGATAAGCAGATCATTTGAAGAAGGCAGTATTCACCATATAAATGCAATAATTGGTTTCATTATTTGTTGGGAATTTTAGCAACACTAAATGAAGAATTAGATAATGTTTTGTTCCCCAAAGTAGGCTGGAGTTGTGCACTCAGCTTGCCCACCATAGGCCTGTGTTTACATGATGTATTTTCTGGCCCTTATCTCAAATCACAAAAAGCACAGTTGCTTCAGCTTGCATTTATTTTAAAGTGGTGTTCAGTAAAAAAATTAAATATTTTGAGGATATTTGGTCAATATGCTAGCTAGTGTGTCTGTGTGTGTGTGTGTGTGTGTGTGTGTGTGTGTGTCCCACTTTATCTTTGTGTATATTCTTTCTGCCAGGCAAACAGTGGTGGGCGGGTTGAGAGGCAGGGAGACCTACTTTAACGGTCTTTTGAAGGAGATAAATGGCTTACAGATGGCCCAATCAATATATTCAAATGAGACATGGAGTCTAGCAATGAGCACTGAGCAGCAAACTGCTGGGGGTGGTGCGGGCTGAGATACCACAGGTCATAACTAGACCACACAAAGATGCAACCTCAGACCTGGATGGAATTATGTGTCAGTGTGATTTTATATGGAGGAGTTCATATTTATATATGAATCTTTTTAAAAATGAGGATACTAAATAAACACAGGCATACAGTACTTTAATCAGAGGTATTCACCAATAAACATATTTTAAACACACACTCAAATAACTCAGTGGCTTTAAGACATTAAGGCTCTACATGGCTACACACATGATCAAACTATTGAGATCAAACCTGATCAGGAAAGCAGGACGATGCATAATCCTAGTTTTGCATCACAAAACACAAACACACCTCACAGCTACTGTACCTGTGTCCTGTCTGAGCTTTATGGGGTCTAATGATATGGCATCGAAGCAAAATTCAAGTATTATTAGAAGACTTTCATAAACCTCTTTAACATTAGGTGACATTTAACACAAGACACATCTGTCACCCTTTGATTCACCTGCTTTACCTTCTACAGCAGCCTTTATAGTCTTACAGTCATAAGCTATTTTCAGAAACAAACGTTACTTAGGCATTACTTGTCAGATTACTATCAGAATGAGTCCATGTGTGAATACAGAAGAGAATTCACAGAAATTATGGGAAATATTTGCCAGGCTTTCTGGTGTTTTACCACTTCTCTCCTTTAGAAAACTAAAATTATTATACGCTCCATCATGCAATTTTTCTAACTATGAGGCCACAAGCTTTGCTTCAACATGTAAGCAACATTATCATTTCCCAGATGTATTTTTTGTGTCACTGGAAAATTTATCCAATTAAGAACACATGTGACATTGACAATCTGTTCTGTGCTGCATGTGTGAAACAGTAAGTATGGATTAGATTCTACAAACTGTGCTTTATAATTAGCGATTTTAGATTAGTTTTCTGAACCCATATATAACATTTCTAACAGTTTTCTTAAATCTCAGCATGGTAAATACATACTTATTTGGTGTATCAGTTCATAAATGAGGGCTAGTTCTACACCAGCAGGTTTTTTCTCTTACTGGAATGATAGAATAACTCCTCCTTTCATCCACATTTTGTCCAAGATGGAGGATCCTTGTTTCTAATTCTTGCACAGGATACACTATCATGTGTCACATGGTTTTGAGCCAAAAGATAATGAAAACCGATAACATAATAGAGATAATGCTAGAGAGAATAACCCACATCCCATGAGATAAAGTTGTTTACTGACAAAAGCAGCAGTTTGAAAAATTGTTTGGGAGTGATTCCGCCAATACAAGGTAAATAACTTTGATAAAAAAATACATAAAAACAGAGATAGTATAAATGAGAAGGAGTTGAGAGGGGAGGAAGGGAGTGGACATATGCCCATATACAACCAGTGTTTGAGGGTGGTGTTGTTGGTGGCGGATGTTCCCTGGGGGACGAAAACATGGCTTCCCAGTCTAGAGATAACATCCTCACACAGGCTTTTCAGGAGAAACATAAATATCCACTTCGACATTACCCAGGTATTTTATCATGGCCTATCAGATCTCATTCTCCCCTTATCACGCTTTACACACACTTAAACACGAATACCCATTTCTGGACATATTGCTCACATTCAAATAGAAGAGGAGAAAAGGTGGGACTACATATCCTACCAGATGGAGGAGCTCTGGTGGATTTATTGTTCACTTTTTTAAAGAACCAGGGAGCAACTTCAGGGATTATGGGAAATGTGGTTTCATTTGGATTTTTCTACAGCACTAAAATGTAATTGTACCAAGCCTTAAAGGATCTGTTCACCGAAATCACAAAGCACAAAAACATTATTTCCCATAACACAGTATGAAGCTGTGTTCTTGTTATTGTGTTTCCAGATTTACTTAATGAAATCACTGATGTTAAGCTGCTTACAGCGGACAGTTTTTCATTGTTTCATTTGGTCATGTATGTGGAAACAGTTTGTGCATACATATATAAAACATGATCAACACACAGGCAGGTTGTGAAAAGACATTTCTTAGGATGAGGTTGAAATGGAGTCATTGAGGTTATATCTGTGAGGGCCCCTGGAAATATGAAATTGTGTATGTGCACATGTGTGTACAGGGGTTTGTGTGTGTGTAGTGTGTGTGTGTCATAAGGGCACGTGTCACAGGCAGCATTAACAATAGTCCATTTTGGAAGAGAATAAAGGCTATTTCCCCCTCCCTCATACAATCCACACCTCCCCACTCATTACCCAACAGTCTGCTTCAGGCCTTAATCTCTCCTTGACCTGTGACCTCAGGTACAGCCAGGTGTTGACCACCCTCCCATTCAGCCCTCACTGCCCCCCCCCCCTTCCTTAGCCCCCTTCCCAGAACACAAATACAGATAGAGACGGATTCAAAGCCTCACGTGTCATTTACAGTATAAGATACACACACACACACATACACCATCTTCTTATGTGCATTCACAAGAACACATATATGGAAACTTAAACATATGCAAACACCCAGAAACACACACCTATACAAACGCTGCAGTCTGTCCTGACATCGTTGCTGTTTTGCATAGAGTGCATGTTCATTTATCACAACACGGGACTTTAATGGAACTTATCATTAAATTCATGTTTTTAAGATATCAAATAGAAAATATATCTCAAATAAACACATAAAGCATGCACATACCATGCGCACACTCACACCCTGAGAGGGGTTTTAAAAAAATTAGAGCAGCTCAAGTGGGAAAAGAGTATCCATTTGTCTTTTGGCTAATATGAGTGAGGCTGCATTAAAGACAAATAGCATCCACATCCATTCCCTTTATCATTGTCAGGTCAATTAATAGGCCAAGGATCCCGTTACTGAGTTACTAGAGAGAGGCAAGGCATGCACACCCACACGCACATACACACAAACACACACGTTTGAATTTCTTTCTCTGTGAGGACATAATGCCATAATGCATTCACTAGCCCTCTATTCTAACCTCCTTCATCATAACAAAATTCTAACCTCAACCCAAACCCAACTCTAACCAGAAGCCTAAAACCCAGTCCTTACCCCCAAACAGCCCTTCTAAGGTGTATCAGTAAGTGAGGCCAAAATCTATCACTGTCACCCTGTATACACACACACACACACACACACACACACACACGAACAAAGAAAGCTCTTTCAGCTGCTGACCTTGGCTGCTCCTCTAACACAAAAGACCTCAGAGATGGATGCCTCTTTGGAGAATACTGGCTCTCTGCAAGGGAACCACTGCTGCCACCAACAAACAAATGTATGTGAATTCAGGGGTTTAGCTTATTCGGAAGCTCATGATGTAAATCTCTTCTGAAACACACGCATCATTTTGCTTCTGCTCTAGAACAGTTAGATTTAAAGACAAACAGGATACTGGCAGTTGCGCCCCACATGTACTGGTGTGAGAGTAAAAAAAAAAACATCCTGTCGTGAGGTTCACTGCTCTGTGATGTAAAGTGCTGCTCTGAGAGTGATGGAGAGCCTCTCCGGCCTTTAATGACACCGAGCATTTATCAGTCATGTAGATTACAATGTCACCTGAGTGTCATCTGAACAACAGACTGGGAGAGTCATGCATTCAGCACACAAACACACGTGTACCATTAGCATGTTATAAGTATTACTATTATTATTATGCATATAGGTTGTACGACAATGTACACACAGATATTGACCTTTCCACTACTGCACGTCCTGATGTTCCACTGAGTGTTTCTATGCATTCTGATAGACTGATGTAGACATATATATGTCTATAAATGTACTGATGAACGTAACAAATGTAACAATATTTGTCTTTGTTTTGCCATAGCTCAACTGTTTAATGTTCTTAAATAGAACGGCTGCAGCTTAGGACCCAGGACCAAGTTGCTACTGGTAGAGAAAAGATTTCTATGTGTGCAGAATATTCACCATCAAAACCAAAAACCCAATTATCATACATGCATCCATGTCCCTCTCCCTTTTTTCTTCTTTCATTTCATCCCTGCATCTCACTGGTTCCCACAGAGAGGAGGTGGAAAAGTGAGACATAATGACTTCTTATTCACTTTTGATGGTTGAGAGTGTGTGAGTGACTATAAGGGTCTACAGTTAACCCTTATAGACAGACATAGTTAACCCACATTTACTGAATCATAACGTGTCACACATGCTGCATACAGACTGGTAAAAACAGAGTAAATGAGGTATGACTGTGTGAGACTGAATTCATTATTTTATTTGCAGCAGTTTATAATCTAATTGAAATGCAAAATAATCAATGTTTTGATTATGAAGTATTGTGTAATTTGCCTCCTTTTTATGAGCAGAAAGGGAAAGAAAGGAGAATACATGAATATTCAGGATCTCACATCAACATCTAGTTTCTCCTCAGCACAAAAGTAATTGTCAGACTCATTTTATTGCTGAGTGATAGCTGGCTGCCTTAAAATCATGACACAGATTCAAAGAGACAATAACATCCAACAATAAAGAAAAGCTTTTTAATGAATGAAGGGTTGTAGTTTATGGTCCATTTGTAAAGCTACTGTTTGGAACTAGTCAGTCAATCTGACATGAAATAAACTCCTGGGAGTAATACACTGAGTTACTTCTGTTATTCATCCAGATATTAAACTGTAGCGATGTTGTGATGTGACTTCGAAACAGTCCAAACATCCAATCAGTAACAGATAGCCAATAAAGTGGGGTGTCAGCGTGGTGCTCGAGCAGGCTGCCCTCTTGTTTCTTTGATGTCTCCTCAGAGATCTATCATCACTGCTCAATCTGCAACTGAAATAAGGAAATGGGAACAGCTTCCAAGATGGAGAAGTGGAATGATTTCTGGCCACACACAGAGGAGTGAGAAACGATCAAATGTCGTATCTTCGGAAGGGTTTACTGCCTTTACTGCCTGCCTACAATTTTACATACACACGCACACACTGCAAGTGAAGTTCCACTTTGCAGCATGACATGACATGAAGTCAGGAACAACACCTTGATGAAGCTGAAGGTACCTCACACTTTACACAGTACACAGGCTGCAAGTGATGTAGTTTTTATTAACTTAGCAGTACACATTTTATTATGAATCGACAAACAAACACACAAATGTGTGCATGTGTAGACCTTTTCTCCTCAAACATTGCATTCCATTCACACACACGTACACATTTTGTTAACACATTGATGAGCCTGATATTTAATCAATGGAGATTAACTTGCCCAGGGTAAGTCCTCTTTGTCCATTGCTTTCTCCAAAGGAAGAAACCCAAGTAGAATTATACGGAAGGGGAAATTATGCCAAGATGATAGAGCTTAATATATGGTAATTATTTGACAGGATATACTTACACAGCGATTAGCATATCTCCAAGACGAGACAGAGATAGAGAGCGGAAGGAGAAGAGAGGAAGGGATGAAGAGAACAGAGGGAAAGACGAGAGCCACCTGATAAGGATTTCTTTCTCCCTCGCTGACACTGGCTGCTAGCAGAGTCTGTGTAGGAAAACTGTTCTTCCATATGTACCTTCTCTGATAAACCATCTCTATAGCAGCTTGGGCAATGCTAAGCAGGTGTGATGTGCCTGGCATAGCAAACAGACATCACACATAATATTAATTACACACAGTTTAAAATGTACTGCTGCACACACAGAGTAACATTGGTGGTACACAGAAAAAAGCACATGCAGGTGTGTCACCACAAAATTCCGGGTTGGCTTTTAGCTGACGTGCCAAAACACAGACACACACACAGCCACAGTCAGCTAATATCCCTCTTCACAATACATGACTGAACATTTGCTGAAACACCCGATAAAGACACAGTGCAATCCATTACAGTGTGTTTGTGTGGCGGTGTAGTACATACATCTTACTGTCTGCCTCTGTGTCCTATCGGCTCAGCCCTGCCAATACTCCCACTGTGGAGAGTATATTTGACTAATGCACAAGGGCCATGAGGATAGATTGTTCACACACGCACACACACACAGTTTAATATGCAGCAACATCAGTTATTGGCCTTGTTGAAGGTGTTACAAAGAAATCGCACATGAGTATTGCATGCATATACATTTATGAAATACTTTTGTGCACCTACATAGACAATACTCTGTGTGTGTCGAGTGCTGAGGAAGGCCAGGTCATTCTCTGCCATGTGTCATTTCTCTTCACAGTGAGTATGAGCTGTTGCCAAGATGTGGACAGCTGCATGTGATGTGCCATCATTGTGAACTTCCTGTGTGCTTCTAGCTGTTTTCAATTAATCCTTGTGATATAAACGTTTCAGTCATTCAGTCAAGTTTTTATTCATGTATGTTTCTGTTGTAGGATACATTGCACTTCATCTCCTAAAGTAGATACATAAGCTTTTCCTTTCCACCAACAAATAGATGTGTAATAATGCTGCTATTACAGTATTCCTGAAACTCTGTACAGTCAGAAACCATTCATATCTGGAATCACTACATTGTCAGAATTCTGAACAGACACAAGCAAGACGTTTATGCACGAGTCCAAGTGGACATTTGTGCCGAATGAAACAGCCTTAAGGACAGACAAAGAGCTGCACCTCCTGATCCACAGCGGCCCAGTGTGTGAAATACTGAAGCTCGTGATAAAAAAAAACACAGACAACGTTTGCTCCTATAGTTCTATAACAGATGGATAGATATTAAAGGTGACGTGGTCTGTGTTAAATGAGGGAATGGATCCTAGCAGGATGTGGCTTAGAAATGGTGGCGTGAATCTTTGATGGTGATCTCCAAACACACTCTCTCTGTGCATATGTAATCTCTAGAGCCCACTGTGGTTATTGGACTGTATAATGTGTGTGTGTGTGTGTAAACTGGAGATAGATAGTTTCCAAATGGAAATTCTGGTGTTGCAGCAAGCATTACACAGAAAACATGCAGAATATAATAGAGAATAATACAGAAATGTTGGTGTGACTGGCTGTGATGCAAAGAACTTTGCACTGACAACACATAAAAACTTAATGAATGGGGATGGAACACTCCTGTGCTCCAGGATTATCTCTTTTATTATCTCTTATCTCAAATACAGCCTACATACAATTATACATTTGTTTTTAAGGGTAATAATGTTTCTGTTTGTGTGAATAGGGTCGCATCTTTAACATGTTCTATTGGAATGAAACAATATTTGCCTGCTTACCTCATGATGTAGTGTGTGAATGAAATGATCTCTCATGGAGAGGTTTGCTTTTGTGATTTCTGTTGTCCACACACTCCCCAACGCAGACTGAGACTGTCACCCCTTTTAATTATGCCTTTTTTGTCCTGATTGAATATTTATTGGCTTATTTATTCTTAATCACAGACAGCCGCTCGTCTCCTCCATTGAATTTAAAATTTCTCCATCTCTCACACACACACACACACACATGCGCACACACACTCACTGTTACATGCACAGCTGAACCTCTTTTCCTGGTTGCCCTTGGCAATCTCTCGCTGGGCCAGTTTTTCAGTCAGTGGGCGAGTCAGTCTGTTGGTCAGCTAGTCAGTAGGTGACTCTGATGATTTGTGAGTGAGTCACCCATCTGTTAGTCAATGATTTCACCTGTCAGTCATTTTGACACCGTTCAGTTGAAGTTGCGTTATTCAGAAATGAAACATTCTTACAGTGAGATTAGAACACTTTACTCTTTACAAATGACTTTTTACTTAATAAGTACCACTCTTTTCCTATATTTTTTTTATTCTGCCTTTTCTAAGAATACAAATATAGGCAATTACATCAGAAGTCTACAATTAGACGCTTTGGTAAAACCTTTGGTATGGATAATGGATCATTAGTCAGTCATTGAGTCTACAGCTTAGCCTCCTTTGACTCTCTCTGCTTTATCTCTACCACAAACTCAGACTGCATTATCCCACCATCACGGGTGTGAGACAGTCTGGCCCCTGTTCTCTACTACCAGAGCAACACCAGGTAAATGACTTCCTAACTATGCGCTCATTGTTTCCGCCTTCGTCTTTTCCTCATTCTGTCCTCCTCTAATTCAATAACCATAGATTCAGTGTATCAATTCTAGCTTTGCTATTGAGATTTAATCAGGTGTGCATGGAACCGGCTTGGCGGCAGAGGGGTCCTTTTGTGAGCAGCCCATCTGTTGGTAACACAAGGGCCCCAGATCTGGCCTGGCCCAGAAACAGATCGTGGGAGGGATGACAAGATGGCCGGACGGCCTGTTTCCCTCGATGAAACCTCCCGCCCCTCACTTCTTGGATGTCTGTCTGGACTTCTGCTGTCAGAACAACCACATTGAAGGTTGATTTCCATTGTTTCTACCACTGTTTCTGAACAAACAGACGCAGTACAGAGAGTAGTGAACTCAAATTTTCAATTCAAACACCGACACTGACTCACTGTACTGTTCATTACATTAGATGTGTGCTGAAGATTATTAAACATTTTGGTTACATCTACATTTGATTTCATTTCTCACAAATATTATTATTATCATCTCTGTTTTTCTTTCTGTCTGTACCTTTCTGCAGGTGTCCTCGACCTCAGTGTTGTGTGATTTGCAGTGGTAAAGGGAGTTTTTCCTCTCCACTGTCGCCTAGTGCTGCTCAAGTGGGACTGTTGGGTTTTCTACATTATTCTGTATATATACACTTATATTTTTGAAGATTTTAAACCTGCTTTGTAAAATGCCTTAAGATGGCATGAAAGATAAATTATAAAATGCAAATACAGAAATGAGTTGGATCTACAAAAAGAAATACACAGCTTTTATGTTGTTAAAAAAAAATCAAGCAAAGAAGGTTTGATTTAAGTTTTTTTTCTCTTTTTAAGCTTCAAGTGGTGAAGAACCTGGTCAGCAATTGCTGTACAGACTGTCTCATCTCAGTCGCTGAAGCTTAAAACTCCTACAGGGGAGTCACAGGTGTCTTGATTGTCTCCGTTTTCTCATCCCCTTCTAGTACCATATTCCTCCAGTTTCTTAATAATTTATTTTGAGTGACTTGGAAATGTTCATGTATTGATGCTTTTCAATAAGCATTTCTCCTCAATTAGGTAACTCGAGTGTAATTGTGTCTTCATGGAGTGGTTTTTGACCAGGACACTGATACACCAGTAACTGAACCCAGACTGCACTCATGATGATCGACAGTAAACTTATTTTGTGACTTCTTACTTTTAAATGTGGTGCCCTTTATTTTTTATTTTTTTTGTTTCCTCTAGGTGATTTACATTACTTTATAGAGATTTGTTTTTCCTTTGAATGAGGTTAAATATGCCAAATTATATCAACCACAATTCTATGTTGTAAAAATAAATCATCCCTTAACTTTTCACTGGAATAATCCCTTAAAACAATTAGAGAGTTGATAAGTATCTCCATTGAATTGCTCTTCATAACAAAGCAGAGTAAATTGAACAATAGTAACACACACATATCCAGATCTCCAGCGATACAATGAACAGTGTGTGCAGACACACATGCCAACATAGTGCATATGTGGCACATTTTATATTTCGCACAAACACAATGTGCAACTGAGGCCACACAGCTTTTCCTTCTCCAAAAGAAATTGATCATGACAGCATGCATGCAACGCACACGTAGACACACTGTTTTATGCTTTTATAACCCTCCATCACCACTCACACATACTGACAGATCTGTGTGTGCATTTGTGTGTGTGCGTGTGGAGGGTGAGGAGTGCTGTTGGTCATATTGGCAGTGCTGATAGGTTCCAGCTCAGTATTCCCATCATTCACTGGGGTTATGACCTCTCTGTAAATGGCCTGACAGCAGGGAGGAGAAATGTGTGTGTGTGTGTGTGTGTGTGTGTGTGTGTGTGTGTGTGTGTGTGTATGTATGCATGGAAAAGTAAAATGAAGAAACAGGGGATACAGCAACGAGGGCCATAACACAGAAATTGCTATGGTGATGTGATGATGATAAAGGTAAAGACCACGTAGAAGATGAAGACAGTTCTGATCTTAAGTGTGGTGTAAAACAATTTGAAACCTACTGTAATGAAACACTGTTTCATAGGCTGGTACAAGCAGCTTGGAATGATTGTTGAGGCCCTTTTATAAGATGTGTATTTTAAACCAAAAGGTTTTTAGATTTCTTTAAATGCATCTTTCCTTACAACCCAGATTTCCCTCTGTCCTCAAAGAGCAGTGTTCATAGGCACCTACTGAATGGCTGGAGGTGCAGCCTTCACGTTCACCTGCAGCCAATGGGAAGACAGACTAATAAATAACGAATGTGAATAATGAATAATATTCTGTCAGTTGTTTCAGAATATTATGATCTCGTCTAGTAAATGTCCTGTGACTAACAACTAGGGGTGGAGCCGAACCCAAATACAGTACTCGTAAAGGCACCAATAATTTGTATTTTACGAATACTTATTTTGAACAAATAGTTTAAAAATATTTGTATTTGTGAACAAGGAAAACTTTATAAAAGAACAAGGAAAAGTGGTGTGAATAGTACTACGCCCCCCTGGCCTAAGGGTGATTTGTAACATGTCCAAAAGTCCTGCTCCTCCAGAGCGTTCCAGCTGGACCACATTGTGGTATTCAAACACCTTCTTGTAGTTTCCCACACAGGTTTACCTTCTTCATATTAAATTGTTATCAACTTTAGCTTTATATAACTGCATATGGACATCTCCATAGTGACAGTTTCTGTGTGCATCTGGTATCAACAGAGGTGCAAGATTATTAATTGTCATAATTAACAGTCATAATGTAACAATTCAATTCAACTTTAGGTGAAACATCATCAAGAAACAAAACAAGTCCACTTGCTATTGAATTAAACGTATTTTAAGATAAGGTTCTATGAGGTCTTTAAGATATGTGGGGGCCTGATCATTTAGTGTTTTATATATGAGAAGCAGGATTTTAAACTCTATTCTAGATTTACCAGGAAGCTAATGGAGAGAAGCTAATGTAGGAGAAATATGATCTCTCTTGTTAAGTCCAGTCAGAACTCTGGCTGCAGCATTCTCGATTAACTGGAGGCTTTTGAGTGAGTTATTGGGACAAACTATCAGTAATGAATTACAGTAGTCCAGCCTAGAGGTAACAAATGCATGGACTAGTTTATAGGGAATCACTCTGAGACAGTATCTTTCTAATTTTGGAAGTTTTAACAATACGTTTTATTGTGATGCAAGTGTGTAACGTTCTGACATGACTTCTCTAATCATTAACATCTATAACACAACAATCAAAGTTTGTTGAAGAATAATGAGAAACACAGAATGTTAAGACAGCTCCATATATCTGTAGTAGGAAGTGAATTGTGCGTAAATCTAGGTTCTTCCTTTACCTGAAACACAGTTCTCTATTCACGGTTAATAATAGGCAGACTTTATCAGCTAGTCAGGCTGTGGTTCTTAACAGAAATTGCTCTTTACCACTGTCATAACTGTTCCTAATGACAGTAGAAGATTTCATATCCGAGAGAAGTATTGAACGTGACCTAGTGGTCATTTTAATCCTAAGGGCAAATGCTTGTTTGATGGGCAATGGGAAGATAAAGCAGTGGTCTATCCTGATGTGAAAACATCATTGTGAGTTGTCATGGGTGACAAATCATGATACAAGGAAAAAGAGAATGATGCTAATGTTGTTTCTGGTCAAAGAGAATGTGGACCGTGATGATGACTGACCTGTTTAAGGAGCACTGTTGATTTGGAAAGAATACCTTTTATCCACAAAGTGGTGACACAACAACAACAATACACACCACAAATTAGCACAATGCACAGGCGGGGCACCTCAGCTGGCCTCCACACCCCTGTTGACACAGGCCTGACCTCTGTTTTGTGTTTATGTGTGTGTGTGTGTGTGTGTGTGTGTGTGTTTGTCTGGTTGGCGATTCACAGAGTGGGCTGTCACTCCACTCGCGTCTTGCTGCCAACAACCGTTGAGGGGAGGGCTTGATGTGGGACGGTCGGTCTGGCATGGCTTAAAGGAAGACGGGGAGGGTTGCTGGAGGGTGACATGAAGGCACGTGTGTGTGTGTGTGTTTGCCCTTCTAGAGTTGCCTGGTCAATTAAATTCACATTGAGGATAAAGGATTTGCAAAAGATATACAAATAAGTGAGTGTCCTGTGTGGGGAGACTTGTGTTGAATGATGTTCAGGATTGAGATGTGCAGGCACTTGGACAGGGAACCGTCTCTGAAACATAAATTTTAGAACACTGAGTGAAATACACATTTAACTTCAAGTAGGCCCATAAAACGTCACCATAGTAGTAGTTTTAATCAGACGCTGTTTATACTGTTTATTTTGAACATCCTGAAAATGAAGATTTCGGCCATGTTACCTGAAGTCTTCTAGCTGTGATTATTAGTTTATTTGTTTGTTTGTTTATTATGTTTAATGTTTTCTAACTGGGGTAAATGGTCTTAAAGTGTGCCAGTATGCTGACCTATTTAAAATCTATCAAGAGAGTAATAATTCACTTGCTGGTAGGAAGATCAGAAATGTGAGAGCTGGTATCGTGAACAGTAATGTACTGGTGGGCTGTGCTATCAGATACAAACTTAAGCAAAAGTAAAACCTGAGGTGGAAAGACATCAGTGCACCTGCTGTTATTTTCATAGATAATTATTAAACACAACAACAGTGTCACATCGCTGTCAGAGGAAGCTAATATTCAAAAGGGTCATGCATAAAACGAAACAGCTTTTGTACATTTCTGTATTTTACTGGAAAAGCAGTGAAAATCCCCCACAGAAAAATGGCTTAAGAGTAAACTGGGTGTTTAGGTTACGAAGACTCTATTCTACACATAATATTTAACATGTATGCTAAATTCATCACACAGAACAGAAAAAGCTGCATGTTTATTTAATTCTGCAGACGTTGTATTGAAAAGACCGTGGTGTATTATTGTGTGTGTGTGTTTTTTCCTTCATTTGTGCGAATGAGACAGAAGCAGAGAGCGAGCACAGCATCAGGCATGGAGGAGACCCCCTTCTGGCTATCCTCTGAGGGGTTGATGATACTAAAGACACTGGAGAGCGCCCCGGCTGTGACCCACCCTCTCGCCTACACACACACACACACACACACTCCAACCATCCAACCATTCTGTTCTCTTTACAACTTTACAAAATAGGCTTTTAATTTAGCTGGGCGGCCGGGGCGTGTGGGGCCCGCCAGCATCAATCATCGTGAGGAGGCTGAGGAGGCCGGGTTGTCCCCTGGGCCCTCTCACTGACAAGGATGTCCTCACACACACACGCGCGTGCGCACAGACTTACACGCTTCTTCCTTATGCTCTTTTGTACAGACACTCATTCCGGAGACCTCAAGACCTTATCATTCTCTCAAATACACACACACACACACACACACACACACACACACACATGCATCCTCCATCCCCTCCAGGCTAGAGATGATGAGACCAGACTGAACACAGATGGGGAACGGAGGGAGAGTGTGGAAATGAAGCATTTCTCCTTCTCTGTAATTTTGAATCTTTTTTTATATTTAATCATGAACAAAACCAGACTAAACATGTACAAGTGTGTTCAATGTGTGTTCACTGTGTACCCAAGTCCACTTTCTACAGCTTTTGCTTTTTTCTTCCTCTTTTTGTCATAATTTTAGAATCCTTTGTACAATCATGTTCTCCTCTAAGCTTAATTTGTATTTGCATTGCAAACATCATTTCCATTTTGGGTTCATGTGCCTACCTTCTTTGTTAATTGGATTTGGATCATTTCCAAATGTTCAGTGTGTACCCAGCAATAATTATATTCCCAAAGAGATCTGTATGAATTTTGTCACATTCTTTGACTGCTGATATAATATTGCATGTCAAAGACACCTCACACAAACCACAATATCAGCTGGATGTAGCTTGAAGACAGTGGGGAGAAGGTCCACTGTGACTTAACTGCAAAGTTTAGATTTACTTGAGTACTGCGTTTAAAGTACTTAATATTTCCATGTCTTTCCATATAAGCTCTTGAAGGCATGAGGCGACAGTGGAGAGAAAAACTCTCTTTAAGAGGAAGAAACCTCCAGCAGAACCAGGCTGAGGGTGGACGGCCATCTGCCTCGACCGGTTGGGGTTAGTGGACAGAGGAGAGAGAAAAGAACAGCAGGTAACACAGATCACAACAACAACAAAGGGCAGCAGACGAAGCACCGGCAGGCTGGTAGGACCAGCAACCACAGCTCCAAGGTCGAGGACACCTGAGAGAGAGAGAGAGAGAGAGAGAGAGAGAGAGGATGAAGCACAACTAGGGGAGAAAAAAGAAACAAAGTTATTAACATACAATGATGTCAGTGAAGTGGACATAGAAGGAAAAGGAGAGGAGGCCAGTGTGATATAGAGTCCCCCAGCAGACTAAACCTATAGCTGCATAGCTAGGAGATGGTTCAGTTACCTGATCCACCTCTAACTATAAGCTTTATCAAAAATGAAAGTTTTAAGGCTAATCTTAAAGAAATTAAAGTTGAAAATGTTATTATTTTGATTCATTACACATGTAAGTAGAACATGAGATACATTATATGTGTTGTATCACAGTATGAATGGAAACATTTGCCTGTATTTTGACCTAATGCTGTCAGAATGAAGACAGGCGAGCTTAGCAATAACTATTTAATTCAATTCATCTTTATTTCTATAGCGCCAAATCACAATGAAAGTCATTTCACATTGATAACTTAACGGTTTTTCCCCAAAACCCTTTGTTATCTGATCATTCTTTAATAGTGTTTGAGTTTACTACATCAGACTCTATATCAACTGGGAAAAAATTCCACTACAGTAGATATTTGTCTGAAAATGCTGTGATTAAATTTAAGGAAATTATCCCGTTATCTTTTAATCCTATGACACGTACCGATGCAGAGGGCAGTAATATTAACTTTACTCCAGTGCAGGTTGATCATCTAGTTGATAATGCTGCAGCTTCACTAACTACGATGCTCGATACTGTTGCCCCTCAAAAAAGGAAAGTTGTTAACCAGAAGAAGTTAGCTCCGTGGTATAACTCACAAATTCGTAGCTTAAAGATGACGACAAGAAGGCTGGAAAGGAGGTGGCGCTCCACAAATTCATTCGAACATCGCTTAGCCTGGAAATATAGTTTAATAACGTATAAAAAAGCCCTCCGTAAAGCTAGAACTGCATATTATTCCTCACTAATTGAGGCAAACAAGAACAACCCC
>JAUMHJ010000005.1:21220976-21233846 GCA_032361105.1 Microctenopoma lineatum | reverse complement strand
GAAGAAACCATCCTTCACAGAACATCAAGGTTTTCATCATACTTATAGTGTCTGAATAATAATTTTCCATCACAACATTTTGGAACATTACATTAAAAAACATGTTTAATTGTACCATGTCTACGCATGAGTGTAGATAAAGTACTGATTATAGATCAGATGAAATTTGAATCAGCCTTGAGCTGTAAAAATGTGCTTCACTCTTTCTTAGCGAGTGAATAAAATAAGCGCCATGAGATGGATGGTGGATGGAAACAGACTGGAAACATGTCTGATAGGTAATCCATGTATGTATAACAGAAATGAAGGACTTGACTGATAATTATCAGCTTAAGACATTCATGTAATACAGGTGATTGTATATGTAGACTGAGATATATTCTCCACCGAGAAGCGGTGTAACAATTCTTAGAATACAGTTCCAGTTAGATTTTTCAGCCATAATTCAGTTTCCACAGACCCTTTCCTGGAGTATTTTTAAGAAACAGGCAAATAAAAAATAATAATAATTCTGATTGTCATGTGATGTGTTATTGTTAAATAAAACCTAGCAACACAATAAGAGCTCTGTGGCAAATATTGAAAAAGTAATTTTGTTGTATGTTCTGAGCACAACCTACACTTCACCCTGTTCTTGAAAACAGAGCACAAAATGCACTCAGAAAAGTAAATCATAATTTAAAACAGATAATGGGTCAAATTCAGTCTTAAATAGACAGAAATTGACCTAATTATATTTAACTGCTACAAAATAAAGTGTATTAAAATATCCATGCATTGTACATTTCTACAAACAACCATGAGCAGTTCTGTCAGCCGGTCTGTGTTGCTGAGCTCCTCAAAGCTTGGGTGAGCAGAAACGTTGTACAGTAGCCTAGTGAATGTAGCAGTTACAGCTATTGCTGCACTGATCTAATGCTGAAGATCTAATTGGTCATTATTTAAGATACACGCAACACAATTTAACAAAAAGAACAAATCTATGAAACCTTACCTAATCGTAATGGCTGTAATGATTGAGTGACAGGTTATTTTCAGGAAGTTTAATACAAAAATTACCACAGTGATAAATGCACAAGCAATGGAGACAAAGCTAAAAACAGAGGATAAGTGACACATGCAGGCTATCCCTTAAAGCTTGCATGTCTCTGATTGCAGTCGCCATGCTGCCTCAGTCAGTGCTGTACCTCACGTTGCATTTCACACTCGCTTTGTAGCAGCCAGTTGAATCGTCAGCAGCTGAAGGATGGAATTAACTCCATAGCTGTCATCTTTGGTCTTGTGTCAATGGCTCTAAACTCATTTGTTCTTATTTTGCTGTTGTTTCATATCCAAAATGGTATGTGTGACAATGTCAGGGTGGGGTTGAAGGGGTATGTGGGGGGGGCAATAATTAGTGTTGGTATTGAAAAGTAATAACAGTATGGATTAATGTGGGAGAAGTAGAGTAGAGCACATCATCGAGTGAGACAAATCCAATGCTTGGAATTGGCAGACAAAGCAAGAGGCAGTCAATAGGGATTATGTGGGGGCTAAGCTGTCCCCCTTTGGCTGGGGGAGGTGGGTAGGGGTGCGATTGGGTTTGATGGCAGCGGTGGCAGCTTTCGGACTGGCATCAGTACACGCCTATGCAGGCTGCACATGCTCTTTGGTAAAGAGTGAGGGGCAGAAGGGTGGAGGTGACAAGAAAGGGAGGATGCGCACTTTTCTCTCTTTGTTGAGATTTCTTTTACAACTCAACCCTCTTCCCTACCACCACCTCCCAAAGGAGCCCTTCGGGAGGAAGCGTTGCCAGAGCTTCAGTCTGTGCCACCCGGGCAGACACTCAAGTCATTGACAGAATAAACACCTTCCAAAAAGGAGCAGAGATGACACAGCATGACTTCCAATATATCAGCAGGTCTCACTTCTTCACATTTGTATAGCTGATATTTTTATTTTGTAATATTAAAACGTATCTGCTTACTGCTAATATTTAGTTAATTGTGTGAAACATCTGAATGTTTCAATACTAATTTTCTTTAATATCCTAGCTGCCTGTCCCATCCTGTTTTTTACCCACCTGTCCAGCAGATGTCCTCAGCGAGCCTTCCACCTTTGTGAGATTATTTATGCCACATTAATACAGCAAGGTTCCTTTTTTGGTTCCTCACTTTAACTTGTGACTTTCTTAAAGGACAAGTTCACAAAACACACATACTCCACTTTATTGTCATTGAATACATTTTACAAAAATATTTGCATCCCCCCTTGGGGGAAGCAGTGAGCAGCCACATGCAGCGCTCAGGGAGCTGTCTTGCTCAGGGACACACCTGGTGTGGTGGATGGACTGGGTGACCCAGCTGGGAATCGATCCTGCTATCTCCCCATCCCAGCCCTCTGCCTAAACCACTGAGCTACCAGGCTGCCTTTGGCTAGAAGCTGCTGCCTCAGTAAGATGTAACTACCGAGCGAGATATGGTCGGAGCACTTGTATGTTTTGTGTATGTATGGAGATAACTGTTTGCCAGAATTTGAACTTCTTTTGTGCAGTCTGGTTTTTCTCAGCCAGCACCAGCCATCATCATCTCAGTGACTGCTAATCAGGCTAATGTTCTCATTCATCTGTAACGTATTATTTAAACCAAAGGTAATTTACATACACAATGCTACATGAAGAAATTCATATGATTATGTTGTCATATATATATTTTGTGTACTTTCTACGTTAGTTTGACTTGTTTTAATTACATTACTTGTTTTAATTACATTATATAGTTGTGTTGATCACATGCTTTTAATTCCAAAATGCTCCCTGATACATTACAGATGCTCTGCTCACTTATTGATATAATGAAATGTCTTCTGTTGTGCTTGATGCACCATTTGGACCATTTGTCAGAGCAGGAGTACATGAGTTTCTTATCTGTGGTTTGTTTTCATTCTGAACTCACATCATCCTCATCATCAGCTTGTGTGTTAAGAAGCAGCTTGTTCTCTGAAGAGGTAGAGACTGTGTGAAATTTCTAAATAAAAGGAGAAGGACACGTCTGTTGGTTGTTCACTTGACAAACTGCCAGGGAAACAGGACATTTAATTACAGTTTTACAGATTGGAAACCTGGATTCTGACTTGCTGCTACATACACACAAACACAGTATTTTCTCATTGCCAATAATATGTTGTTTAATGTAAGTTTTGTTTATGTTAACCCTCCCCCTGGGCAGTGAAACATTTTCACAGGCTCTCTGATACACTTAAAGAGCATTAACACATCAGTGCATCATTGATCAGAGCTAACATTTGCCACACAAGCAGCAAGTCAAAGATAAGATTTACAGGAGTACCCATAACTAATCCATAATAAATATGAAAAAAGTTCAGGAGCAAATTTCTGAGCAAAAATTAGACTGAAGTACTGTACAGGCTGAAATGGCTGAAAGAGACACAAGGGGAACATTTTTTTGCCTGGTTAGTCAATAAACACAGTAAAACCCTGAAGGACAACATAGCTATAAACTAAGATTAACTACACACAAAGTAATCAACATTTACATTCAATGGAAATCAGTTCAGTTCCGTTCAATGTAATACTATAAAAGTAAATGGTGATTTTTAGTTAGTTTAAAAAAAATAAATTGTGTTTTTTATTTATTTAAGTGAAGTGAAGTCAAGTCAAGTAAAGTCCCATTTCTGACAGCGACAGTCACCTTTCACATGGAGAATGCTGAGACATTCACAGCTGATCAGCAGCGTGTGTCCTGGTGCGTGGCTTGTTGTCAACATCATCAGAGTTTTAAAATGGACCACATTTTTGGACTCAATGTGGAAAAAAAAGGTGCAAGCAAATGAGCTGCGACGCCTCGAGGTCGACCAGTGGAACAACATTCACAATCCAATGTTTCAATCTGTGTTGTCCTGTAAATCATCTGTTAACACGCGTCTCTGATCCACTGTAAACAAATAATCCAAAAAGTAATTTCTTTCCTGCAAAAAGAAAAACCAGGAGATGTCTGGTCAAAATCAGCTATTTATTCTTTCAGCCATTCACTTCTTCACTGCTCATTTTCTCCTCATATAATTCTTTAATTTTTATGTTAATGACACGTGAGGTGGTGCCTGGTTTTGATGACATATCTCCACTGGAGATCCTTGGGCGGCTTAGTCCGCCCATTCAGAAATAGCTGTGAAATCCGACAAAATAATAGAAGGGTGGCGGTAGCAGGAGGGGTGCAGGAGGGGTGGATTTGCGGCAGCTGAGGCTTTGCATTCAAATAGCATGGTCTGTCTGGAGTAAAGAAACCCCCCCCACACACATGCATACACCCCACACTCCCCTGCCCTCCACCACCTCCGCCGCCACCGCCACAACACCCATGAGAGAAAGGGAGAGAGGAGGTGTTATCAGGTCCTTGCAGCCAGAGTCGACTTGTTCCTGAATACCAAATGTGGCAGAGGACCAGGAAAGTGAGTTGTCTTTGTTTTGTCAAGTGTGCCATTACAAAATGCTGGGGAGCCCCTTACTCATGACCCTTCCCCCTGCACTACCCCACACCTCCCGTACACACACAGACACACACATATGGAGGTTAACCAGCTCTGCGAAGCGACCTTCTTGTTTGACCTGCTAATCATCTCTGCATAAGTTCAATGTTGCCATGGAAATACAATGCAATGTCCCCAAAGCTTATGCTTCCGTACAGAAAGCATATGCACATGTACACACACACAAATAATCTGAAGAAATATTTTAGCATGTACACACAGGCACAAAGACAACACAAGTCTGTGTTTGAACATGTAGACAAACACACACACACACACACACACACACACACAGGGGAAACCTCTATCTTCACTCCAACAAGTCTGCTAAATATTCATGAAGCCAGACAAAAACAGTGTCCTCTCTCTCCCTGTCTGCTTCGCTCTGTCCGTCGCTCCCTCTCCGGTGGTCTTTGTCTTAGTCTCTTGTCTATGTAGCTACTGTGTGTGTGTGTCAGGCAGTCTTTGAAGGGTTTATTATTAGGCAACTGGCTGTTGTCATCCTCTAAAACTTGCCCTCGCAATGACTTGATGCCCTACTTTGCAGGTTGGATCTCACAAACACACATTTTTAAAATATGCACGTACATATAAGGCATGTACACACACACACACACACACACACACGTTCGCACAGGTAACAAAACACCCAATATATAAATATGTCACTGTGCTAACATTGCTGAATATAGCATCTGATAAGTAGGAAAGGAGGGAATATAGTCAAAATGTTTCACAAAACATGTCAACTCACCACAGTAACAAGTGGCTCAATGGGTTAAGTTTCAGACTGGGATGCAGAAGGTTGAAGGTTCAAAACCTCTGACTCCTAGTCCATCCCCAACCAGGTTTGTCCCTGAGCCAGACACCCAGCACTAGCTCCTTTTAAGTCGCTTTGGATAAAAGCGTCTGCCAAGCAAAGTTAAGTTTTAGTTTTGCGTTACTGGACCATCCAGGTCCATGATATGCATAATCCCAATACACCCACTACTCCTGCAATGGGAGAGATTTTTAGACACTCTTTGGCCATGTAAGCACTTCTGTACTTCTTCTGTGTGTTAGTTCTTCCAACTAACCTAATTCCTGATGAGCCATTTCATTGCCTAAAGTTTAGTTTTTGCATTAGACAATGTTTGGCATTACCTTAACAGATATTTGGAAAAAAAGTTGCATTAAATGGCAAAGCCTAAGTTTGAAGGTCAAGCCCAGCTTATTTTTCCATAAACTTTAAAGTTGTCAAATACAGCCTTCTTAATACACAATTCCAACTGGAGTTCATGTGATTTAAGACAATCCAACAGGAATCACCAGTATGTCATATGAGTGCAGTGTTGTTGATTTCCACTATATAGATTCCTATCACAAAATTTAAGGCATCTTCACTATCATGTGTGGAAGCTTGTATCCTGCTTACAAAAAAGTTCATGGACGATTATTATGTATTTGTGAGTCCTTTGTGAGAATTTGTGAATTCTCAACAACGACAATAAAGTTTTTTCTGTTTTTCTCTCTAGTTTTCGTTGGGGAAACAGCTCTGCTGTCAAATACCATGTCTGATGTCCTTGAATTGTCCATCACAGATAACAATAAGCTGCAGTAGTCCACTGTTGTCAGAAGTGAAAAATTCCTGAGTGTTGATTGCTTTTACTGTTTTCTGGACTGGGAAGGAAATATCTCCAATGTGAACTGAGATCTGTGAATTATCCGACGTAACCACGAAATTGTATCTACACAAACTCATTGCTGCTGTGTTAATACAATGTCCCTTTTCAAAGGTAACTGTTGAGCTAGTGCTAGCGTTAGGGCTACGGTAGAATATAAACTATATACGGATTAATGAGATTCAGTAAGTGATTAAATAAAATGTGATAAATAAAATAAAATTATTAAAGGATTCAAAGTCATCATATCCAGAGTGAATTATGGTTGTTGATATGTATCAAACCAAAATATCAGTGCATCTCCATGACACACACACACACACTTACACTCACGGGGTAAACAGGCTGCCACTGTTGTCTGCATGTGCTTGTGGGCATGATGGTCGAGGTGTGAATGTGTGTCAGATGGTTCAGTGGGCAGCTTGGCTGCCAGTAATGTGGCTGTGCCCACAACCACAGGGAACGACGCACACACACACCCTCTATATCCCCTTCCTATAACCCTTCAGTCTGCCCCCCCCCTCGACACCACCACACAAGCATGCAAACACACACGCACAAGCTTCTGCCTGCTTGACCTGCATATTCTCTTTGGATGAAAAAAAAGAACTTTAAATGTTTGATGACTCTAACTGTTTTGTTTTTATCTTTGTTTGGATTTATTGGTAGAAACATGCTACTAAGTTATTTAGCACACATTGTTGTACAGTAGCAGTAATATTTGTGTACTTGACGGTAGTGGACCAGTCAGTCTACAGCTGCAGATATGAGGCTGTTGTAGAAAAATATGAATGTCATATATACAGTATATGTTATCTTGTTTCTGGTATATATTTATGTTGACTATCTAATTCTTGGTGTTGGAGGGAGGCATAAAAAGAAGTTGTTGGGTTAGAGTTCCCTCCGTAAATGAGGTAATGACCAACAGGTAGCTGCAAATGTGCAAGACACAGACCCTGTGGCCTGAGTGAATCTGCTCTAACTCTTACTAACTCTTACTAGCTGATTCCTATACTCTGCGATTCCCCAACTTTTAGGTGCTTCAACCACACTGTGATGGATAACTGCATGTCAGTGACATGTTGGTCATTTGACTGATGGGTGACCTGCCAGGGTGGTTGCCTACCTTCTGCCTGCTGGGATATTGTCTAGTTTATCCTTCATGAACTTTAACAGTAATGGGAAGAGAAAAAGACAATGGTTAGGAAGGAAAGAGATGGGTTCCTCCCGCCACCAAATGAAAGGTTAAGTGTGGACATGTCATTTAGTTAATCTACAGATTAGATTGTTAGACTCCCTCTGGACAAGATTCCAGAAATATCAATCTGCCTAAAATTGAATGTGTACTTCTAAGTCATGATGCAATACGATGATGCCCTCATCATCATTTCCTCCCTCCTTATGTCTCACTCAATCTCTTACTTTGTCTTTCTCTGTCCCTCCCCTCCCTCCCCCCTCTACACCCTCTCTCAGCGGTAAGCTCTCTAATCTCTCCTGTTCAGTCGCCTGGCAGACACATGCCCTCTGTCTGCAGACCCAGCGGGGATGCTTCCTGTGCAGGTGTACCACAGAGCATGCACAATAGGTACAGTGAGCACGGTGAGCGTGACAGCTTTGGTACAGCAAGCAGGACAGGTAGGGTTTGGCATGATAAGTGTGCTGAGTACTCTGATGGGTTTAGTGAGTAAAGTAAACATGCCATAGATGGTGCACGACGCAGGTATGAGGGAGACTGAGTAGAGGAAGAAAGGTGATTGCATGTGAGTACACTGAGAAGGGTGCACATGGAAACCGTTGGCATAGTGGGCACAGTGGGACTGGCAGATGGTGGGCACAGTGAGAACAGTACATGGCAGACACGGAGTACAGTGAGCATGGTGGGATAGCCGCGGCAGTGGTCACACTGTGACCTTATGAAAGGTGGCAGGACCAGAGGCCATGGTTGCCAGTTGTGCTTGGACTCAATCCCACACTCGTTGAATTCGACGTTTCCTTACTTCCCGTTTGCTGACTCATTAGTAATTTTTGATAGTTGGTAGCCCCCACCCTCTACCCCTCTTGTTGCTGGCATATCTTAATCAATGTTAATTGGTTTGGAATTAGCATATGTTAATTAATGATATTTACTTCAAATTAAAGGTATGAGTGGTCCCAGAGGGTTTCCTGTTCATCTAATTAGAACCAATTAGCTGCAATTAACACGTGTAAATGAGACGGCACTGAGTCCAAAACAAACAGTGTGTATATGCAGGCTGTTGCCCAGCTTCCCTTGTGTTGTTAAACAGGCGGCCTGTGTTTTCTCATGTACATGTGTCTGTCTGTGTGTATTTATGCACGCACATTACATTCATGGTAGTTATGTGTGTTACTACAAACCAGATAAAACAAGAATCCATTTCAACTCATACAAATAACCATTAAGGACCTCTTTTCTTCTAGTTTTCCTGCTCACATCCTCAGCATCTCTCCTATTTTTAGAGCATATTGCCAAACTAATTTGTTTTAGAGACCTTCCTATCAAGTAAAGAAAATCCCGGAGGTGTATTAATTGAAATTCAGTCGACAGCACATCTTGTTTTGGTCTAAGAAACCACCAGCCATGCTGAGTGTGGAGAGTAATCTCACACAGGGAAAATTGCCAGGAAATGAGAAGATGTAAACAAGGGAGAAGGTAGAAAATAAACAGAAGTCATTCAAGCATCTATGGCATCTCACCATACTCTATTAAAAGTATACTGCCTGCTTTAGATTTGACTTCAGCACAAACTGTGTTGTTTGGCACAAAACGGCAACATTTTTAAAGATTAACTAAAATCTAGGATTGATTTATTGTTTATATGTTTAAGTCCAAATAGAGAACCAATATATATATATATATATATGACCTTTGTGATATATATATATATATATATATATCACAAAGAACACCAGAACACCTGGGAACCACACAATACAGATGCTAATCTAGAGGTCAGACTGACTGTAGTCCAGACCCTCAACCTTCACTCATGTACAAGACCCTGAGATGTGTGAACAACCCACATACACGCATAAAACATCTTCCACCATTTCTGATCACAGGTAAAAAGAAATCTGTCGTCACCGTGTAACTGAGTATTTTGTCATGATTGTTATGTTAAGCAGAGTAGTTATTAAAGTCCATTTTCTTGCATGTGATGCAGCGATCATGTCATGCATCTACAAAAACATGAGAGTACATAGTATATACAATGTCATTTACAATAATGTTCTGTTAACCACACTTTGAAAAAGTGAGGGTCAGGTCATACATACTATGAAAGTAGTTCGGCAGGACCTACTTTGTTTTCTCTGCTTTCACTGCTCTTGTATTTGGAGTTCTGTCTGCATAAGTCAAATCTACAAAGAGCTGCAAAACAGCATTGTCTGCTCTCTGTGCTCATCTCCTAAAGAGACCTAAAGCACTGGCTGGAGTGTTTTGGCAGACATAACACACGTCCTTTCATTTCACCTGGGTATTATAACTTCCCCCCATGCACGTTCCTTTTGAAAAACCCCAGACTTCAATTATCCATTCGGCATTGGCAAGGTATCAATGAAGAACCCATCAGTGAAATTCACAACTTTCTGTGCTGTTCTTTAACGATGAATAGATGCAGATTATGTTTCTCTTTGTGTCATTCTTCTCCACTGTCACCCTTACCTAAACCCCCGCCACCACCCATCAAGGTAAAAGAAGGTGTCTTATTGAAATCCCTCCGAGCTCAGAGCAGTGTCTAATCTTGAGTTATTGGTTGTGTGGATGCAGCATTGACAGGCATATATCTCTCGCTCTGTCTGTATGTAGCGTTTGGATACCTCCTCTTTAAGTCTACAGGTTTAACAGCAGGAAGCGGGAAGATCCTGCGGCATACTTACCACTATAACAATCACAGGGATGGAGGCTGTGGGGGTAACGTTGCAGGAGGTTTTGCAGCTGAAAATACAGCATTCGCCGCCTTTGTTGGGCAATAAGGGAAAGGTGGAGGGTAGGGGGGGTGGAGGGATACATGCAGACAAGGAGCGATCTTGGGAGCTGTACAAATCTGAGAACAGCATTATGGGTTGGTAAACACAGATGCCATAAGAGGCTGCAGAATTTGCCATTTTTCATTTTCTTTTTTTCTGAGGGCTAAAGTGTTGGGCACAATGACAAAAGGGAGGTGGATGTGGTGCGAGTGGAGAGATGGAACGAGGCAGACGGAAATGAACAGCAGGAAAAGAAAGAGGAGTGAGACGGGAGGGAAGTTAAGGGGATGAAGCAAAAGGTAAAAGTATGAGATATGGTGATATGAGAAGATAGCAGGCAGGTATCCATCAAAATCAAACATCTCTTTGTTACACTGCCTCTAGCAGACCTGCCTTATGTCACTGCACTGTGGACCTACACCTCTAGACCTTTCTCCTAAAGGAGGATTGAGAAGCATGAAACAGTATGTGGATGGCAACTCGCTGTTCATAACATTACTTCATGTTTCTAACCACAGGTTCATACAGTGTACGATCCCTGAAAGTGAAGTCTAAACAGACAAGAATTAAATCATCTTCAGCCTCATTTTTAGGAACAATACAGAATATATGTGAGGATAAAAACTCGCCTGTGTACACCCAGGCATCTTTAAGCTGCAGTTGCTGTGTTTGTTATGATCCTGATTGGTTCCACTCTCCGTCTTGCCTTGGATCTCCTTTGAAGCCCGTCTTAAAATTGCCTTGAACGTTACAGATTTGTGTCCATGAGCACTGTTGGACTTTAAAGCATTAATTGGGACTAGTAGTACATAGCAGCTGCACCACTGCCAGTGTTCTCGGTTTTGGCTGGGGGAAAAGGAGAACTCTAACCCTGCTTACGGCTGCATGATGGAGATAAAAGATTTCCAGTATTTTTACCTGCATTTGTCTCTGACGCTCTGTATCTGGGAATTACACCAGGGAGCTGGTCGATAACGCCACTACAATCAGGCTCACCACAGTGAGTAGCGTGTTCTTCTTTCAGGCCTGTCACAGAGGAAAGACAATGCAGCACACCTGTAGGCTCCACCAAGGTTTTCTCTGTCTTACTGTCAGCTCAGCGCGGTGGGACTGAGGCGTTAGCTACTGCTCCTGGTTACACACACAACAAAGTCTATAGACTCTCTCTGTAAAATACAGTAGGTGCAGCATGGTTGTAAATGAAGCAAGTGTCCGAATGCTATAGGAGTAGCATGCTATAGGAGTAGCATGCTTAATTAGCTGAATATAAGATTCAGCTAATTAAGGTTAATTATTCACATTGGAAGCAGCAGTTTGAAAAAATTTAAATAAAATTAAAATTTTAACTCCAAATTGACCTGTTGTCAAGGCAATAGCTCTTTGTCGCATGTGGGTAGGTAGGAAGCACATGATAGTTTCTTTGTTATGTCCTTTTTTTGCAGGGGTTGAACCCAGGTGTCATATGCAGGCGGGGTAAACCCCAGAATCATTAGCAGTCTGTCACAGAGTCACACAGAAAACCCTAACTATTCACATCTCTGGACTCTGGGTGGAAACCAGAGTACCTGGTAGAAACAGATTCAGATTCAGATTTTTTTTTGTCACGTGCACAATCATACACAGTACAAAAAGAAGTGAAATGCTTGTACAACTGACAGAGACCTCAGAAACGTAAAAGAAATAAAGAACAAGACGAACACAGTAAATAAAGGAACAGTAAATTAAGAACACAAGTCAAAAAATGAACAATGGAATGTCGAGTTGCAGAGAATGTCTAATTTACAATATTCTTGTGAGAGTCTGATTTACAATAGGATATCTAAGTAGGTGGAGTGCAACAATATATTAAGTAAAATACAATATATTAAGTAAATTGGTTTGGTAGGTGTAGTGTAGTATAGTGCAAATGATGCAAATTGATTGTCAGTGACTGTGGGGAATGACTCCGGTGTGCAGTATATAGTTCAGGTTGTTGACAGGTCTGTTGGACAGTGCCTGTGGGGTCCGGGAGTGTCGGTCCGGGATGTCTCCTGTGCTCTGTCCGCTGGGGTCCTTTGAGGTCCTCCTGCCCTCGGTCGGCCACCTAGGATGAAAATCTAAATGATAAGATGGAGTATTAAGTTGTGAAAATGATTAATATATATAATAAATATAGCAATAAATCAAATGCCATATGCAATATTGAAGTAAACAGATGTGTAAGTGGAGTCTGTAATGTGGGATGTGAGTGGTAAAGTAGGTGTACAGTTAGGTGTCACGGTGGATGTAGTGTGGTATGGTGTGCATAGTGTGGTGTGCAGGGAGAGTGATGGTCCTGATAGGAGGTCCGTGATGTGGTTTGGAGTGATGATCCTGGTCAGCGGATGGCGGTGTGGTTGAGGGCCCGGACCGCCTGTGGGAAAAAACTCCTCCTCAGTCTTTCTGTGTTGGTTCTCAGAGAGCAGAAACGTTTTCCCGACCGCAGCAGAGAGAACAGTCCATTGCTGGTCTGGCTGAGGTCCTTCACGATATTCCTGGCCTTGGTTGAGCACCGTCTGCTGTAGATCGAGTGCAGGTCAGGGGGTTTAGTGCAGAGGGTGCGCTCAGGTGATCGCACCACTCTCTGTAGAGCCCATCTATCTTGCATGGTGCTGTTCCCAAACCAGGTTGTGATGTTCCCAGTCAGGATGCTCTCTGTGGTGCAGGTGTAAAAATTCCT
>JAUMHJ010000005.1:21207811-21219894 GCA_032361105.1 Microctenopoma lineatum | reverse complement strand
AACAAATGAGAACAAAAGTAATTGAGATCTATCAGTCTGGTAAAGGTTATAAAGCCATTTCTAAAGCTTTGGGACTCAAGGAGATGTCATTGACAGCACTGTAGGATATCTCACAAACCCCCTTTACGCCCCCCCCCCCTCCCCTCTCAAGGTGCTGGCTGACGGTAGGTAAACAAACATGCGCAGCAACAGCCAAGCAGCCTCTACTCCTCGAAAATGAAAGGAAACTATTCTTCTGGATACAAAAAAAGAAAGAAGAGAAAAGGAGATAAGACAGTGGTAAGTATAATAGTTTGTGGCTATGTTGGCTAAGTATGTGGTTACTTTAATGTATCCAGATATGCTACCTGCTATAAGGCTAACTTGTTTGCTTAACCTAAGCAAGTATAACTATAAACTTTTTTTGACTTGGTGCTGGAGGTCAAAGCTGCTATTTATTTTTTCCTGATAATGTAACCTCCCCATGGGAAATGGGGGAAATGTAAATGTACATTTACACGGAGTAGCTCCTGGATTTGTATGGAAACCTAAGCATTGCCCTTCATCTGCTATTAACTCTTCCCATGTCTGTTGCCTCTGGGAAAAGAAGCTTCTCAGCCCTAAAGCTCATAAAACTTACCTCAGATCCACCATGTCCCAGGAGAGACTTTCAGGACTTGGCCCCATAACAATAGAGGACACAGTGAGAAAGTCTTTGAATCTGGAAGAATTAATAACAGCCTTTGAAAAAGCCAAATTTTTGTATTGCAAATGTATTACTAATTAAATTTTCTATTTTAAATTATTTTTAATGTTTACAATGTAAAGCATGCTGATGTGAATTTACATTGTTTTTTGTCAGGTTTTATTACTATTTATTTATTCAATTTTCTTATTATTTTTGTTTAAATTTCTATGTTGAAATTTGCACTATTATTGGATCTTTTTGTTAGAAATTAATATTTTAAAGTAAAATTATTTGTTCTTTGCTGTTCTTTATCTGTCTTCACAATTATAAGTTTAAAATTTGATCACAGTGTTGTCAGTGTCAGTGTTGGATGCTATAGGCTATGTATGATAAAACCTAGTTTGAGGGCCCCCTTGGAATTATTTGCCTGGGGCCCCAAGAGACCCTTGCAGCGCCACTGCCTACACTGCACCATGATTCCAGTTTTATAGGAAATGTAATTATCCACTACATTACATTCTGTTCTGTTTATAAAGGAAGACTTACAACTGTTGACAGCACACATATTGTAAGGAGATGGTCCAACTCCAGAGCCTCATGTTTGGTTAAGTTTAGGTATCAAAGCTCTTTTGGTTAGGGCTATAAATTAACTGTAATATGTTTGAAGGTTTAGAGCACAGTCTCAACACAAACATCAAATGCTGAATGGTTTACACAAACATATAAGTAGTTGAAAAACTCTATATAAAATTTGATATTTTAGCAGAAAAAATATTCACCTTTGGTGTCAGTGTATTTGTGATTTACCATTTCCATACATTAACTACATTATGTAGCTCTGTTAGTAGGACACATCATCTGGTTGCATTTATCTTTTTGACAAAATGTTGCAATTTAGAAAGATCATTTCTAAAACATCACATAAATTATCAGGTTGTGATAGGATTGATTTCAGTTGGCTTGTTGACAATAACGCATAAGAAAATATAGCAAACAACCATAGCAAGAATAGAATACAATGCCATTTATTGTCACTAAAGCAGAGCTGACAACAAAATTAGGAATTGCTAAAACAACCGATTTACACACATTGAACCTGAAAAGGTCAGTGTGAAGCAACGACATTGATTTGATTAATCAACATGAAACATCAAAGCTTGCTCTCCTCCAGGGGGGAGAGAAATGCAACTTCTGACTTGAAGGCTGTTTAGGACTACATACCTGCTCCGGTTGTATAATAGCATGGCATGCCAGCAAAACAAAATGAAAAATCATTTTTCATTTCATCATTCCTTTGTATCTTTCAGTGATTGCGAGTAACAGATAAAAGTTCTCTGTTTAAATGAGCTCACACTCATTTTTGTCTGCAGATTCATTTTGTTTTCTTGACTAAACCTCATCTTATTTGCTCTGCCCCACTTTTTTATTCAACTTTTAAATGGATTTCTTCTTTTCTTTCCATCACTATAATCATCCCCCCCAAAAAAACTAGAAACTTGTGAACTCAAGAAACACACAGTGGCGGGGATCTTAGGCATTCACGGGCTGATGATTCCGATAATCCTAATTCAAATACAATTCCTGGATCACAGGATTTAAATGACATTATATCGAAATTTGATTTCACCTCTTCGGCAACTGAACCTGCGCCGATCCCATCTCTTTCTAATTATGATACTTTCCCCTGAATCTGCAGTAACCGCTTTCTTCTGCTTCCCTTTTTGTTCATTCTGCTTGAATACAGGCTGGGATATTCTTTAGCAGCACAATGCATCTATTACAATACAAAGTAACCCAGGAGCAGCTATATATTCCCATTGATGGCTCCCTGATGAATTGACAGTGTGTTTGATTCATGGCGGGCCTCAGTGTTACAGAAAGCTCGTTGTGGGGGGGGCTTCAACCTGTAACTGACACAGCGAATGTTTACAGAATGAAGCACAGTTCAACTGAATTCTCTTTAGGTGAGCTTTGGTAGCTGTTTAAACCAGAATCATGAAGGTGATGCCGTATCACTTCCTCTGATTTCCCAGAGTGAAATCAGAGGATTTCTGTGCTGTGTCTGCATGTCTTCTTGTGTGTACACTACGCCTGTTGTGTGACAATAAAAAAGCCACATCAGCCTGTGCTATGTGCTGAATATCACATATGTTTCTTTGCAGATGGACACTGACAGTCTGTGACATTACATGAAGGTAAACATTTATCATAGATTTCACAGTTTTAGACTTTTTGAGTATGGGGTTCATGAATTCATCATTCCAAGGTTCTTCCCAAATTGGCCTGCATGATTATTCTCCATTATGAAAAACGCTCAGAGCTAGCACTATTTGAACTTAGACTATCTTTTAAATCTGAAAACCACGATCAGTTGCAGGTCTACTAACACATGTTCAGCACTCCAGGTGGACCCTGTGAAAATGTCCCGTTTTCTGTGCTTTTAGTTTGAGAAATATAAATATATTTATCTTCTTTCCAGACTTCTTTCTGGATGGAGCAGTTAAACACCTGACATGGCAGGGAGAAACACATACACATGCTTACATTCACTCCACAAAGCAAGTTGATAATCTGTGAAGCCGTCCTTTAAAATGTCAGTCCTGGGCTCGCCTCCGCCCCCCGTGTGCCTCTCCATCCATCAGTGGCTATCAGCCATTTCAGTGTTTGTCATAAGAGAAGCGCGGGACTGTGTACTGTGTGTGACCAGGCAGAGATGGACCCAGATAAAAGGATTCTGCCAAGTCCTGATTAGATCTGCTCTCATGTTTGTCTTCCAGCATCAGGGATTACATGATTTATTAGAGTGTGTTGGGGCTGTGTGTTGCTGGGTGTTAACGCTCGCACCTACACCCCATGTGGAGGTGCATTCCAGTAAATTCTATGCAAATGAAGTCCCATCGGCTCTCGTGTGCCCCTGTAGCTTGTTTAACTCAACCCCATCCAGCTGAAGTACCTCATGGAGTCTCAGACTCAGACCAATTTACTGTCTGTTGTAAGATTCGGTGAAAAGTGGAGTGCTGGATGTTCTACATGAAACACTAGCTTTGTTCTGTCCTCAACTTGCAAACTTCCTCAAAGCAAGAAGGTTCTGTGTTTGAATCTGTTTTCTCCTGGTTCTATTATTTGGTAGTTGTCTTTGTGTGTGCGTCCTATCATGGACTGACCTGTCTTCTCACTCAGTGTCGGCTAGGATCAGATCCAGAGTCTTGCCTTTGAATGTCTCTTCTAATGACTCAAAAAGCCAAAGGTTTGTTAAAACATTCATTATAGCTGTAAACTCAATGAATGAGCAGTGGAAACATTCTTTGTGTGCTATTTAGATGTATGACACCCATCTAAATAGCACACACAGAATGTGTATATAAGAAAGCCTGTGTGGGAGCCTCCTCCTCCTCCTCCTCTTTTTCCCTTGGGACTTAGGTGGTTGTCCTAAGCGGGGGACAAGGTGGGTGCTGCACTCTGAAACTGCTGCTGACCATCAGTCTGCCAAGCTACCTAATTTACAGCCACCCTGCATTTTAACAAACATACACTCTGCGCACACACACACCACTCCCACTCTCTCTGCATTCTCTCTATTTATCTCTCTCTTTCTCTCTGGCTAGGTGTGAAGACGCCAGCAGCACGCTCCAGTGGAGACAAATCAGACCTTCCCAGCCATGTCATTGTAAAACATCCCCTAGGAAGGTTGTGACCTCCTCACCCTTTCAACTCATCTACAGGCACAGCGAGCAAGGAGAGGAGGGTTCTCCATGCAGCAGCATAACTAACTCATCCACATTATCAGAGGAGAAGAACCAGGAAATAGAAAAGAGTTGACTGAATCCCAGAGATGGAAATGTAACTAAATACTCTCCAACAAATGATCTGAACAAAAAGGTTCTGCAGAAAATCAATGACAAAGAAATGGCAATAAATACTAGATGAGTGTGGGCAGTCACCTTGCTCCTCTGTACAGTATTTATGTCACTGCTCCACATCCACAGAGATCTCATATAGGGTTTCCTGTTGTTACCTGTCTAGCTTTTCCCCATGGTTCTGTTTCAGGGAGTATGTCTCTAGTGCTAGCTGAAGATCTCTTCAGAATATGATGATCTGCTCTTCCATTACTCTTCCAAAGCATATCTTCTGAACTCCTGGTAATAAAAAACTCCTAGCTACACGTGGGGAGGTGGACATGGAGGACAATGGAGGAAACATTTAAGAAAACAAACCCTTTAAATGTAGTTTGAATGAAGCTGCCTGTCCACAAGAATTTCCTCATGTTATTACCTATATATTTATTATTATTATTATTATTGCAAACCAATCCTCTACAACTAGCAAAAGGGTTTCTCTTTGATCAGATATCGAAGATTGAATGCCATTTAGTTCAGTGTTCCTCCAGACTGTGTTGACAAGTCACTGTTTTTGATGTGTCTCCGCCCTTCATGCTAATGACTGTGTAATATAGTGTTTTTGCACTACTTCTTCCCTCCTGGAAACTTCACTACATCTAACTTGAAATTTATTTATATCCACACACTCAAGCTCTTCTAACATCAGACTCCCTGTTGTTTGAACCTGATGGAGCCATCAGCCAGAAGCCAGACAGGGAGCAGTTGTTCCCATGGTCTCATTCCTGCTGCAGAGCCTTGACACAGGGAGAGACAAACAATTTGGCCTCCCTCCCACAGTCACAGCTCGGGGAGCCAGCAGGGGAGGAAACTAGGGGATGGCGTGTGAGTGCATATGTGTGTGTGTGTTTGTAAGAAAGAGAGTGAAAGGTCCTTTAGAGTAGGTGTCTTCCCATCTGTGAAAAAGAAAAGTCGCATTTATGAAAGTGAGTGTAAGTTTCAATAGAGAAAATGTCAGATCCAGGCAAAAGGAATCTATTTGCAGCCAAATAGTTTGTTTCGATGAACGTTAAAGGTGTTTTCTTTCAACAAGTAGGATGTATTTATTTCCACTATGTGTTCTTTGCATATAGACAGCCTCACTTTTGTCAGGAGCGCAGGAGCGGTGCTTGTTTGGTCAGCTCTAAATGTTATCACATATTACCACAGATACCGCAAGGCTTTTGACATGAAGGCTAGCACAAAGGGAAATGAGGTCGTGTGGTGAAATGGTTAATGTGAATCTTAATAGAGGCGGCAATGTCATTATCTCCAAATCCGCTGAGCCCTCTCGATTGGGGGGTCGCGCCATCGACGGCCACTTTACATCCCGAGCGTGTCAGGCCGAGAGACTGGGGGCATGACTGCCAATCCCATCCGGAGGATTTGTGTCCTCCTCCACCAAATTCAGTAAGTACATGCAGGCTCAGAAAGGTGTTGAGAATTGAGGAATTTGTCTGGAAGACATGGCCAAAGTCAACGAGACAGAGGATCCGTGGCGCCTGATCTGGCTCCTCTGTCCACTGAAACGGGCCTAGGCAAAAGGAAGGCAGCCTGCTTTTAAATGAGATGAACACTGTCAGATTTACACAGTGCCGTGGTTTCACCCTACCCCTGATAATCCCTTCCCAAAAATAAATTGTCCCATTAAAATGAAATGTTGCCCATATAGGTTTAATAAATTGAAAATGCTTGTTTGAATCCTCAGTAATTTGGATGAAATCCCAAGTATGTAGCAAAAGCTCCAGCAAAAAAAGATTATTTGCTGTGTATTATAATGTATGCAGCAGTTTTTTATGTGACCAAACAGTGTCAGTGAACCCCCGATGAAATGTGTGCTTATTTATATGCAGTTATTCAGGTATGCAGTAAATTCCAATTACTTCTTAAGATTTCTATTTAGCATGGGGGGAGGTATGACAGGGAAGTGCTGTGTCTCGAGCAGCATTGTAAATCTTGTTAACTCTTTATAGCATTTAGCATCTGCGTTCATGTCTTGGAGTGAGCACTGCATCCGATTTTAACAGCTAGCTAATAGTCCTGAATGGAGATGTGTTCAAGGGCTCCGAATAAGATTCAAAGCTCATGGAACTGTTGGGTTTTCTGCATTATTTTGTTTATATATACACTTATATTTTTGCAAGGTCCTAAACCTGCTGTGTAAAGTGCCCTGAAATGACTTTTGGTGTGATTTGGCGCTATACAAATAAAGATGAATTGAATTGAATTCCAAAAGATTTGTTTGGGTGACACTATTTAAATTGTGTAACACTATTATTTTTAGTATTTGCTACTTATATGGAATATAAATGTATTCTTGATGGCAGGTTTTTCAAAACAAAATCATGTTTTACCATGTGAGACACATGTATTTACTAAAATATAAACCAAAAATATTTAAACAAATTAATTTCATATCACAACTGCTTTTGTTTGACCCAAAATGTAGAACTCGGCAGTGGTGGAAAGAAACCATAGTTGCAAAATGTCCTCTGTGTATTTTTCCTGGCAATAATTTAGGTATCTGTTCGCAGGACTTATATTTCCTCCAGTGTGTGAAGCTCATTTCTAAAGAAGAGTTTGGAACACAAGCACCACTTATTGGCTATTTTCCAGGAGTTTTAACATTGTGTTGACAATATAAATCTGAGTTGAAATTAATTTTCCTAAATATTTTTTATTGTTCTGCAATTTACTGAAACGTTGAATGGGTTCTCCTTTTGTTGAACAGTGCCTATATAAAGTTACACCTTGCTGTTAATCTGTTGTTACATTTCTAATGCCACTAGTTGGTTGGGGGCGCTTTGTTTAGGGCCATGGAATGACTGGGACCGGCCCTGGACTTTTAACAACAGCAAAGCTATTAGCTTTAAACTGAGGTGTGTGATTGTGTGCTTTGATGTTCAGCCATGTTATGAGCTCAGTTTGGTAAGTGGAGTTTTTCGTGGTTTGTCACAAATACAGTCATATGTGGTTGTGTTGTTGTCAGATCAGATTCATTTCATTAGTCATATATTGCATTATTGCATTTCAGTTATTGTTTTTAATTGTGTATACTGCAATGTTTTACCTATTTCACTTATCATGTATTGATGTAATGTAAAGAAGGATCAGTGGGAGAGGGTTCACGGAGTGGGGGATGATTAAGAATTTCTTATCAAAAGGCCACAACTGGTCCACTCATCTGTGCCTCTGACTTCAACTGATGTGAGTTACAGTATGAACTGATGCTTGGTGCTTCCAGCAACCCCCCCCCCCCTCCCCCCAACACCACCACCCCAATGTTGGCCCCCTGGGACCTTAAATCCCCGCTGCTCTTCTCTGCAGTCCCGCACTGACGTGCAGCATGCAGAGGCGTGCAGCGCTTTGCCTATGCATTAGCCATCCATTTCCCCTAGCTGACACCTCTCCAACATAAAACCGTAAGGCAGAGGTAAAATATATCTCTCCTGGCGAAAATAAAGCTTTGTCTGCCTGCTGATCTATTGGATATAAAAATAAAGCCGCGGCTTTGATGCGGGCTTTACCTTATGCGCGCCTTTGCTTTTTGCGCACACAAAAGCTCCAATGAAGATGGATAGTGCGGGACTGGCTGCGGTGCGTCAGTCACAGCAACATCACTCACTCCACTTGTGCCTCTCTTCTTCCCTCTGTCTTACAGGCGTTACCGAGTACGGCGCTGTTTGGTATTGATCAGTAATTGTAGATAATTATGCAGGGTTTTCTAGGTAATCGGCTTTGGAAAAGTTGATCGCGTTCACATTAGAAAATAATCCGATGCATTTTGATTCTTTTTCTCAGGATAGGTGAGAAACTTTCGTCATTTGCGATTCGACAAAACGTATATGTAGTTAAAGAATGTTATGAATGCTCAGCGGTGGTTTTCCTTACTACATATGCATTTGCAGGAGTTTTCTAGCAATAATTTAGGGATATATTATTATTATTATATATATATAATTATATAAATGTTGGGATATAATTATCCCAACATTTGATTGTACTTAATGTTTCTGCTTTTTTTATTTAGTTTGACACTGAAATTATTATAACATCTACTCGACTTAAACAACCTTTAAGAAATTACTCATGCTTCCAGCTTAATAAATAAAGGTTTCCCACGTGGTACTAGACTAATAAAATTATAACAATTATTTTCTTAAAAGAGAGAATTGGTTTTTCTTTTGACTGGTTTATACATTTGAGACAGATTAAACTGCTATTCTCACGAATTAAAAAATGGAAGCTCTCTTTTCTAATGCAGGTATCAGCAGCGGCCAGCTCTCCCTCTCTCCGTGCTTGCGGGCTTTTTTTATTCTTATTATTTGAGAGCGCAGAAATCCGCTGCGGTGGCTGCAGCAGCCGCAGCTGCAGCAGCTATCTGCGGCTCTGCAGCCGTGCAGCTCGTCCCCTGAGCATTGGCCAGCAGGCGATAATATCTCAAAGGGAGTGGTTATCGCCACACATTATATTATAATCATTAGTGATCCTAGCCCTTTCACCCCGACTGCAGAACAATCGCACAGTACCATTAATCTAAACTACGGGAAGTGCTTTGGAGGCAGCTTCCCAGCGCCTGTGTGCCCGTTTCTTTCTCCGAGTCTGTGTGGACCGTCAGAAATGGAACGGCTGCAGTTTTGGGAACTGATCTGGAAATAGTTCACTGACTGCATCAATATGTTTTTATGGGTTTCAGAGGGTGGGGATGAATTTATAGAAACGCGCGCAGATTCTACAAACCTACAATTTGTGTGAATGAAATGATCATTCATCGACTCGCCTCCGGGAGTCATTGCTTTTTTTCCAGTTGATAGATATTTATAGATATTTCACAGCGATCATAGGCCGCATCGAGTCAAAGCTAATTTGAAAATCTCAAATTAAATAAAGTACATAAGAATATAAATAGATTTTTTCTATATACATTTCTGACATAACGCAGACACGAAACTTTAATATGGGTAGGTATTAATGTGTCGTATCATTTACATGTGGACTAAGTCCCTCTGATAGCGGGTTGAATTCGCCCCCTTGAGGAGTGAGCGGGACTTTGGTGGTGTGATGGCGGGGCTGTGGCCTCGTTTCTGCGTGACCTCGGAGAGTCACGCAGGGTCACTGCTCTACAGCGCGCACTGTGAACCACTGACTCATGTGAGAAAACCGCGCAGACAGTGAAGAGGGGGGTTCTGAAGCCTCTGACTATTTGTGTGTGTGTGTATGCGGTGTCTATCATGCGGGGGGTTAACTGACTGAGAAGGGACAGCTGTAGGGAGATGATCTATAAATCCCATTGGATTTCTCTCAGCACAGGCCCGGGTCGGAGTTGTAAAGTCTGGAAAATGTTTGCATAGAGTTGCTGTCGGCTCAATAATCCACGTCGAGTTCATATTGGCATATTGAGGGTGAGGGTTGAAGGGTGTGCATGGGCGGGGGGAGGGGCAATGTTCGGGGTCTGCCTGGTTTGATCCAAATCATGTGGGCTAGACTATTACAGACACAAAGTGAATTTTCCCAGGTCTGTCAGGCCTTTTCTGCTGCATTAACACCGCGCGCTGGGGTGGGTGGGTGGAGAAGGAGGGAGGGTCGGATTCTGGTCCAAGGAGTGTGTGATAATGCCGTGAAAATTGATTGACAGACTGGGAAAGGCAGGAACAGAAAAGTGAACACCACCTGCTCCCGCTAAAACATCTCCACACCTTCAGAGTGCCCCAGTTTGCGTCAAATGTGCGCGCGTTACGTGCACTTTGCACAGAGTTGACATTAAGAAATACATGTTATTTGAAAACAGTTTTATGTGACGAAAGAAGGGATTTTGTAGTTTTTTTGATTTAGGAAATTATCTTTTAATGAACTTAAATGAAACCACAGACCAGCGATTTTTGACAACACACACCAACACGTTATTCACGCCATTTTTCTGCAGCGGTTTTTAAATCTTTTTTTCTATCTAATCTCTTCTAACTGCTTCGAATAATTTCTCCATATTCCACGTGGCCGAGTTTTTCCTTGACAGGAATAGAGATTAAACATTATACAAATAATTTGAACTGAGTTTCACAGAAACTGGCTGTTTATTTCTAAAATAAACGCATTCATAAGGCAGAATGATCAATGCGCCTATTTATTAGGAATGCCAGAGTGTGTTCGCCATATTCTTTGGTTTAAAAAAATATTGCAAAAGAGAGAAGCAGCGGACCGGTACCCCCACCCTCCCCACTCCCTCTTCCTCCTCCACTCCGGTGCACTCAGTTGATCAAAGCTTCAGTCGGAGGCGATATTTCTCTCTGTGTTACCGGAGTCACAGTGTGTCCGCCTCCCCCAGCAGCCTGTCCGCCCTCACCGGCCCGGCTCTAAGGTCACACTGCCCTGGGACACTGCACGTAGAAGAAGACATTGCTTTAAGGTTATCTCATCATATTCTCAACCGGTTTAATCATCAGCTTCATCTCGCTTTGACTCGTTATTCTAAAATCCTTCTCGTTGCTCTGTCGCGGCCCTCCACACATTGCTGTGGTGACATTGTGTCTCTAAACTGAGCCTGGAGGAGAGAGGGGAGACAAATAAACGTGTCATGATTAGAATTAATGATTGCATGCATCTTCACAGCCTCATTCATTATCTCAGATTAATTATCTCACACTGTACCAGTTCACTTCTCTGCACTTCATAAAGCCCAAATCTCCTGGGCTGCTTTACAACACCGTAGCCCTGATCCAAAAATGGTTGCTGTTCCTGAGCTGGCCTCGCGCGGCCTGCACAAGCCAGAGTTGCACTTTTAAAGAAGTAAAAAATGCAGATTGTGAATGAAATAAAAGTCCTCTTCGTGTGCGGCACAGTGGATCTGTTTCAGGTTCGTTCCGGTTTTTAGATTTTCCTTTTCAGCTGCTGTTTCTACCTTTGCGTTTTTTCTTTTTTGGTTTTCTGAAACAAGCCTGCAGAACTACTGAAAGGCCCCCTGCCTCCAATCATTCTGACATTAAAGAAGAACAAAAGCGAGGAAAAAACGACTTTATTTTCCTCCAATTCCGATTTGCAACTTGTGCCTGCATCACAATGCAAATATGAGTGGGAATCAAATGTATTGCTATTGAGGGATTACAGTGGTAAGGTTAAAACCATTTCTGCATTTAATAGTGTCTTTTGCCTGAAGGGGAGTTGAGATATTTTTAAAGCCTTATAGCCTATATTTTGAATTCATTCTATTCGTGGATTAATCTGCCTCCGTGCGCCTCGCTTTCTCTCTTCCCCTCTCTCTCTGGCTTATTCCAAATCAGGCACAGATTATCCTTCCTGACAGACTATCACGGCATCTTCAACACAGGGAAATAACAACAACTTTTGTTGTTTACATGCCACATTTACAAGTTTGTGTAGCGGTGGGAGTGAAAGGCCTGCACACTGCACGATTCAGGGGGGAATAAATATTAGCTCTTGCTGACTGTCGTCTCTGTGCAGAATTCTGACTCGACGACACCTTAGCGGCCCCTGACTGACAGAGACTGTCTGTATCTTCTGTGTGTGTGTACGGGGGGGGGGGGGGG
>JAUMHJ010000005.1:21182397-21207801 GCA_032361105.1 Microctenopoma lineatum | reverse complement strand
GGTTCAGGAGTTTGTAACGTGAAACAATACACGAGATGAAGGATGAAGGCGGTGCGTGTGTGTGTGTGTATGAAGCCATATCTCATTTTCTTTCAGCCTGTAACACGTGTCCTGTTTGAGAGGGAGATCCCCAGACGCCAGGCGGCAGCTGGACGGGGACACACGAGGCAGCCCATAGGGAAGATGGTGCTAGCAGGACATTGACAGAATAAAGCGAATAAAACTACACCCCATTTTCCTTCTGCTTTAAAGAGCGAAGCCACTGAACTGACGTTAATACACAGACAAACAGGACAACTGGGATTGTTGTCTTACACGCACCAGTAGAAAAAATGAATCACTCCAAACTAGTTTTCTTGCAAACGTTAAATCTGAAATGAGGCACTACACGTGTTAAAGACGTCACTGATGTCTCTGATGGGAAATTACTAATAATCCAGCAGCATGTGAGGCTCATGGTGTTATTTACTTAAGGTGGACTTAAAGTGGATTGGACTTCTCCTAATGAATCGCCCGAGGTGTCTGGGCCGCGAGGTCCAGACGTGCTGAGCAGCGCGAGCTGTCAACTTTCGAGCCTTTCTATCTTTCACTTCCACGTATTCTCCCCATCACACCAAAGAGGAAACATCCCCAGTGTTTTGCTGCTAACGCGCAAGGAAATACGTGTCAGGGCGCCGGGAACCTACAGATAAGAGCTGCATCATATCTCCAGTCATCAGCTCCATCAGATCGAAGCAGCTTCCTGCTGTGTAATCAAACGTTTAGTTCTATGGGTGATGCGTTAACGTGTAAAGCGTATTTTTAACACTGCTGGTTTATTAGTGATAAAAAAAAGCCTGTGGATATTTTCACTTAAAACAAACACATACGACTTTTGCGTAATATTCTGGCTCAAAATACCTTTACGCATGAATAAAGATGGAGGACGTCATGCAATCTGTGCCTCCAGGGTCTTTATCCTGAAGACACCACCGTATCTACCTGTTCAGATTCCTCCTTCATGTCCCCCTCATGCCCAGAAGACAATTTGCTCAGCAGCTGAGAAGTGGCGTCTCTCCCTCCGCGCTGCTCGCCCTCCACGGCGGCTGCTTCCTCCAAACACATTCACTAACATATGACAGTTGGCAGGAAAATTCTTGACAATTGGTGTCTTGAGTGTGCGGCATAAATAGCAGGCAGAGCCCTCGCTGGGTTATGATGGGGAAGCTTGATGGTTGCTGGCATGGTGAGGCGCTGATTGGTCCGGGGGCGGCCTGACGTCAGGAAGCTGAGAATAAGGCTGGGCTGGAGCTTTTAGAAGGAAGACAGTGTACTGGAGACCGAGCGCATCCCAGCATACGCGCGGTACTGGAGAAAGAGGGCATCCCAGCATACACACCGACTGCCATCGGAGCATCCCACCACGAGCTGAACATCTAGGATCATCAGACAGAGCGAGTGGGGAACAGCACTCTTTTTTTCTCTTTTGGGTGTGTGGTTTTGTTTCTAGTCGGGTTCTGAAGAGTGGATACGCTGCCATGTCAAAGTACACAGAATTATTTAGAGGCGTGCGTGTCTTGTTGGGTGACAGCTCTGCCCTGAACGCGTGTTATTAGACGACCCTTCCACCAGTGACTGGCTCACGACGCTTTTCTCCGCCGATGCGTCACTTCAGGAGCGTCGGGACAACCGAACTGGCTCTGGTCCTCTTGTGTGGGCCGATCTGCTGCTTCCTGTGTTCTAATCTACATTTGGTTGAATAAACGGATCCAATATAGGACTTTCCTTTTTCCTTTTGGCTTTACTACCTGACAGAGAGGACGCAGTATTTTTCAAATTTTCTTTGAGTCTTTTTACGCATGCAGGGAGAAATCCGTGGTGACACCTGATCGACTGGCTTCTCAGTGCACACTGACCCGGGAGCTCCAGGCGAATCAGGGAGGGAGAAAGCAGATAATCGGTCAATGCTCGGTCTGCGCTGTTGATTTTGTTTGTGTGCGTGCTTCGTTTCGAGGTGTTGTAGCCCAGCCAAAGCCATGGTCCAGTGCGCCGGCTGCCAGAGGCCTATCCTGGACCGCTTTCTGCTCAACGTGCTGGACAGAGCCTGGCACGTCAAGTGCGTCCAGTGCTGCGAGTGCAAATGCAATTTGACAGAGAAATGTTTTTCTCGAGAGGGGAGACTGTACTGCAAAAATGATTTCTTTAGGTAAGCAGCTCGGAAGACGTGACACAACAACTCATCACCAGTGTTTCTGTTAAATAACATTTGCTTCTAAGTCAGGAGGTGGAAGCAGCAGGTACAGAGAATGAAACATGTGCGCTACAAACACTAGTCTACAATCATTTTCATAAAGAAATGAACTCTCTGCAGATTGTTTTGAAGTACCCTTAAAGTTATGTCAAATTAGTTGAATAGCACCAGTCTAAATGTTTTTAGCAGATCAAACAGGTGAATTTAAATATTTTTAAATAACGAGCACAAAAGACAAAAACGAGGAACTCGAGGATTAAACTTTTGCACATGTGTTGACTGAGGCCACAGGGTTGTAAATATTCTCTGGTTTCTTTCTTTTGGTTCCCAGGAAAGAGCAGCGCGACCTGTCCGCGCCTGTTGGCGTGAACCAGCGCTCGGAGGCGATAAGCTTTGATTAAGAGCTACTAATTAAAAGCTTGTTCATTTTCATTCTTAAGTAAAACAACAACAAAGAGAAGCACTGGCTTAAAACGCGTGTGTGCTCGCTCTCAGCAGGGAGAGAGGGGCGGTGTTTGTGTAGTGGGGGCGGTTTGTTAGGAAATCGAGGAAATCACACTTTGGGTGTGTTTTTTTCCTCCAGCGCTCAGGATCACACCCAGGCCGGAGCAGCCGCTGCCCGGTGTGTTTGCTCAGTCCGACTGAAGAGGACGTGATAAGTGGATTTGAATAGCAAACTAGCTGAAAAGATAAAGTCCGCAGACAATACAATCACAGACGTGCAGTCAACAAGAAGCGCGCACCACTCAATACACATCATGTCAGTGGCAGGGCTTGAAGTTCTTATTGTAAAAGCAGCCTGCTGCGAAAAAGGACCGTGCATTTACTGCAGCTCACCTTTTAAAACAGAATCCAGAAGAGAAAAAGTCACAAAAGGGACGGAGAACAATTCTAATGAACAAATTCAGTAGGTCGGCAGTTTCTTGTGCAAAGAAAAATATATTTCTAAAAAACATAGATGTAAAATCACCTTATGGACTTCAGTTTCATAAAAGATGAGGCTTTTGTAACTTTAAACTGAAATACAAAAATACACACATTGTTTACATTATTATTATTACAATTATTATTTATATTCACAGTAATAGTACAAAAAGCTTTTAAAAACATAATGTTTTTAAAATTTAGTTTCGCCATTTTCAAAAATATTAAACAAATTTTAATCATTTAAAATAGAAATTGATTATTTATTAAAATTGTATTTTATTAGTAATAGTTGAACACTTGTGTTTATGTTTCATGTTTGCCCCCACCTTTGTTCGTATTATTATTATTATTATTATTGTTTATTACGTGGGATCAAAAAAGTATTCATATTCATAATAATATTAATAATCCCTGTTTATTATCTTTCCCTCAGGCGGTTCGGCACCAAGTGTGGTGGTTGTTCGCAGGGCATCTCTCCCAACGACCTGGTCCGGAGGGCCCGTAGCAAAGTGTTTCACCTCAACTGCTTCACCTGCATGATGTGCAATAAGCAGCTCTCCACCGGCGAGGAGCTCTACATCATAGACGAGAACAAATTCGTTTGCAAAGACGATTATCTAAACAACGCGAGTGTCAAAGACACCAACCTCCTCTCAGGTACAGACGAAACGCTCCGCTTCTGCCTGTGTGTGCGTGATTTTTGGAGAACAAGGCGGCTTGAATTGTCATGCTCGGCCACTGACTTCATCATTTCCCTGACTGTCCATTCTCCTCCAAAATGTCTCAAATGTTCAGCTGAAGCTTCCTCCAGAATAAACGCAGATGCGTCTGTTCCATCATTTTCTGATCAGAACTGATTGTGTTTCTTTAGACTGCAGCACACTACAAACACACAGTGGAACAATCCACATGTAGACGTTGCTTATCGAAAACAGTCTTTATTGTCACCGCTCCTGACCCTCATGTGTCGTTTGTGCAGTGACGGCATGCAGCGACCCGAGTTTATCACCGGACTCCCAAGACCAGCTCCAGGATGACGTGGTTCTAAAGGACACGGAGATAGCCGCCCTGTCCGATAAAGAAACTGTAAACAACGAGAACGACGACCAGAACCTCGGAGGAAAGCGGCGCGGCCCGCGAACCACTATCAAGGCCAAGCAGCTGGAAACGCTGAAGGCGGCTTTCGCTGCGACCCCCAAGCCCACCAGACACATACGGGAGCAGCTGGCCCAGGAGACCGGCCTCAACATGAGGGTCATCCAGGTAAAGCAACATCTGTATTGACTCGTTCCGCGATGAGGTCATTGATAGATGTGGTGTAATCATTTTAACACAGACGAAAACGGTTCTCACGCGCTGATCCACGCGCACACACTAATGAACCCGCTCATTCTGAGATGATCAGACATTTAAAGCAAACAGAACTGTGGGGACACCCGCAGGTTGAGGAGGTGGACTCACACCTTTTCTATTTTACATTAAAATGTGTGATGTCACAGCTTATATTTTATGGAAAAATGCCTGTGCCAAGCTGCCAGACTACCATGACCGGGCAGGCCTCATCTCATCAGTGAGGCTCCACCTTCCCTCCAGTCTCACCTTCCCTCTCACATCCTTCACCCCTCTTGAAAGGAGACCTCGTCTCCTCAAACTGCGCGGTCACATTGAATTCATTAAGCCAGAGATTGGCCCACGCACGAGGTTGATTTGGAAACGGGTAATTTATATGGGTATTTTTGATTCTTGGCGCGCAGGACGGGGCGAAGTCGCCAACTGGCGCCGGGCTGCTGGGAGTGCTGGGAGTCTTGGCACAGCACTGCCATCACGTTTTGCGACCACATTTAGCCATGCTGTGAGCATTTCCATCCAAGTGGAAAGACACAAATCTGTTTCAAGGGTCTTCGGACTGTCTCCTCAGAACTCTGAATTACAGCCGGGTGAATGAATTACCGTGTTCAGCTAAACAAGAGGCAACTGACACCGACTCATTATTCTCACACTCCCCGTGTGTGTTTTCTATTTTAATTTCTCAAAATATATTTCAGTGGCGGTTGAACAGTGAAGAGTTAATTAGAATTTTAAAATAAATAATTTAACGTTCATTTTTTTAGGTTTAGATGATTGAGGAACATCGAGAAAAAATAATCGGAACACGTTGTTTTATTTGACTTACTAATGAGGGATATTTTAGTGACTAAAGACTGCGGGCAAATGAAAGGTAAAGGGGTTTATCATAGCGGATTAACAGTCATGAAGTGAGAGTGGTCAGGTAGGGGTCTCTCATATGTCTGAGTCGGCCTATAGATTATGAAATGATAACCTCCGAGAGCCGGTAATATACTAGTAACAACCCTCCTGTTAAGTATTAATTGGAGATTTTAAGCCCCCGCTGCTGCAGCCTTCAGTCGGAGTAAATGGGGGGTTAAAAGATCATTAGGGAGGTTAGATGTGAGTCCCCCTCCTGTAAGGATAATTGGGCGCAGTCCTCTCCATCGCAGAGCCTCGTGGATTTAACGCACGGCTCATCACGCACGCCGCAAAACACACAGAGCGCGGTTATTTACTCTAATAAGAAGCCAATGCTGTGCAGGTGCCAAGGTAAATATGACACCTAATTACGCTTTCATTTGAATGGAACTCACGCGGTGAGCTGTATTTGCATACTTAGCAAATTACCAGCGTGCTCGCGTCATTGTGTGTTTGTTTGTTTAGACATGTATTCAGACTTCAAATCCACAGCAAGACCCCCATTCTCCTCCACCCCGAGCCGCTACTCCATCATCTCACTCCACTGCCACCACCTCTAGTCCACAGAATATTGACGTGCAATCAAAATGGCGTCAGCATGCTGTTACGCGGTCTTTATACGTTTCTATCTCTGTGTGTCTGCGTGTGCCTCCAGGTCTGGTTTCAGAATCGACGCTCCAAAGAGAGACGTATGAAGCAGCTGAGCGCGCTGGGCGCACGGAGACACGCGTTTTTCCGGAGTCCGAGGCGGATGAGGACGCTGGTGGACCGGCTCGAGCCGGGGGAGCTCATCCCTAACGGGCCCTTCTCATACTACGGAGGTATAAATACATTTCTAATTTATCAAATACATGGATTAATACAAAAAAATAAAATAACAATGAAACAAGTATTTTCCGCTTGAAACATATTTCTTATTCATCTAGATTTAATTCTGTTCAGTTCTTATTTATATGTTTATTATTCTTTATAAGAACCTGCCATTATTTTCTATTTTATTCCTTCTGGAATAAAAAAAAACCTTTTATTTCCATCAACTGAGGCCTAAATGAGGCATGAATCTATTTTTCTTCTCTGTTTAAAGGCTCTGCCTACCATAATAGGCCTGTACACTTCCATCTGTCTGAGCTCTTTTCACACAAAGGACATTCATTTTCAACAAAATAACATTTATACAAACACACACACACACACACACAGTGATTATGGCAGTTTGGACATTCAGCAGGTTTTTATGCTAATTCAAAAGTAAAATATTATTCAGTTTGGGTCACCTAGCCCACAGCAAGCAGTGAGTTAAGTTAAAGTGAAGTTAGTTTACGTCTGAGTGATTAAATACCGCACTCTTCCTTCAAATGCTTTTGAATAATTTCTGGAGAATTTCATTTGTGCTCGGGCCTTTGTCCTTTCTGCTGAAGCAAAAAGTCAAATAATATTCTGCTGAAGTGAAAAAAATCGGTCTCAGTAGGTGGAATCACTGATGAAATGGCCTCCATTTTAATTAATTTTGTGGCCACGTTGTTCTCCCCACCCAATTGCAGTTTTGATTTAAGTGTAACGTGCTCTGTGACTAATGTAGCACGGTGAGGGTCTCTCTCCATCTCTCATACATATCAGGCTATGTATATTCAATGAATTCCTCAACATCTCTGGAATTATTTTTTCACACCCATTGTTCTCCGCACTAACAATGTTCTCTTTTCCTTCTTCTCTTGGATGTGCAGATTATCAAAGTGAGTACTACGGCCCGGGAGGAAACTACGATTTCTTCCCACAGGGGCCACCGTCGTCACAAGCCCAAACCCCAGTCGATCTCCCCTTTGTACCCTCCTCAGGCCCCACAGGGACACCCCTTGGAGGTATGGACCACCCCCTACCAGGCCACCACCCTTCCAGTGAGGTGCAGCGTTTTTCTGATATCATGTCCCACCACCCAGGGGACTCTCCCAGCCCAGAACCTGGAATTCCAGGGCCGCTGCACGGCATCTCATCTGAGGTGTTCGGCCCTAGTCCTCCCTTTACCTCACTGTCTCTCAATGGCAGCGGATATAACAACCACCTGTCCCATCCGCCCTCGGAAATGAACGAGGGCACAGTGTGGTAGCTTCTTGAGAGAGCGGACTTTACTGGCGAGAGATCTCGTAATAGAGGGTGGTGGGGTTTTCTGATGTTGGGCTGGGGTTGAGAACAGGGACATGGATACTGACAGGGTTAGGGCAACACCATTGAATCACAATTTTTTTGGTGTTTTTATATTTATTTATTTATTTTACCATAAAATTAGTTGAGCTTATTTGTGGGAATACTGTGTGTGGCATAAAAAGTATGCTCAAGAACATTGTTTTCAGTATTGTGTTTGGGTGTTTTCGATTTTGCGTAATCCATCCCATGTCACCCTGCATTCAAAACTGGACTTTAAAAAACTTTGGCAAGACTACTGACCTGCGCCTCATTTTTCCCATTTCTTTGGGCACCTGGGGCACCCTGTCACCCCTCCTGACTCCTGTCATGGCCCAGCATAACAACCAAACCCCCAACACTCACCAGAGGGATTGAAAACAACCCTTTGGAAATCTCCTATAGTATGTCCCCAACACGAAAACATCATTAGCTAATGTCAAAGACTTCAATAGCTTTACAAAGAGAGAATAAAGGGGCCATGGGTTGGTTGTGTGCTGACCTGGCACTGTAGGAAGGCTGAGCGGCATTCAGACTATGTTTAAGGCACGAGATGTGTCCCTTGTATTCATTCAGAAGCTCCTCAGACCTCTTTGCCTCTCAAGGCTTTGCCATATTGACACTTAACCTTTTTGACACTGTTTCTGAAGGCCTGAGGAAATGACAATATTTCCTCCATCTGGATTTTTTTTCTTTTTCTTGGTGTCATGATTTCCACCAAATCAGAAGAAGGCCGCCTTTAAAAGGCAAACAGTTAAACCTGCTAACGATTGCAAACCCTTTATTTAAAATGGAAGTGAACTTGAAATACTGAAATGAAGTCTACCTTCTAAAAATCTTCTACTGGGGTTCTAAATGGGACAGTCAACTGTTTACGTAACCTATTTAATTCAGGAGTCCTGAAGTCTCGAACCATGTTTTAGAACCTTGCGACCCATATAAAAATGTTCCAAGCAACCAACCAAACTTTTGTATTGATTTCATTTATATTGTATCAAGATAAAAACACATTTGCTGGGGTTGTGATTCACTGTGCTAGTTTGTACAAGATGTTGTTTACAAAAAAGGTTTAAAAAAGAATAAAAACATAGACATTTGCCAAATAAAATAAAAAATAGCACAAATACTGTTAAAGTGCTTTGCACCATCATCTGGAGAATGTGTTGAGACAAAAGTAAGTGTTAAAAGGAGTAACTGACTTCCTAATTTTTTAGGCTGCCGATGATACATTCATAAAATTGTTAATATAACATACTTAGACAGGTTTTATTTTTGTGTCTTCAAACGAGAAAAATCCAAACTATTAATAACTGATGGTCAAATATGCAGCTAGCAGCTGCTACATCTCTTTGAATATCAAGCCTTCATGTTCTGTCTTATATTGTTCCAATAAACCTAAGCTTATGTGACCTCCAGTGCATATTAGACCATTCACTGTATAAATACAACATGTTGACAAAATGTGTTTCTAATAAAATTAGAAAATATACTATGAACATATTTTCTTTGGAGCAGTCATCTTACAGTACCGTCACACTGTGCAGCGAGTGCAGCTGTACATCACGGGGCTCTCACAGGTACTTATCAGGCCAGTGTCACTCAGTTCCTAATGAATGCTTTTTGTCTAGATGTCTAATTTTCCATTTACGCAGTATGTGAAATAATTGGCCTTTTGCAGACATGTTGAGAGGTAAACATTTGTTCATTTTGATTGATGGGATTTAAACACACTCAGCGAAACTGAAACAGCAGAAAGTGATGAAAAGACAGAGAAAGTGTGCATGAAAACACAACAAAGTTGGAGAAACATGCTTGATGATGCTAATCTGCAACTGGAGAAAAGTCACGATTTCTTTCCGTCCCTTATGCAGGTTTGCAGGAGTTTGTAATGGTCTAACCAATTCATAGAATAATCTGAACCACACAAGAAAGGGAGTTTTCTGCTGTTTGCACTTTCCCAGCATGCTGCAGCTGACACAAGGGGGAGCAGATTTTCAGCTATTGCTGAAGCCGATCACTTGGACTGTATAGCACCAGATTTTTCCCTTCTGTTACTTGAGCTTGTCGACTAATCATACGCAGTTAGCCATGCAACTGTGAAGGACAATGACAAAATTACCATGGCTTTCCGGTTTGTTATGCTTTTAGTAGCGTGCATGTACATTATTATTCCCTGCAGCTCACTGTTCTCAGTGTGCAGTCTGATGCTTGGGACTTCTTTTAACTTAATTCAGCAATCATGCCCACAATAATAATCAAGAAACTCAAACAATCAGGTGTGAGGTTTTGTGGGGAAGGATGAAAAGCATTCATATTTTGAGGGAGACGAGTTGGGCAGTGGGATTGTGGCATGAATCCAGAGGAACCTTTATCTTCCTAACGTTTGCGAGCAGTTAGAACCGTATGCAATCCTAGTTTCTCCCCTGCCTCCAGACTGTAATCCTCCATGAATTAATCATGGTCTTGAGAGTTAACCAAGCTTGGGGAGGTGGAGGAATGGAAGGCGGGGCGGAGGGTCTGTGGAAGCATATAGGTCTCCACTGAGCCCCAGGGCTTAGTCCCTCCTGTGGTAACACCATGCACCGGCGACTGACCGCCCCCGGGTGCACGGCTCTTTAAATTCAAATCTCCTATTGATTGCTTCTCAGCTGTTGGTGCAAACTGACCTTGTAGTCTAACACTGGAAAAATAAAACAAGCCTTAACAGCATTCAATGGCTTTTAAATGACATTTTAAATCTCTGAGTCAGGACATTTGAATAGCCCACACACCCACTGAGATCCAAATTCAGAGTGTACAGTAGGTGCATGTGTGTGATGAGAGGGGTGACAGGGGGATAAATACTTAGAGGAAGGGGAGTGCTGGTGTACAGAAATGGTTTAGGGTATAACCAAAATACTGAGCCAATAGGAAGATCGGGCCCAGCAGGCAAACACTGAGATACTTGCAATCAAACTGAGAAGGGATTTTTTTCAAGCCCCTCCATATATAAGAAGCTGCTAGTTTTAAATTCAGAGGATCTCAGCTGGACGTGTATCCTCTCCTCAGAGTCAACGTAGCATAAGCACACAAACACATGGCACCAGTCCTTGTTTCTGTTCAAACAAACAACACGTGTTGGAGGGGGTTGTGGGTGGTGGTAATGGTGGTGGAGGGGTGGTGGTGAGGGAGTGAGGTTCTTGGCCAGGAATGAGAAAATGCTGTTAATCAATGAAGCGGGTTGGTTGGTTGCTGAGCTGAGTTTTCCTAGCTCAATACTCAGCACGAGGGTCACAGTCATGCAGCAGCCTGATAAGCTGACCACTGCTGATGAGCTGTTTGTTTTGCCACCTCACTACCTCCTCCTTCCCCCAAAGACCAAAGACACACAATGTTTGACTTATATGGTCATGTCTTTTACAGTAATGTTCAGTGGCAGAGAATTAACTCTGCTCAAGCTTTAGCGACTCTAGGAAGTCTTCTCTTCCTGCTCTAAGCATCCACACCCTAACACTTTGCATGAGACTAAGTCTTTGCTGCACAGAAGCGAATACATTTTTACCTTTGTATTTTGTAACAAACAGGAACAAAAAGAAAAGTGTGATCAGCTGTGGCCACTGGGAGGCTGAATAGACAAAGAAAAGAGTGCCACCTAGAGAAAGTCAAAAGCAATCAAATGAAAACCAACAGAAAAGACAAAGCAGAGAGGAGGCCCGTAGAACCAAAAAGATAAGGAAATATTGAGAAAATAATCTTATGATACATGAGCTTGGCCTTTCATTTATGTTCCTACAAAAAAGTACGAGACACGCTGGGAAATAAAAGCTAGCACACAGCGTGTTGTGTTTCAGCAGCCAGAGCAGCACGTTTCACTGAACAGCAAGAAGGTTCCTCCTAATATTTAAATGGTCATATTTAATTACTCATTTTACTGTCACACTAAATTCTACCTTCTTCATACAGCTGGAAACAAACTGTATTTATTGGCATTGAGAGTAATCACATTTTCACAGTTGGCTTATGAAACAAGTTCAGTATTATACTATAAGTAAGTCTTATTATTATTCAGTGGTGAAGTATTGCTCAGTCCCAGACATAAATCTACTGAAGACTAAAGTCTTTATCTTGTAGAATCTCAGATTATTTTCCAGCACACAGCCAACCAATTCGTATTATATCAGTATTTGTGCCACATTCCTCATGTAGCTAAGTGATATTTCTATGAATCTAGAGACATGAAAGCTCACACCTACCTAAAAAGCTCAGATAAGGAATAAATGACAGTGGTATCATCAGACATGCTAACTGATTTTGACTATCCAGCATTTAACCCTTGACCTAAAGCTAAAACTCAACCTTAACCTGGTTTTGTGTCTCCAGGCCACACATGCGTTGGGTCACAGCTGACAGCTGCTTCTAATCTAGCGAAGACACAAGTGAATGTTTATGTCCGTCCCTTAATGTGTACAAGCTGCTAATGTTAGCATTGTACGTGGAGGGTGAGAAATAAATACTGCAATAAGAACGCAGACACAGATGTTTAACTAGCAGTTTACTGTCACTAAGTAAAAAAAAAACATTTTAATTCAAACTGTTACAATAAAGGAATCACGGTGTATAAACTGGGCGTATTAGTGCGTTTAGTGCTTTGCTCCTGTGAGAATATATGTACATAAGAATGATATAAAACTGTTTATTTGATTCATAATTGGTATGGAATTTACAGTAGTACACAAAGAAAGTGAGCATGTAACAATGCATTCACCCAAGGAGGAAAGTATACTCATTTAGTAAAGTGGAAAGTACTCATTTCCCCCTGGAGGATGTCCTGATGGCATGTGAGTTCTGTAGGTTGGCCTGATTAGCACAGATCATAGAGTGTGTCTGCACCATCTGACCCGCATTGTGATATTCATTTGTCATTCACATATTGGAGACCAACTGCTGTGTTTTTGGCTCAGGGCAAGGCTTTTCTCAATGAGATGTTTGTGTACTATTGACTGGCAAGTTGTACAAAATATGCCTTTAATGCAGTTTTAATGTTTAATGTGTAAATTGTTTCCTTTCTTAAAAGGATATTTTATTGTTTGTTGGAGACTCATATCGTCTGAAATACTTCAGCTTTTATTGTAGATCATACAGTTTAAAAGACACACTTCATCCAGATTACACATGGATGTGCTGTGTGGGTTTCTTATGCAAAACATCTCGTGGTCTGATTCCAAACAGAATGTCCTAACTTGCTATTAGCATCTATCTACTTGTATACTAGTTTGAGCTGTTGCTCTCATATTACTTTTCCACCTGCCTCCACGCCTACTGCCAATTCCCTCATCAGATCTGCTATAGACTTAGATATGCAGAAGCTGTGATGCTGTTCAGTTGGGTCTTAATCTAGTGGCTGCGTCCTTCGAATGACATGGCCCACACAGTCCCACTTATGGGATAGTTTTGGAAGGAAAACGTCCATTGGAGGTTTCGCTTGGATGCTTGTGCCCCTCTGCCAGGTCAAGTTAATGTTGTGCATATTTGCTAACTAGCACTAGTGTCTAGCTCAATTGTGTTGCTGCTGTTGGCTCATAATTACTGTCTGCATGGTTCCCTTTTTCAGCTTCTGTGTTTTCATTTACCTAACTGTAGTATGTCCTTTTCCTGTCGTCCAGGTGAGGACGACAGGACTCAATCTCTACTGTCTAGTTTTTAGTCTTAACTGAGTCTGCACAAACTTTACTCATACAACATTTTACTTCAGAATAATCTTTATTTAGTATGTTTACACATGGAAGAGGTTTGACTCTTTCTGGTTTCTAGCTCTCAATGTACTAATAATAGTAATTATCACAGACAACCCATCTGGTGCAGGACCCTGCAAAAACCATAAATGTGTTCATCGTTTAATTGCACAGGATTTCATGTAGTGGGAGAGATGTAGCTGTACACACCCTCTGCAGCAGAGACATATCACAGATGTATCACAGTTCCTGCTGCACAGTTACACAGAAGCTGAAATGTATTGTATCATGGCAAACAAGCAGTGTGATAGAGATGACGCATTTTTGTGTACTGTTTTGATTATCATTGTTTTCCAATTTTTCTTAAATTAATCTGAAGATGTGTTTTTCTAAATTCTGAAGTGTTTTCCCTGCACTGTGTGCTGAATCTCAATTTCTCATCTCATCAACCTCCCACAAAACAAAATGTATTATTACTATTTACATCCTTCTGATTAGTATCAAAATGTACTTTTAGGAACTCGTCCCCAAACTGGACCAGTAACAAGAGGAAGCAGAACAGAAAATGGCTACCCGTTATATTCCATTTCCATGACGTTTGTGCAGTGAAAGAGAGCTGTTAGTGAACAGAAGTTCAATCCTTTAATCACATCTTCTAAGGCTGAAACAACCTTCTTTTGGAAGTCACAGGTATGGTATTATTCAATAGAAACAAATGTAACAGGCAGGCAATAGGCATGCGTATTGCGAAGTGACGAAGTGACAAGTCAAGCTCTGAATTTTTAAATTTACAATGAGAAATTCAATTTCCTACTTTAAGACACAACACATGCATAGTGTATTAGAACAAGGACACCCCAAAGCCAAAACACCAAGACTCTGACACTCTCATATTTAGAATTGTTGACGGCAGAATCTATTGGCAAATGGATTTTTTTATTTTCTGCCAGCTTAGCATTTTCTACTGTGTCATTATCTAAGTGTGTTTGAGCAAGTGGCTAAATGCACCACCGTAAAAAGCCCTTATCACCCAAACACGCTGTAACTTCAGCTCCAGGTGTTTGCTGCCATGTTACTGTACCCAACACACTTGGCCATGTTGATAATTAAAGCAATTCCATGCTTATCCTGAGAGGGAAATACCTGGATTAGGGGGAGATTTGTAACTCAAACCTGAGACATGCCTAATCAATTTAAAGCCATTAGACAATTAATTCACTTTGGTGGAGGGTGGATATTGCACATGCACTAATCTGGCTACTAAGTTGTCACTGTGTGTACTGATGAGTATTGAGTGCTCTGTGTACAGATCCAGTGATGGGAATGGGCACGTAACTCATGCAGAGAAACAGAATAAGCAGATGTTTCCTGTTTAAATATCATGTCATCAGGCTTCATTGGTTTGTATCCCAGTTATGAAATTAACACCCTGGACTACTGTATGAAGCAGAGAAGCCAAAAAACATCCTACACTTGACAGATGCATGTGTTTGGGGGTCAGCACAGTGGATTACACAGGGTTTTATACCGTATGTCCAATCTGACACAGCCCTCCCCAACTTTGTACCGAGTTTTGTGGACATTTTGGGGGTCAGGGTGGACCAGAGTTGGTCCGAAGAAAATTGATCAGGAACGTTTTTTGTGGAAGGATAGCAGACAAGAAACCACTTTAGTGTTTTTAGTAGGGCCGTTAAAATAATGCGTTGAGGTCTAATAATTAATCACACAAAAAATAGGTTTGTGCCTTTTAATCCAGTGCATAAGTGCAGCGGCATTTCAACAGTGCACTTGAGATTTCACTATGGACACATTCTGTATTATCACAGTCAGAGTGCGCTGATTTGGTGATCTCTGGTCTGATCTCCACAGCAAACCTGATGAACAAAAGAACTCCAAACCTTTTAGTTTGAAGTGAAAAGTCAAAAATGTGTGGCAGATGGGAAATTGAAAGACCAACAACCTTGGCTTCTTTAATACACAGATAGTGTTTCTTTTTTTATTACTGTTCTAATGTAATTATTTGATTTACTTGTCTGCCAAAGTTCCTTTGGACACAAAATATAAAATAAAAATATACTTTTACAGCAAAACATGAATATGTAGTTTATTTAAATAATCTAGTTCATTACTTGTTCTGTGATTAATGACCTTTATGGAATTGCTTGACAGCACTAGGAAAAACTGAGGCATAAACATATATGGCCATCATAGTGATGGTATAATGTTAGATCCCTGGGTCAGCTGGGTTCCTTTCAATGTGGAGTTTGCATGTTCTCCCTGTGTCTGCGTGGGTTCTCTCCAGGGACTCTGGCTTCCTCAAACCATCCTAAGATGTGTTTGTTAGGTTAATAGGTGACTCTGAAATAGTTTATGAGTGTGAATGTATGTCTGTCTCTGTATGTCAGCTCTGCGATGGAGTGGTGCCTCTCACCCAAAGATATCTGGGACAGGGTCCAGCACTCAGATGACCCTTACCATAAGATAATGGCCATCAGTTCAGGACATTAAGGAGTTCAGTCTTGTAAACATGATTATAATTAGCTCTGATGCAGTACATTGTCAGCATTACATTGTTGAATTAAAACTGTCTGTCTAAGGAATTGAATAAAAGCGTCATTTGGGATTTGTAAGATTCTTACTTTTTTATTTGTGAATTACATTTTAGCCTGCTTTGTTCTGAAACTCATGAACATTTGTTGCAGTGGAAATGTTTAACCTTAGGAACAATTTCATAGCCTTCATCAGTGACTTTTTGGTTAGGCAGCTATATACCTGCTCTATACCAGCATGCATACATAGACAATATAGCTATTTAATTGACTTCATTGATTGCATGCTTCCTTGGGTATTTTGTGAAATATAGGACCTAATCATCCCTGTAGAATTTCCTCCTGCCTCTGCACAACATATCCATATCTAGAAGCTATAGTGACAGAGATTATAATTAAGGAGACAAAAAAGGAACTGGCTAACTAAAAAAACGTAAACGGCAGGTAAGTCAATGACAATAAAAGTGGACGATTGTAAATGTGAACAAGCTCACCAAAAAATCTGACTTTACCCTATTGCTAGTGGATAGACCTGCTGGTGAAGTAATGAGATACTGCCCCACTGGTCATCTGTAGGATTGCACCTCACATACACTTGGGTGCTGGACGTTGCATATGTTGCCAACGTGTGGTTAAAAAAAGCAACTGTGATCTGCTTCAACCAAGTAAGAGAAAGGTAACCTGTGCTTTAAAAGATTTACCTATTGAAATATATGCTTTCTTATGAACCTCACTGCACATGACTGAATTACAGATAACTGGGTACCCTCTCTTGTGGCATCAGGTAATTGTGTACCTTGTATAATAGGATAGTGAAGATGGTGTCAGTGAAAATGGTGGTGTATAGCCCTCTCCTGAAATTTACATCAGTAAAATGTTCTCAGAATTATATTATTTTCTACCAAGACACTTGATTTTGCAAAACAAAAGTTGTTTTTTAGAACTAGAGCACCGAAGCACCGACTCTGTTAAATTTAAAGTCAAACTTGGGTCTCTAGAGTGACTGTTGTGTGCTTTGTTGCCACGCTGTTGCTCATAATAAATGAGTATCTTTATTCCAAATGTATGTAGCATCCAAACACAGCCATACACAATTCCACAGGAATAGTAATATTTAGATTTCCTGACTATATATTATTCCACATTGTTACCTAATACACAACTTAATGACACTTTATATGATTGTCAGTATTTAACATACTTGTCCATAAACGTATTAGCTATATTTTTTCTGTGAAAAAATAAAAAATTACACATACTAAACACAGAAGTATTTGTCTGAATATTTCTTTATATATAAAAAAACATTCATTCCAATTAAAGCGGACTGAGCAAGTGAAGCCAAGCAGCTCTGTTATTCAATTCCATTAGAATGAACGATGCAGTGGCATGCAACCATGCAGTTAACAGGAATTAAAACCATAGGCAAGATGACGGATTACATGAGAATAGAGGTGTGTGTATGCGTCTGTATGTGTGTGTGTGTGTATGCACACATACTTTTCTTCTGGCTTGCTATTTTGGCAAAATTGTACATATTGAATATTTTTCCAACACATGTACTTGAATATTAAATCAAAATAGCTTGAACATTGAAATGTGCTATTAGGTTTACGCTGTGCCACAAGCAGCGTACTTGTCAGTATTTGCCAGCTGTAGTTATTGCATGATGTATGGCTCTGCTCTTGATGCATGCATGACAGTTGGCAGTCATTAATCATAGTTAGAAGATAGGAAATGGTATAGGTTCCGTACGTTAGCATGGTGTTGAAGTCCAAGCTGCTGCAAAGACCATGCACAAAACAAATTTCATACCCTGTATCCTTCAACTTTCTGAGAATGATGCTTTGAACAACAATAGAAACTGACTCGGCGTACACTGTGTGGTTCTATTCCTACACAACAAATACAGTGTGTGTCTATGTGTTCATCTCACAGGAGAATTTTCTTTGAGCTTAGTACTTTTAGTTTACCTCTCCAAACTTTCCTTTGTTCTGCTGCTCTGCATCATGTTTCTTGTAGATGCGTAGGTGTGACAGTCAGAATCGGGCTCACCGAGTGTGTCTTCACTGGTAAAACAGCATTGTCGAGGCCCACCCACCCTCAAAGAGCAGACTAACCATGCATTTAATTAGAAACAAAAGCTGGAAATAATTAATTAGATGGCAATTCCCTTTTTTTACCCTTGCCAAAGTTTATAATGGAGTAGATAGGCTGCTGGAATTTCACAGAAAATAATTCATTAAAATTAAAAGTGAGGGGAGGTCATAAAGACAAATGGTCATTGTTCCACTTCAGCAGTGGTGGAAAGACTACTCTTTTCTTAAAGTAAAAGTAGTGGTGCAGAAATACTCTACTAGAAGTACTTTGGCAAAAGTTTGTATCAAACTAAATTAAAAATGCTTGAATTATGAATTACCATATAACAACATACAAAGTTTAGACAGAGGGCCAGTATTGTACTAGTTTAGACAAAGGTATTACAAAATAACTACATAAAACTAAAAACTACACACAATACTGTACCATATTACATACTACATTACTAAAAGGAAAGATTTTTCTTTTTTGAATTGGAAGATGTGACTGCTCTCGGGGCCGTAAATATAAGCATGATTGTTTTAAATATTTTCATTTGGATGATTTAAATTTATTTTACACTTACATTTTTCTTGAAAATCAGAGGTAGCCTCTCAGTGAAGTCGAGTTTTTTTTCACCACAAATGGTCTGGAAAGGTTTTTTTCTGAATAAATGTACTGTTGATTATGCTGCCATATACTCATATCAACATGGGCTATGTAAACTTTGAAAATGACATGAATTATTTGTCTGACACAAGCTCATTTTAGTTACAAGATAAGAACAAACTAAACAGATGCAAGAGAAAGGACACATTTATACTCCAATAAGTGCTTTTATAGGCTCATGCTATATCAAATGCACAAAACACAGCTTGTAGCATCCTCTACAATCAGTCATTGAACCATGGCTTCCAACGGACCTCCTTCGTCACTGTCAGGTCCACTGAGTACCCGAGTCACATTCAAATTGGTTGCAGGTCCACAGTTAATGATAGAGGGTCTGTGTGTGATGGGTAGCAAGCAGGCTAATTCCTCAAGACTGGTCCGAAGTAGTCCAGTTGTTGTCCATCACCTCCCTGTTATTTGCATTGGCCCCAATCAGCCCAGAGTGTTGATCAATGCAAAGTCAAAGTGAGCTTTCTTCCAGCATTAGGAGCTGCCTTCCATCACACTTACTGGCCATTCACACATACACATTCCATAAGCCGAGCCAGCGGCCGGTACTACTTATTGTGAATGAGACCTAGTTTTACAGCCATGCAATCCCAATCCCCATAGTCCCACCCACACCACTGAGTTTGACACACTCAAAAAGTGACCAGCTTCACTACAGTGGAAACTGAGACAGGCTCAAATATGTGCAAATGTTTTCTGACGTCAGAAGCATACAGATGTGTTCTACCCAACATCTGGAATGCTGAAAAATGTATGCCTTTAATTTTGTAACTACTACATTACAAACTACAATAAGGTTTCTACTTTTGTCAGATAAATAATAAAATAATAAATGATAATAAATAAATAAATCACTGGGACACTGAAAGTCAAGGACCACTAAAAGTAACAAAATAATCCAACATAAAACACATTTACTGGTTTTAACAACAGTGAACTTTTCAATTAAATTTTATTTGTATGGTGCCAAATCAAAAAATAAGTAATCTCAATGTACTTTATAAGACATCACACAAAATACAGTATACTGTATATACATAGAATATTTGTAGAAAGTCTCTAACTATAAACTTTATTTAAAAGGAAAGTTTTAAGTCTAATCTTGTCTGCCTCTCGAACTTTAACTGGGAGCTGGTTCCACAGGAGAGGAGCTTGATAGCACTCTGAGAGTGAAGTATGGATCTTTGATATATGATGGGGCCAGATCATATAGTGTACTGATGCGTGTATATATCCAAAGTATGGATAGTATCAATACCAAGTATTGTAACCAGTATTGTATTATACAAGTATTGTACCAGCACTTTAGTACTAGTACATGAGTACTACAATAAAAACCACTTAAAGAACTTAAATAAACAGTCACTCAATATTTTCTCTATATGAAAATATACAAAATGTGACTGACTGGTCACACCCCTCCAGTTACCAATACAACAAATATTTGAATAAAAACTAATTAAAATAAATGAATCAATCAACTGAACTGGGTCCTAATGCAATAAATCCATTTGTCTCAGGCCTTTTCTCTCTTTCTGTGTCACTCTGCCTACCATGATGCCCTGTTTCCTAAAGTAGCCAGTTGTGGTTGATGATTTACAATAAAATTGCTCATAAATTGGAGTGGGAAATGTTTTGCAGACCTGGCAGCTTTGAAGTCCTGCGCCCATTTGTCACTCGACATTTCCTTTTGTGTAGCAGCACAAGAATTAATTAGGCTGCATGGCAGGAAAAGTTTAAGGCTATAATTTATGGGGAGATGACATTCCTTGGACACAATCTCGGACCTGTGTCGATGTATTATTTTTTTTATTAATGTGGTGTGTGTGTACACAGTAAGCATTTGGGTTGTGGTTTGTGGAAGGGCAAACATATTCACTGTGGAGGAGAAACTGGCAGGTATAAACAAAAATAGACTCCATAGTAATACATTTAAAACCACATTATGCATAAATCTGTGCACACATACGCACTCATTTCTTTTTAGCCACCCACCCACACGAAGGAGATAGAAGGCAGACAGACTGTGAGTGTGTACGTGGGGACACATTATACTTTTATCTTGGTCAGATTTATTTTGTTAGCTTGGTTTAGACTGACATGTTGAATCTATTCAGATAAAAAAATTAATTGATCACTTTGCTGTATTCCAGTTTGCTCTGACACATGACCAACAACGTGTGAGAAGTTCTGCAGATGAAGTCCACGATGTACTGGGTGAAGAGGTAAGGGGCGAGTACTGTTCTTGTGGGGCCCCTGTGCTACAGACTACAACCTCAGACACACCTCACATACTGCGGTCTACTGGTGAGGTAGTCAATAATCCACACGGTTAACTGATGGACCACACCCGCTCCCTCCAGCCTCCCCCTCACCACAGAGGGCTGGATTGTGTTGAAGGCACTGGAGAAGTAAAAAAACACGACTTTCAAAGTGCACCAAGCACTCTCCAGGTGAGAGAAAGCCCAATACAGGTAGATGACAGCTGGTTTTCATCATCATCAGCTGACTTTGCACCTGGTCAGTTGTGATGGAGAAGCTGCAGTGTGGGGTGTAGGTAGATGACTCCTGATGAACGGCATGTGGGAAGGGGGCAGTAGAGCTGTTGGGGGATAAAGGGGGCAGATGGGGTGCAGCTAATGTCCCCCCGGGGGGTTGCAGAGAGGTGTGAAGGAAGTGTTCTGAGCAATGATGGATGGGGGAGGGGAGGGTTTCTGAGTCAAACCTGTTAAAGATCTAGTTCAATCAATTAGCCCAATCCTGGTCCCCCCCCCCTCCGCTGTACTGTACCGTACATTGATGGTGTTTAGACCAGGTTTTGCTCTGCTGGAGCTGCTCCTCCAACTTCCTCATGTAACCCTCCTTTGCTCCTTCTGAACTCTCCTAATTCCATCTCTGTCTCCAGATCTGAAAGTCTTCCTTTTCTGCTCCAGCAAAGTCCTCAGATCTGGAGTCAACTGGCTTGTTATTACCAATTAGGCTGCAAAGCACCTCCCAGTCTGTAGTTTAGAAGCAGTCCTGCCATGCTCACCTCTTCAGACCATCCTCTCATATACCTTGTACTGGGGAGCTGTTTGCACAAAGGTGTTTTCAATGTCAACTGGACTTGTTTTAGTTCCAAGACGACGTTTGGCCCTTACATCCCAGAGGGCTTTCACAAATCTGGAGACTTACCTCTGGAATTTCCCAAGTCTCCAGACATTTCACCCCTCTAATTGCAAATTTAAAAATTCCAATTCTCAAACCCAAGGGTGAGCGGTTCCATTCCCAGTCCCATCAGGCTACATGTCAAGATCTCCCAGGACAAGACACCAATACCCTGAGCCTGTCCACAAAAAGAATTTCCCCCAAGGAGATCAATAAAGTGTGAATTATTAGTAGTATTAGTTAAATTGCACTAAACTATTTTACTTTTAAAGTTTGTTTCTGTAAAATGAAATGCTTATTTATTCAAAATAAACCTGTAACAGGTCCCCACCAGGAGGGATTTGTAAGTAAACAGTGAAAAAAAGTTATTAATTGTTGATATCATCTGTCCTATATTATAGTGACCTGTGAGAAGTAGGAGTGTGGCTTGGGGGCTCCTGGGAACTTTAGAAATGATACCCAGAAATCTCTGAGACTTTGTTACCATCCAGAGAAATTAAGAGCCAATATCTGCTAGACAGTCTCTCATGTAGTACAGCTTCTGAACTTGTCTGGTTACTTAAAGAAATAACCAGCAGCAGCTACAATCTGAGGAGCTCGTATAAGTTGAATTGAACCCCTTGTGTCTTTTTGAAGGAAAAGTAATTAATGTATTATAAATGCTGCAAATCAAATAATAAAAAAAGTTTTTTTTCCCACTTGTACACCTAGATGACTGTTTAGCTGGTGTCATTACCTGCTGCAGATAAGTGAGCAAAACATTGTTTGTGTATCAGAAAGCAGCACCAACCTAGATGACTAAGATTGAAACATTTTAACACAATAGGTCTTAATGGTGCAACCACCAGTAAACATGTGTCAAATGTGATAGCAGTGTCATGTTCAGTGTGATGTTCAACATGTGATGGTCTGTCATAGAGACATACATTCCTGAAAATATTTCTGCTAAGTGATACTATCCTGTTTCTCACTATTATAGTCACATTTTATTGTCAGACCAGTGACAGAAACAACACACACCCACCAACACAGCCACCTGACTGGTTTTCACCCAGGGCAAGTGTGTGAATGTGGCCTTAAACCATGCTGTGCAACAACAAAACATACACGAACATACACAGGGCTGCTCTTGGCGCTGTAGTAGGAGGTGTTTGGGATCAATTGTGGATAATTGGGTCTCCACGCAACATAATCTCACATTAGTATAGCCAGCTGTGCAGCAAACATGCACACTCCTGGTTTGCTGAACGTAGGGGTAATATTTTGGGTTTGCATGTGTATGTGTGTCCAGTGGTCTGTATATAATATAAAAGTACTAAACCAGAAAATACGTGTTTGCCATAATTCTGCTTCTGTGTGTGAGTGACAGCTGGCCAACACCACAATCTAAGAAATCTCTACTGGTTATAAACACTGGGGTTATGTGCATCATCATTCTACAGCTTCCGTTTCAACACATGCACACACACACTCGCTTACATCATATAGCCAACTGTGACTTAAAAAAAGCCACTCACACCAATTTTGTAATCAATGCCTACAGAAAATGGGATTCCTTTGGCCGCTGGCAATTAATACATTTGTGTCCTTTTTTAACACTAGTGAGTCGAGCTTGAAATTACCAATGACTGGCTTATGCTCATTTACATATTTATTGCAGTAGAGAACGAGGTGGTGGTGATGGTGGAGGGGGTGAAAACTGGGGAGAATGATTGATGTGGAGTTCGCCGCCTGCATTACAAACAGCCCATTATTGAGCAGACAGAGAAAAAGAAAGAAAGAAAGACAGAGAGAGGAGCAGAGAGACACTGAGATGGGCTGAAGGAGAGAGGGAAGGAAAGGGAGGATGAAGAGCGCTCTAGCATACAGTTGATTAAATTTGAAGACAGTGGGTTTGGTCTGCACTGAAGGTTTTTGTCCTCCACCCCTACTTCCCCCTGCCTGTTTCTCCCTCAGTCCCTCCCCTCTTCCATCCTCCCCTCACTCCATATTTTGTGAGGAAGATGGTCGGGGCGGGAGCATTAAAGTCTTGTTTTAATAGATGTTGACAAGGAGTAGACCAACAAAAGCCCAAGCCTGAGGATTTGCTTGAAAAGATTCAATCAGACATGTTTTCACTGCGATTAATTGGCGGACTCGGAGGGGGAATGATGGGAGGGATGTGGGGATGAAGGGATTGGCGGCAGAGGTGTGAATGAGTGTGATTGTTCCAAGTGCAGCCCCTACCATGCCATCAACCCCCCTCCTTCCCCTTTTCCTCACACACCCCCATGCTTCCCTCTGTCATTTTGAGCGATAGTTTCGAAATGTCCTTTGAATGATGCTAAAGAGCAAACTCCTCCGCCCTTCCACTTCCCTCCTCCTCCTCCTTGTGAATTATGAGTATTATTTCAGGGAGGTGGGATGTGGTGAGCCAGAGAGCAGGACTATACCACTTTGATTGGATCTGACCTGCCTCTAGTAGTGTCAGATACACACACACACCAATGTAACTGCTGGCATGTGTGGTGTGTGATTAGTTTAGACAACCATGTCCTCATCGTGACACCACCCAAGAGGTAAACGTAGTTTTGTTGACCTAACTCTGAACCCCATACCTCTATTCACTTCACTCACTCACACACACACACACACACACACACACATCCTCACATCTAGACATTTTGATGCTCATTCCTGTTTATCACTGAATCTGACTTATTAATATGTCCTATTATTTCTAAAAGATCAACTAAAGTAAATTCAAAGCAAGTCACCTTATATGGAAATGTATCTATTGGTAAGAACAGAAATGTACTTAGGTGTCTTTAAACCCTAAAGGGCAGGGGTCAGAAACCTTTAATTCAATTTAATCCATTTTATCTTTATTTATATAGTGCCAAATCATAACAAAGGTAATTTCAGGGCACTTAACATAACAAGGTTTAAGGCCTTAAAAAATATAAGCGTACACAAAAACAACGTTCCATCAGAAATTAATGAAATTAATTATAGGAATGTTGTATAGGAATGGCTCAGTGGCGCTGAGCAAACACATGCAGACTGTAGTAAATGATGGCACAGAGAAAGAGGACATCTACTGTATTTTACAGTGATAAACAGGGATTTTTTGCTGTGAGACTCTGCTCCCCTGCATCTTCGTCTTGCACAGTAAATAGCAGCGCTTCACGATAATAATAGTACTACATCATTATGTCCTGTTCAAAAACGTGATCAGGATTACAGTGTAGTTTTATGCAAACATAAACATGCAAGCACGAACCAGACAACAGCAGCTACAAAATATACAGAGAGACCAGGAGGGAAATCCACTGGAAATTATATTTTCCACTAGAAAAGTGTCAACTCCATGAGATTTGCACCACTGACCAGCATCAGGCCATCATTTTAAATACTGGGACAAACTGATTTTTCAGTGTGTCATTAAATACAATCTCCCACAAAAGTAATTTAGTTTTCGTACCTATTGTGATTGTCTCTAGATAAGAGAGGTATCCTGTATTCATTAACGACACACTTTTGTTTTTTTATGTGTTCTGTGAGTTTGATTGTGTTTGGGGTGCACTGACTACTACTGTATCTGCTCCACACACACACACACACACACACACACACACACACACACACACACACACACACACACACACACACACACACA
>JAUMHJ010000005.1:21133077-21143408 GCA_032361105.1 Microctenopoma lineatum | reverse complement strand
ACCATCCAATTACAATACAAGAGCAACAGCCACTATCTAGTGACTGAAAATGTGCATAACATGCAGATTGGATATAAAATAATCAATAACTAATTACAGACGAACCACATGATAAAAAAATGTGTAATTATTTTACACAATTAATACAGATACCAGACTGACTGAATAGTGGTCACTACATGTCACTACAAACCCAAAGATCAACCTCTTGGTGATGCTTGGGAAAATGTCATGGGATTACCAATGGATTGATTTTCGCACCATAAATTTAATGACAATTCAAAACGAAGTGGACGAACCTAGAGTAGCCATGGCTTAATGCACGACAATGTAAGAAATAAATGCAAATAGCCAAAATACAAGGAATGTTTTTTTGTACTTGCCTCTGGAAACATGTAAATTCTTTTTGTATATACTACATATAACCACTTGATTTTTTTGTGTCCACTTGACCCGTTCTTTCTTTTCCTGTGACATAATAGGTCAAAGAAGACACTTTCAAGAAAAGTACAGGCTACCTTAACATCCCTGCAACACTCACCTGTACAAGGTTATGTTGTTGAGGGGAGGTTGAGGGTTATTCAGAGCAGCTTGGATCTGGCTACAAATGAGGAAGGAGCATTAGTAAAGGTGGGAAAGGTTGCCATCTTAGAGTGAGCATGATTGATGTGGCCAGAGCAGTGTGCAGCTGCGCTCATGCCGAGCACCCTCCAACTGTCGCCACAGTGACAGGCAGGAGGAGGAAGCGAGCTGACCTCAGGGTCATCATGACAAAATGCTTAACAACAGTAGAAAAGCGCTCTGGGTTGTGGGTCAGGGTCATACACAAGAATATAGAGGAGGCTCATTGCAACTGTCATTTGGATTCAAGGGATGAATGCATAAATGTCAACATATTTTTATCATTTCAAACTGTTTTAGCAACATGGTTACTTCTCTGAAAAAACTGCCACAGAACGTACCTTTTATAATCTGGGTCATTATTGTTTTTACTTTGTCATTGTGGAGAATCTAATGTCACAAGACATAATTTCTGGTTGTAGTTGCTTTACTATCATCTCTGCCAGTCCTGAAATTATGTGTCAAGGGTGTTCTAAGAATTAAGTTAACATACTTCTTCAGGTAAATTTCTTAAATATTTTAGAATTTCAGTTTTTAATAAAAAAAACAGTGGTAACATAGCAACATCCATTAGTCTTTTCACACCATGATATGTTTGGTTTGGTCTGAACCAGTTTGTGAGTTTGTTTCGTGATTATCCTCTAGGTTCGGTTTCCATTCAGACAGGGAGGTGAATCAAAATGTGTCACTACAGAGTGAGAACATCCTCTGCTTATTGGTCAGGTGTGTCTACTGCAGGAGCAACAAAAGTGTATAAAGGAAATATATTTCTACGATAGAGGAGCTAATTAAATAATGAATATTAATGTGAATAACTTGCACATTAATTTGACCAGACATCTGTGAGACACTGTTTTGTCACCCTACAGCATGTATTAGATGTATAACAAAATATAGTCTACACATGATTTAACGCTTTCAGATAATGCAATTATTAGCATTTGGCCCTGTTTTGGTTCGGTACGCATTCTCACCAGATGAACCACACTAGAGTTCGTCATTTCGTGTCGAGTGGACTGAGACCCTCTCTTATTAAGGGTCTCAGTCCACTTGATTTAGTGCGCACCCAGGTGCGACTGATGCTTTAACACCAACAAAAATGAACCAAACTAAGAGCTTTTGGTCTGAACGGGTCGTTTGGTGTGGTTGGTGTGAAAGCACCCTAAAACATAAAGCCATATGAAATGCTGCGTATGAACACAATGAATGGTAGGGGAATAGGTAGTAATGCAGGTAGCACCAAATTGGTCAGGGTCTGCCACACACTGCCTGGGCATGTGTACTGTAGCTCTAGTCTTTAGGTAATATATTCAGTGTGTATGTGCATTCATACCTCCTTTGTGTCCTTCAGACCAACTCAGCATGCTAAGCAAAAGGTAGCAGTTAGATGAATTTTACATTCCGAAGTGAAGCCAGAGTAGGCAGACCCTGACCTCAGCTTCAGCCACCCAGAACCATGGCTACAGGCCTCATCTCCATAGGAATCAATACACTACAGTAATAATGGTATAATATGGGACCAACATCCAAAAAGGCACTGACCTTTCCAATTTGGAGGTTGGGTGATGACCACCAAGCCTGATGGACGTGTGCAGAATAAATGTTTTGTCAGACTGCATAACTCATGTGTGTTGAAGATACTGGTCCCATGCTTGTTTTGAGACAGTCTGAATACAAAGAGAAAAACATGCAGGTGCATAAAATCTACAGCAGTTAAACATGAAACTGGGACATATAATGCCTCCCACAATGCTACCCTATATTTAGACACTTTTACATTTCACATTTTTAAGTCCTAGAAACTTATAATAATACACATTTATTTCACTTTAATGAGAATGAGAGTGGCGTGTTTTATCTTCACAGTGGCACCACACTTTTCACAACTTTTGAAACTTTAAAATATTATAGCTGAATGTGGAAGACACAATATTTTTCATTATTGTGGCCCAACACTTGGTAGATTTCTTCTTATAATATAAAATAACACCCAAGCGGAGAAATGAGGGTTCCAGGAGCATACGAGTCACACATTTAAGGGTAGCACATGACTTAGGATCTAGGATTTGGTAATGGCTGGATCTCACTAATGTTTACAGGTCCATACCTCGCAAATTATTACGGCTGCATCAAAATGATGTCACTTCTGGGTAGATAACATCTTAGGGACTCAGGGTGTAGAGGGTAGTGGTAAGAGTGAATCTCCCTTTCTGCCCTTGTTGCACTTGGAAAAGGTATTTCCAGGGAAACAGTGCAATCTCAGCAGTGCACCTCAGAAACAGACGCTATTGTTCAGGGCCAGAACCAGGTGCTTTGGTCACCTTTGTGATGGCTTAGGAAGAAGCTCCCAGCTACAGCCACCTGTCAAGATTCAATCAATATCTTGATTTGAAAGGATTCAAGGTCCTTTCAAATATTATTAGACAGATAATCATGTGGGAGCAACAGCAACTTGGGAAGAGTGCCTTGAAGAGGCCAATCCAGTTAAAACTTTGTATCAGGAACTGATGGTAAGAAGGTCATGACTGTGGCTGCTCACTGCTCCCCCCAAGGGGGATGGGTCAAATGCAGAGAAGACATTTCGATGTAACATGTAAAAAATGTATCAATGATAAAATAAAGTGGATTCTTCTTCTCTTCTTCTTCTTCTTATCGGCTGCAGACTTTTTTAACTAGAAATTAGCAATAGTGCTAATTGTGATTTAGAATTCTGCTGCCTGGATACTGACCAGAACCTTTGAAAAACGGACTTTTCTTGTGCAGGAACCAGGACAACTTCTCAGATGCTCTGCTTTTGGTGAAACAGAGTTTGGTTTTTAAATGTAAACCTATGACTAGTATAGTATAGTCCATTTGTCCATTCTAGTCATTGTCATGTAATGTCAATTGTACTTTTTGTAATATATTAACTTCTTTGTTGTTATTTATTAATATCCAGATAATAGTTTTTATTGTGTTTATTTCTCATGTTTTTCTGGATTTTGCATGAAGAATCTGACTTCTGTCTACACAGCAACATTTATCCAATCCTTTTTCCCATTCTTTGAATCATACTACTAAGAAGAAGAACTGTGCATGGATGAATTAATATACAGCATAGTGATATATAAAGTAAACAATTAACAAAAATGTTTTGGTGCTATTTTATGAGCATATGCACCTTGTCAGACAGCGTAGTACAGCAGTTCTTTGCCTCTTGCCTTCAGGCCTCCATCAAAAACCCAAACCCCAAGGCACCTCCTTGGCCCTCCCCAAGCAGAGGGCCTCTCTCTGAGGTCATTATGGGCTCTGACATGCCCTGCTGGCTCCATGAATGTTAATGCCCAGTGGAGGGAGCTAAAGGTCTGAACACACATCTCTACACTCACAGACTCACCCTTTTGTGTTAGTTCATAAAAACACACATACATACAGTTTAAACAGCACATGGTTACAGAGGGCTACCACAGTCACGCACACAGTCACGTCATGTACACCCACACACACACACACACAGTCTTACTATCTGAAAAGAGATCACACAGATGGTAGATAGCCTGTCCATGTCATGCAGGCAGCCTCAGGCTCAGCAAAGATCCATGTTAGCAGAGAGATAGAGAGATTCAAGGAGCAGGAGGAGAAGGGATTGGGTAAGAGAGGACTCCTTCAACTCCTACTTCGTCGTCCTCGTGACTCTCTGCCGCCGTTTGCTTCGTCCTCCTACTTGTTATCCTGATTGTCACTTTCTTGTTCTATTCATCTTTCTGCTCCCCACTCGTTCAGCTATGATCCCTTTGCTGCTGAAGCCACTGTCTGTGTTCACCTTCCTACCTTTCCTCTCATTATCTCTGCTCTTTCTCTACTGTCACACAATAGTAAAATTTTACTTCTACATTTATCATTTTACTTTTTGAATAGAGGTCTTTAAAAAGAAGTTTTTGCTAGCAGCACTATTTCCGAAAAACTTCAACCTTAAAGTTACTGCTTAGCATAAACCAGGCAGATAATTCTTGCATGGAATCAGTGGTACCTCATTGTTTCGAACTATTTTTTTAACATTGCTATTGAGCTACAAACTGCAGTAATTTATCGTTGTTATTAGAATATATATAACAACATTTCCTTAATATATGTGCACATTTATTTCTATATACCTGTTAATAATTGACTTTTTTAGCTTTGAAAAGCAGGTTTTAAATTTGTCCTATTTTGTTTTCTCACATTCTAAATGCGCCTTTTTTTTAAGTTTGTGTAAAGCCATTCATAAATATTTTCCACCCACTTCTGTAACATGGGTTTATTTTCATTGCTCATTAGAAAATTACAGCAAACACAAATCCAATACATAGTCCAGTGATGATGACTGATGCTTGTGTTCCCCTGATAAAACTTGTGTGCATTGGTAAAACAGTCAAGACATGATGAGCTGCTTTTATCATTTACACCGTGCAGGATGTTTACTTTAAAACACCTCCTTTTTTTGTAACTTCAGCAACACAGATAATCAAATATCAGCATTTTATTCAATAAGCATATTCACTCAATGGCTACTGATTCCACAGGGATTATGTCAAGGAGTAATGTTGTCATTTAGAAACCGTCAGTGAAGCCACATATCCCTGTCAATATAACAGCATCCTGATCAATTGATCAATATGTGCTCACTTTCCTGAGCTTTTGTGTTACTTATAAAATAGGTGTTTTTTGCTAAATGCTTATTAACGTTCATGTGTAGTGTTATCCACTGCACGTTCTCCCATCATTTGCTTTTCTCTCTTACTGTCTTTTAATCCTTATATTCTCACCTATCACTTACCATTCCTATTATCCTCCTATGAGTTTACATCTCTTGCTCTGTCTCTTCTGTCACCTCTTTCTCATCCTTCTTTTTCATTTTTTTCCTATCTCTTCCTGCTCCTGTGTCTCTGTTGGCCGCTTCCTTCATTGTTTCCTTATCCTTGTACCGACTGGTTCCTCTGTCCCTCCCACCCTCCTGCTCCTCGTTGAGTATTCTGGAGTACACATGATCAGGCGCTCCACTGGAATAAGAATCCCTGCATTATTTGATCATCAGAGTTTATTGTAATCCTTGACCCTGGCCTTGCATTTGAAACACAGATTCTGGATTAGGGTTCTTAGATGGCCTCTGTGTGTGTGTGTGTGTCATACTCAACAATGTTGTAATGAAGCATGCATCTGTTTACCAGTTTGTACATGTATACATATATAAAACACAACTTGTCTTTTATGGTACATAACTCAGAGGGCAAATTGAGTATAGTTTATCTAAATGAGTCACACACACACATGTAGGAAAAATGTAAGGCGAACTGTGTGTGTAAGAAAAGACCGTCCTCTGACTGACCCAGGTGCTGATGATAGTGATGGACTAAAGTCGAAAGCACAGAAGAGAATAGATACACACAAATACCATGACACCCGTGGCCTTCCTATCTTCCTACTGTTATGTAACAATGTACAGACACTATGAAATACTCCTTCACTACTTTAACTCAGGAAGCAGTCATGCTTGTACAGGAAATGGCTGGTCAACTGTGTCTCTATAACTAAAATATACTCACAAATAAGTTTAAGTAGGGCGTCACGGTGGTGTGGTGGTTAGCACTGTCGCCTCACAGCTAGGAGGACCCGGGTTCGACCGGTCGGCCGGGTGCCTTTCTGTGTGGAGTTTGCATGTTCTCCCCGTGTCTGTGTGGGTTTCCTCCGGGTACTCCGGTTTCCTCCCACCGTCCAAAGACATGCATGTTAGGTTGATTGGTCACTGTAAAATGGTCCGTAGGTGTGAATGTGAGTGTGCATGGTTGTTCGTTGGCCCTGCGATGGACTGGTGATTCGTCCAGGGTTTACCCCGCCTCTCGCCTGACGGCAGCTGGGATAGGCTCCGGCACCCACCGCCACCCGGCTGCGGATAAGCGGAAGACAATGGATGGATGGATGGATAAGTTTAAGTAGGCAACGAATTTAAGTCTGAGAAGAGGATGTTTGGCTGGACAACACAGGACTAAACAGTGGATAAAGTCACACAGTAAGAGAGAAACGTAAAAAACCAGAAGGAATATACATCCCAACCAGCTGACTTCTCCAGCTCTCATAAAACACCACAAATGACCTGAGCAGAGAGAAAACCTGCTCCATCCACACACTTACACATACATTATTGACATGTCTGACATCCAATAGCAGGACATTTTTATCAGCTTGTACACTAGTCTTACTTTCCCAATAACTTTGACAGTTTTCCATTGAAGTGTGCAAGACAGAGAGAAGGAGGGAGAAACAAAAGAGAAAAGGAGTCACTTAAAAAAAACACACACACACATCCCCTTCTAATAGTGCAACGGTAAGCCAATTGAGTGAAAGAAAAATCACTCCTACATGCTTAGTGGCAGGCAACGGAAATTTCCCTGCAACCCCAATGACTGGCTATTAATAAATGGAGTAAGAGCCTAATGAGAACAGAATCCTCTGGAGGCGACTCATCCCTTCTCTTTGCTGCCCTCTCTCTCGCTCTCTTTCTCTCTCTCTCATCACTGCGTCTTTCACAATCATAGGTGTTAATAAAGTGAACTCCATTTAAACGTCATTGCTCGCTCCACCAGCACAGTTGTTGTATTCAGCCTTATAGGACAAAGCATTCAATCCACACATCCTCGTGGGGTTGTTATTTAGAAACAACAGGCTCGTCTGGAAGAAGAATAGTACCAACTTTTAATCAGAAATATTGACAAAAATGACCAGGATTACGTTGTGATATGTTTACTGATACTACCCCAATAATCCCCTTCATATATGAAAATGAAATCTGGTCATAAAGCTGAAAGGCCATATCTGAGTACGATGCTTTCTATATGCAAGAGAGTACATATTAATGTCCAATCAGCATTCTAATGCTGGGTTAGGGTTAGGGTTGATGAAATGAAACTTTCTTGAACTACTTTTAAATATTGTAAAATTAAATAATTACAATGGAGTGAATATACAGCATACAGAAAAAATAATATTGTAATACAAAATCATGCCACTTATTTTTCTTTTCTTTATTACAATTTATAAATTGTAGTCAAAAACATTCACCAATATCTGTGTCAAAATATTCTACTTTTAAAATCACTGGGATTTTAATTTAGCAAATCTATATTAATTAAATATTTATAATGATTTATTGATGATAAACTTAAAATAATTGACATTTTGGATTTTTGTCTCTTTGAATCAATGTAGATCAATATGTTAAAATTGCCACAGTTTCAAGTGAAAACTTTCATTGCAGTGATTTTATATTCCTTTAGGAGGCTTGACTAGAGCTGAAACAATAACTAAATCAATCAGTGAGTTCATGAACAATACAAATGGTTTATCCTGTAAATATTCATCAGCTCAGTGATTATTAGTTGTCTCACAAGAGATGATGACTGCAGAGTCTGTACACAGTAGGAGAGACTTGGGTGATGAATGGTAGGGGGGTGCAGCTTTTTTTTCTTTGCCCCATCACTATTTGAAAACCTTTATTTAGCTGCTTTAGTTCTAATGTGAAACATGTGGCAATATTTGCTGGACGTTGTGCTTCGTCCTCAGTGAAAGGCCTTTGAGATGTGTTCATGGGCCACGGTCCTGTGCTGTACCACACAACACTGCCATCTAGTGAAGCCACGGGGGCTCTGCTGTACTAAAGCTAGTGAAGAGGACACACAAACGCACACACACACTGCTGAAAGTATAACCATCATTTTCTGGAGATTTTGTCCCTGGGAGCCATACAGTCTGCTAATGTTAGGACAATGGTTTTCAAAACGGGGACTGGGGATCTGCAGGGATCCTTGAGGAGGATGCCATGGGCCCCCCTGCAAAATGACAAAATAGGTAATTTCATGATAATTTAATTCATTCTAGTAGTGTTAGAGAAATCTTTTTACAATACGCAGGCTTTTACATTCTCTAATTGTGATCTTTTCTTGTGGACTCGTTGATCATCCAGTACTAAATCAGAAATGATACCCACATGAGTGTGCAGCAGTGTTTCCTCTGTTTGCAAATGTTTCAGAATTTTCCTTATGTAGCAGTCAGTTAAATACTCAGTGCTGCTGTGCTACTGAACGGAAATGCCAAGTAAACATGCAAGGCTGCATTTTTAATTGCTCTATGTGCATGTGTGTGTGTGTGTATTGTATGCTTTCTGAATTGTGACTAACAGGGAGTGTGTAGGGGCTCGAGTTAATGAGCTTGGGTGAGCGATGGGGGGCCGGTGCTGGTCTTCAGGGGCCGATAGGGCCCATTGGTTCTTCTCCTCTCTCACAGTAAGAAGGAAAAAGGGACAGAGTAATAAAACTCAAAAGTCAGAGAGAGAGAAACATGGGAAGAATTTGATTTAAATTCAGATCTGTTGCATGATGTACAGTTCCATCAGCATCAGTACACTTCTACCAGGTTCATACAGATTGGCTCAGGAATTTTCCAAAACTACAGGCAGCTACAGTTTTTGGCAAATGTTTTAGATGCAGGAAATTGTGGGAAGGAAATTGTGCCTTTTGTTGGTGACTATTTTCAGCTGCATGTTTTAGTGCCCACTAATACACTCACTATGGATTCAGTCGTTTACATGGGACAGTCTGTCTGAGTTGTCCTTTGAGCACTTGTGAGGACCATCTCAGTTAATGGTAACAGAGCTGTGTGTGTGTGTGTGTCTTTGTGTTGAAATGTGGTTTCACAGCATTGACAGAGACTGATCATTGGAATATTTATTTACTTTTATTGAAAAATAAAATCCTTATGACTTGTGTATATTTTCTTTATTTTGTTTCCACATTGAATATGACCACCCCCCCACCCCACCCGCTCTTACTATCACCCCCTCACTTCTTCATCTCTCCCACCTGCTTGTGTTGTGATATTTCTCTTCTATTTAAAGGCCACTAAAGATCAAGCTTTAGAAAGACATTTCAATTTACTTACTGGCCTTTGGAAAGCACCTCCGGTTAGATTTGGATGCCATGGTACAGTTAATGGTGTATATCTGTTAAATGGCAAGCGTGAGCCGCAGCATCGATCACATCTGTGACAGGAGATGGCAGCAGATATAACAGCAGGTACAGAGTATTATCCCTCTGTCAAAGAGAATGGAGAATTTGAGTGGATGTGGATTATCTATTTTAGTACATTCATTTCATCCGATGACCCCTTAAAACAAAAGGGTTTCCTACTGCCAGATCTCCAGCGTGGTGACACAAGTACAGAACAGCCAAGTGTGACTTTTCTACTCAATTAATCATTGTGAGAGAAGACCCGCAGGCTGCAGGTGCCGATGCTTTTACAGTTCAAATTACAAACACAAGAATATCTTAGCATATTAGATATCAGCACTTTCAGCGTTCATGTGTTTGCTGCCTTCAGGTGCGCTGTCCCCTCAACTGACAGGTAATGTGTTAATGGCTACGCAGCACAACTCGCAATAGCTCCTGAGTCACTTTCAGTTTCCAGAGTCCTGCAGGCTGGAAGAAACAAGGTGTCCAGACACATGCAGTACTGCACTGCTTCTTCATTGTCCTGTGTGGGAAATCAGTACATGTGTCTCAAAGGCAGCAGCGGTTCACAGTATCACAATAACTCCTTACTGCATTCACTCACATTCACTGTTTCTTAAAAGTCAAAACTACAGCTCCTGAATGGGTGAACGTATTTTATCAACGTGAAAACCGTCATTCAATTATGACATC
>JAUMHJ010000005.1:21102171-21120881 GCA_032361105.1 Microctenopoma lineatum | reverse complement strand
TGGAGAGAGAGGGGAGTGGTCAAGGTGAGGGAGGAACAAAAGACACATGAGGGCTGGAGGACACATGACACTGACACTTTCAGCTTTTGTGGTTATGCTTTGCTAAGGCGCCTGCACCACGTAAATGTGTCGCTTTTTTACAACTTAAACACCTCACTTGTATTTATATAGCATTTATATTTTCCTTTACTTCATCTACAGTGTTTCAATATATTCATACAGCATTTTCAAAGACACCTGGAAGTCACAGAGAAGAATGGTAAAAGCAAGAAAGTCACAGTGTTGAATTTGGTTGTATGCTGCATGGAGCTGTGGGACAATCTGATGATCTGGCTTACAATCCTTTAGTGTGTGTGTGTATATATATGTGGGCGTTTGTGTATATGCATGTGGAGCCAGGTGTGATATGTAGTGTATAAAAGAATAAATAGACAGCTATTTTCAATATTAATCTCAGTATCTGCCTCAAAGGGACTTTCTTTCTATCTCCTCTTTCTCTCTCTCACACACACACACACACACACACACATGCACAGTCTACTCTCTCCAGTGAAGAGGAGCCCATTGTGTGTGATGAGAGTTAGATTGGATGGCTCCCTGGGGAGCTGCTCTCCATTAGCTAAGGTGATCTAACAGGTAATCAGCAGATAATTAAAAGGCTTCACTTCTATGATGGGAGGGGCTGAGGGAGTCGCGATTTTGTGTGTGTGTGTGTGTGATGTGCACACACACATGAACTTTTGCATGTGTACCTGTGTCTATGCAGTCATTTCTGAATGTCATCAGTGCAGTAGGCTGGTGGTCGTTTGGTGTTATGGCAGAACATGTATCACTTTTATAGACACTCCATCCTGAAAGAGTAGCTTAGAATGGATATTGGAAGGCAAAGTCCAGGTCAAATTAGCCACGATGTGTGATGTAAACAGATAGGAATGGATGTTTCAGTCAGTATGGGCTAAGTTAGAGAACTGCTTCTATGGGCTTCCACAACTGCTGTGTTCACTTTCTGTGGTTTTTCACAGTTTAGTCAACTAGTTACTAGTTACGGTTATGTTTCCACCATGTACACACACAGTAACTAAAGACGATACTCAATCTGACACATAACATTCATGTAGTTTAGTCCAGATTTGTTTGACAAATTCTCACAGTTAAAAAAGTCTGACTAAAGTGTATTGTTAGATAAAGATATAAAGATTAATAAAGAAATAGAATATAGAATCTAAACTTTAGAAAAAAATTACAATATAAAATCCCAAAAAATACACTCTGACCTGGATAGTTCTTCTGAGCAATAAATGAAATGATTGGCAGCAGTTTAAAGTGAACAACAAAAAAGGGCCAAGGCGTGATAGTTCAGTGATTAGAGCAGTCATCTTTAAACCCGAGGGTGAGCAGTTCGATTCCCAGTCCCACCAAGCATGTTGAGGTGTCCTTGGACAAGAACTTGGCGCCTCAAAGGGGCAGTCTGTCACTAAGAATTTAAGAATATCAGTTATTGTGTTACTAGTGTTAGGAGACAGGTTGATGAAGATGAAAAAGCCTAGAACTGTGGGCCAGGGGGCCAGGGATATCTCCAACCTGAAAACCTGGTTGATCATCAACTCTGCTGTCTCCCTCGTGGGCAGCTCAGGGAAGGGTTCGAGTGGAACGTTTTAGAGGACCTGTCCACCGCTGTCAAGACAGTTGTCATCACACTAGAGTCACACACATCTATGTCAAAGTCTATTGATGTGAGTGTCGTGAGACTGAGGGTCAAAATTCAGGGACAGAGCATTGGCCTCATGATTCTTGGAATGACAAGAAATATTTATGGTCCATGAGAACTTAAATAGGCTACCCTGCCCCCTTAAAAATAACCTTTAAGTGCCAAGCGCAGTTCTTAATCTCCAGCAAAATAATGATTCTCATCAGCACAGGGTGTGGGGTGTGTGCACAGATTAAGTGTTATGAAGATGCTGGCACCTTAGAGCAGTTCAAAGTGAAGGAGGTAGCAATTCTTGACTGTGATGCCATTGAGTCCTCAGCAGTGAATGTGTGATCTGAGCCCCCCCAAAATATATAAACAAATTTAAAAGCTCAGCCCAGCTTGTGTACACTGCAATAAATATACCAAACATGCACCTTCTCCACCCAGCTCGCACCTGCTAGTTTATCACTAACTAGCAAGTAATTAAGAGTACAACAATAACAATGTGAGGGAAAAGCACAACAATACCAAACAGAAACACAACAGTGGGGTTTATATGGGCTGCTCAATTACCACCGGAAGTAAAGTGAGGGAGGGGGAGAGTGCCCAACCACAGCCACATCAGGACACTGGACTACTGGTTACACATGCAAGACCAATGAAGAAACCAGGAGAAGAGGAAGGTCTTGTGAGAGATTCAGAGATGTAAGTGTCCATTGCTTGGCATTCAGCTCACTCTTTTAAGTCAAAGTACAAGACACAGCAGATGGGGTTTGTCACTAGGAGGCTCAGGCAGGGAGTTCTGAGACAAAAAGCCAGACAGGGGATGCACCACACCATGAACTGGCTCATCTGCCAGTCAAGGTGGGGGTTATGACGACTAAATGATGTGTTACCAAGAATAAGTGGGAATTCCGGAGAACAGATAGCATGAAAAGTGACATTTTAATCATGATGGATGCTGACAACCAGGCTTTCAGGGCTGAACTGTGGCAACAGCAGAGCCATCTTGGTAAAATATGTGGATCCTTCAGTAGCTGCATCTTATCAAATGAGTGTAGAAGAAAGGGACAGAGAAATTTAAGGTTTGTCTCTGATTTGCATTTATGCACTAACCATCCTACCTATCAACCACCTCCTTTACATATCATAAATGTGAGACTTCTTTCATTGTAACAACCATTCATTCTAAACATGCTCGAACCATTTCTGTATGAACAATAAAGACTTGGCTGTTCTACTACATTCTGTCCACAGTCACAGACACATATTAAAAGATAGGTCAATGTCTATTTTCTGCTCCACATAAAGCTATAAAAAAAGCACAACATGGAGAGAGAAATGACGGGTGTAGCTGTGTCTATTTCAAAATATGTTGAAATAAATCAATTCTTGGACAATGCATGTGATTTGAGGTGAGGGTTCTGATTTTAGATAATGGTCTAGACAATTACAACACGCAAATATATTTACACACACTCCTAAATGTTTCTCAACATGCAAAAACAAAAGAAGACGCTGCACAGTCACCTGGCAAAAAACACTAAATCTGTTTTGGTTCAATAGTGGTAATAGTAAGATGAATTGAATTTGGAAGGGGAGCCCTAGTGAAGACATAGCGAATAACTGCAGTGTCCACAGTTTTGGTTTAACTAGTCCAGGGCACCCTTGTAAGTTAAGAGGACACAGGACCCTAACTACCTGACGTATGGATGTTATGGGCATGTCAGACAAACTCTGTAACGTCTTACAATTTCTTGACCATCATTGTTGAGTTTTCTTTATAATTAGGTATAGTACTTATAATCTAAACTTTAAACAATGTTAATAAATTGAAAGGTTCTCTTCTCTTCCACAATCCATGGAAACATCTCTTTAAATCTGTCACACAGCTGAAGTTGTCCAGACAATCACTTCAAACAGTGTCCAGAGGGTGTCCATAGAGTTCCTGACATTTGATGTGTGATAACTAAAGCTGGTGGTGTGGGGACGATGTTAGCTAGATCCCCTGGACAAAAACAATATTTATATATCAGTTTATCATGCAGTTGAAACTCTGAATGTGTCTGATTCTGTCAGAAATATCACCTTCAGTCAACAGTCTGAGGAACTGGGTAGAAGTTATAGTAAAGCATTTGTGTCTTTTTGGGGAAAAGAAAATAAACTGATGATGATACTCGTGCAGATACGGATAAAATGATGTTTGTTGTACACCTGAATGTGATGTTAGATTAGGTTAGTAGTGTTGCTGTAATCACATTTGCATGGTCAGGTCTGTGACCAGCAGATCAGATTATTCACTTAGTGTCAGGATTCACACTTACCACCAGGCATTTGCTTTTATTTTGATAAACCAGCTTCCTGTTCCACCCTACCCTTAGTTTCCCTGATTTCACCCCTAATTAGCTCTGATTACTTTGACCTGTGTTCACTTCACTCTGTATATAAGCAGCCTCTCTGCCACCCTCGACTTGCCAGGTTGGTTGACTAAGTCTACCTCTCCTGCACTTTACGCCTCCATGATAAATCAGACTCTGAACCTGACCAATCCCCAGTCTGCTTCCTTGAGAGTCCTGACGCTCTGACCATTGTTGCAGGATTTGGATTTTGGATTTAGTACTCGGAACTATTTGCAGGACTCTCATACCCCCACAAAGAGGACTACAACCTGGACTCCCCATTCCCTCACACATCCGTTATGTGTCCACCCTCCATTAACCATTCTGCTCTCCTGCTCAGCTTTTTTCCACTATTTAAAATAGACCACACAGCTGATAACATCTTGCTACAGACTCTATTCCCCACCAACCTTGGCCCCTCTCCCTCTTTTGGTTTGGACCCACCTCGACCAATTCAAGTAGGCCAACTTCATCATAGATTAACCTGACGTTAACCTTGATCAGTTCATTAAAACTCTTTCATTCATATAGCTCTGTGTCTGGCTATTTAATCCTCTTATTACAACAATCGTCACAGTTACAGTATCCAGTGGTAAAAGAAGTCTGTATGGATTTGGTCAAAACTTTAGAGTTAGTTTGGGTAAGCCTTGTCAAATGATTTAAAAGAACCGTTTTAATCTAACATGAAAGACCAGGAAGCAACTACCAATTATCATGTATTGTTTTTTTGTTTTACCGTCTCTGCAAAGTCAGTGAGGTGATAAAGGCAAAGACCGACGCTATAGGTGCGTGTCACTGTCAGATCAAGCACTTCGGGGTCATAAATGCTCAAATTATTGAGTTTTTCAACAAAGAGTTCAGTGTATCTGGAATTAAAGTGCACAATAACCTCCAGCGCTTTGAAATCCATACTAGAGCCATTCATTTTCACTGATAATGATCTGTAGTCTATTGCAATAGCTTCCCTGTGGGAGCATGTGTCTCTTGAAAATAAACGCCTGATTAATAACAATATTTTATGAATCCCCTCCGGGAAATGAATGAGAATAGGCAGCCCCTTTAAGGGAGACCGAGGTTCAGGGTTGAGCGTCTTGTCCAGGGACATTATTACATGCAGCAAGCAATCGGGGGAACCAGGAGCCAAACCACCAACACTAAAGTTTATAGACAACCGTGTTACTGTCCCTTGTGAATCCATAAATGTTGTACAGCAGAACAAAAGTCATAGTTAGGGAAAATATTGTGGTATGCATCTGTTGCTGCAAATATTTTATGACCCAAACACCCATGCATGCTGTGTCTACATTACTAATGACAGTAACCAATAACGTAGAGCCCACACTGTTTTTGTGCACTCTGTTGGGTGTACTGGAGAAGCTGAAAACTGTTAGGCTTAGCCAAATGGCTAAAATGGACGGGGCCCTTAGTACTGGTACAACCAATACTACTTGTAGTTCAGCATTTGTAGAACAAGTTCAATGAGTGCTGACAACATTTTCTAATTGTCAGATGTCAGAACAGCGTAGGGGTACGTACTTAACCACATGCAGCAGCTATAGTGCTGGATGTTACTAAAGCACCAGCATTCAGGTGCACCTAGCAAACTAGAAGACAGTGAAATCTCTTAACACTCAAACATACACACAACAATTTAGAAAAACACTTGTGGAAGCAGTGAGAGCTGGTGGGAGAGGCAAAGAGATGGAGCCATTAACCTCAGCTATGAAACATACAGAGACGGACTCTGCCTACATTTGGATGGACCCCCTATGTGATATGAACGTGTTTGTTGATATGAATTTGCTTATGTTTATGCAGACACACACACACACACACACACACATGAATGCACTGTTTTAAAGTGCGTTTGCATGCGCGCAGCTGGCAGAGAGGTGGGGGTTAAGCTGGTGCAGAGGCTCCTGTAATGAGTAAGCATTGGGTGGCCAGGGCTAAGATAAATGGCAGGGGCCTGCTACTAGTGCAGTAGTCAGCAGGATGCACCAGGGCCGCAGGCTTGTTTGTGCCAAATGGAGCTCACAGAATATCAAAGGCCAGCCATCCAGAAGACGCAAGCGTCTGACAAATTTTAAATTAGCCAGAAAGAGAGAAGGAGGTGGAGGAGGGGAGAGGTTACAGGGTGGGAGAGGTGGGGAGTGGTGGAAAGAGAGAAAGAAGACTGGTAGGTAGAGAGACACTGAAGGTGTATATGTGGGAAGAGGAAAAAGGTAAGAACTGGATAGAAGAAAAGCGGATGCATGAATAAAAAGGAAGAGAAGACAAAAAGATACTAAATTACACAATCATTAGGCGTCCAGCTAAACTCAAACTCCCTGCTGTCCTCCCCATTCCTTTTTTTCATGTGCCATGGTAATCGCCAGAACCATTATCGTCATTAGACGGTAAGGCAGTTATTATTCCAACTGCAATTGCTCAGTCAGGCTGGTGGCTGGACAACAAAAATAAACACACATACAAACAAACTCATCCAGGCTTTGTGTGTGTGTGTGTGTGTAGGTGTGTGTCTGTGTGCTGGGTGATGACATTCACACCTGACATTTTTAAATATTGTACTGTACAATCAAGAATCAGAAAAACAAGATCCAACATGTCAGGTCAGTTGGAATGAAATGTAAAATAAATTCTAATGAAAATAGATTTGAATTCTTGAATCGTTATGTTAAAAACATACAATACCAGTCTGCACCACTTTGAGCTTGAGATGTTATTTTCTCATGGGGAATGTAATTTCACTGTATTACAAGTAGCAGTGGTGGGTAAGCTATCTCATGTCAATTGTACCAACAGGGGTAAATACACATGCACATGCACCTGCAGTTTCACACTGCAACACTAAAATATGCAGAACCGGAGCTGTCCAGAGTACAGTTAGTGTTAGACAGAATGGCTGGGCGCAAATAAACCCTTTACTTAATTTTTCATGTCCCTCAATATGTATTGAATCTAAAGTTGAGTTACAGAATTACAGACCGGATGTTTCCTTGTAACAAACTCAGATAGTTGCAGTAAGATAACAGAATGTACAACTGTATCATAAGAAATTACAGTTAAGCATCACCTTACAACAAAAGATTCTCACAGTGATAGTGTAAAGCAAGTGCAAATGAATTCTTACCTTATTCATAGGTGAGGCTTCTTGAGTTGGGATTAGGAGCTCAGAGACAAGATTTTCTGTCCATGTCACAGTTGGCGAGCCCGTTCCATAGGTCACTGGTTGACTATTGATATCTATATCTTTAGCTCACTTAAATCAAACTCTGGTTTCTCGGGTGTGCACACATTAATTGCACTCTGTCAGTGACATGCGGTGAGGTTTACGACTCGTGAGGCACCGACTCCTCTGGAGTCTGATGTACAAATATATGAACCCAAAATAAAAGCTTATATTTCAATATGTAAAGTTTTTAATCTGTTTGTTACCTTTCTCTCACTTGGTTGAAGCCGATCCGAGTTGGTCTTCCTCTCGCTAACACCTACTGTTTTCACAGAAAATCAAGTTCAGGAAAATCCTTTAGTCTTAATCTTCCATTTTGTCTGAATAAATTAACTGAGTTTGTCGAGGTTACACCCTCATTGCTTAAGCATCTGTGACCCATTGTGCCTGTGGGGCTCAGCCCCTGCCCCCTCTCACTGTACTTTCTGCCTCATCCTATGCCTTTTCACTGCGCATTGGTGATCGATCAGAAAGATTAAATTACTTGTCATGATGATGGGCACTGCCTCATCAAACAACCAACCCAAGACCCCAAAAGAAGATAGTCAACTATGGTGTGGTCCTCTTGGTGAGAAAGCATACCAAAATAGCACCCTATATTTTTGTTTTTCTGGTTTTATACTATACCTGGGTCCTGAGAAGTTCAGGATTGCATGGCATGTGTGAAAACAGCTCTAGACTTCGTGCATTAAGGGCTACCAGTGACATTTCATGTTACATATTACCCTTTGATATAAACTAAATGCAGCTTTCCTAAAAACATACACCAGCATCTTTCATTTATCCATACATTTGAGTTGTGCCTGGGTCAAAGTACAACATCTTTTATTTTTTTATCTTGAAAAGATGGTTCAATACATTTTAAGCCCTTCTTTAATAGGATACCATGTGATCATCAGAAATGTGACAAAATTCATTTTTACAGGTCTGCTAAAATGTCTTTTTTCTCTCTACACCACTGCAGCAAGTCTACTTTGCTGCTATAATCTTAACATGTGCACACACTTCATTCCCCATCTGAGTGTTTCCCAGTTCCCCTGCACCCCACTGCGCACCCCCTGTTCTGTTTTCTAAATGAGACTGCTGGGTCCGCCTAGTAAGAGTTTTCTTTTACTAATGTCAATTCACAGCCTAGGAAGAGCTCCCTCTAATCTTTTCCTACTCATTACACACAATTTCCAGGGCATTCAGTCAGGTTGCTGATTGGTTCCTTGCAGTGTGTGCAGTGAGGGGTGCCATGATTGTTTATTATTTATTTATTTGTTTATTTATTTACACCAGTGCACCCTCACACCCACCATCCAGCATCTTCTTCTCCCTCGGTTTTTTCATCTAACTAGATTGGACTCCCATATTCCCCAGTCTGAATTGTCAATGAATATTCAAAGTTGAGCCAGTGGATCCATGTACCTGCATGTGTTTATGAACCAGTAGTAAGTTAATCCATGTATATGCAGATTTGTACATGTGTAAAAGTGCGGTATTGTTTAAAGTGTTTGTTATTAATTCATTAATTCTGAGCATTTGTGATTATTTCCAAAATTATATTAAAACGTGTTAATATTATAAAAGGTATAACTTCAATTTAAGTCTGGATTTAATCAAATCCTTGATTGATCTTTTGAACCACCTGTCACCCAGGGACAGCTAGGATTGGCTTCAGCACCATCACAACCCCTAAAAGGAGAAGCAGTTAGGTGATTCATAGATGAATGAATGAACTGATAATGCAGTTTTAGCTAACACACCTCTAAAAGAGGCACTGCCATATTGAAATCTTCTGTTTTAGTGTAAATAGAGTTGGCTAGGTGAGAGAGTTAACACCTGCAATCTTCGTAGTTGCAGCTTGCTTGCCTATTTAGTTCTAATATTTGCCATATAATGAGAAAGACTCCCTGTTCCTGTGATTTGGTATACTATAGGTGAAAATGTTGAGCAAGCGAAATCCAAATTGCCATATTCCCAGAGGCAAGATGGTGAGTGTAAAACTAACTGTAGGTGTTGAATTGGCTTTGATGACTCCAGTAAGCACAGGCATATTGGATACATAGATTGATACTGTTCCCTCAGCTTAACATTTACTGCAAATGGTCAGCTGTCTCGTAATGACTTGTTGACATGCCTTCTAATATATCACTCTTCTTTTTTCCCTTTTTCTCATAGAAATTAGTTTGAAACTTCACTTGTGATCAATGCTATTGGATTCTTATCTAAATTACATCGCACTGTTAGCTACAAAAGCTTCAGATGTTGCCACATACTAGTAGAAAAACATGAACAAGGTTAAATTATCCAATTCTAGAAGCAAATATGTCACAATATAAAAATAGGTAATGTAGTGAGAACATGAACACTAGGGCTGCAACAATTCCTCAATACTATTTATTGAAAATGTATTGAAAACCAGAGTTAATTTAACTTAAAACCTGAGTCACTATAAATGTTATTTTAAGTTTTATACAGTTTAATACATTAAGTTTATTTCATTTTATTGCAACATGAAATTTAATAACATGCATTGCCTTAAAAATCTGCTATACTTTTTTTAAGACAGAGGTTAGTCTCCATAAGGACTACTAGGAATCTGTCAAATGAATGAGTGGCTGGAGAGCTCCTCAGAAACAAGAGAGACACTGTCTGCTGAATAGTGAAAGTCTTTATCATGCACTTTGAGTAGTCCAGGTAAAGGGCATACATCAGTCCAAAAAACATAGAACACCTGAGGGAGACAATGAACAATGAACAAGCAAATGATTATGACAGCACTCAGATAATGGTTTGTCCACACCTCTGTGTTAAAGAGTTCTCAATAATAAATTCATTTGGAAAAAAGGGTTAGTAAAAATGCAGCCCTAACATATTCTGAAAATTAAGTTTCTTACAGGGCAGGTCTTAAAGAAAGCATGAGGGTCGTCCCCCAGCATGACTGGCACTCCTCCAAGGCACATGATGTGTGATAGCTCAGTGGTCTAAAACACTTTGGACATAAGTTTAACATTAACAAGATTAACAAACATAGAGAAAAGGAAGAGCAGATGATAGAGAATACCAAGTATAGAAAGAGTAGACAGCATAGAAAGGGAAATAAAAGGAGGGGGAAAGAAATGGAGGAGGAATGATAAAGACAAGTCAATCCACCTGTGTGACCTGTGTGAGGAGTGAGTGAGGTTTCTCTTTCTCCCAGACAAGTCATTCAGCCCTGGAAAGACACGTGCAAGTCCTCTCAAAGTTTTGTACCATCCTGTCGAACCCTGAAAAAATAAAACATTGCAAATAATGTATAAACCTCTGGTCTAATGATCAAAATATAAGACCCTCAACACTAGTTTAACTTAGCTAGCCTTAACCATTTTTCAGCTACTTTTTGGTAATGTAGCTAAGCTAGCTAACTTATGAGGTGAAAAATGTCTGTCTCAGTGCTTAGCATGTCATCTTCCAGTGAAAATGAAAATAATTCAAAGCAATAGGTTTCTGTTTCTCATTAGTACAACTCACCAGATTTAGTAGACGTCTCGCCACCGTCCTTCTCTGTACTCTACTGGAAGGAACTGAAATACCAGTGTTCACATAGAGTAAGTAACAGAGTATGTAGAGACAATTATAAATCCCAACTATTTTCTATATGAAAATTATAGTTATCAAAGGGCAATGGCCAAAGGCACTGTTCATCCTGTATGTCACATTTTTGTAAAGATTTTGTTTTAAAATAACTTGAACTGCATACGTTCATACAATAATAACAGAATATTTGTTGTTCTTAGTTGATTCTTCTGATGTGGAGTTTGTCTCCTTTACTTTTACTGTGCTGCAACATTTCAGAAATGACAGGATTTCAAGAGAACATTTTTGTTATAATCCATAGAGCATCCATCTATCATCCTAACAGCTTGTCCAGTCACGGAGTTTCTGGATGCATATCCAGGTGTCTCTGGGCAGGTAGTAAGGTACACTCTGGACACGCCACCAGTCCATCACAGAGCTTACATACAGAGAGAGACAACCATTTACACCTGGAGACTTTAGAGTCACTAGTTAACCTAAACCCACCTGGTGAGTGGAAGCAGGAGTTTCTTTAGAAGAAAATCTAGACAGATACGTAGATAATACACAGAAAGGCACCTGGTCCACCAGAGGATCCAAACCCAGGTGCCATCTTTAAAACATGGAAAATAAGTAACACACACTTCATCTGGAGTAGCTACAGAACATCATAAAACATCATCATAAAATCTTACATGAAATCATCCAAGTCATGTCAGTGGGAGGTTTTGTTGTTCTAGCAAGTCAGTTGTCTTTTTCAGTGCAGCTCCACTCCACAACCTGCCAATGACATTTACAAGTACGTAGCAGAGAAGCGTTTTAAGAAGTTGTTATGGCATTAAGATGTTATCTTAGTGTATTTAAATACTTGAGGATTTAAGAAAATATTTCAGACTAATACAGCCATATGCCCCTTTAACAACAAATGCTGACACTGTAAAAAAAGAACGTACAGTCAGAGAACTGATACTCTCTCCCACGCACACACACACACACACACACACTCCAAATACATCACTGCTTTGCATCAGTCCCAATGGCATGAACATGGATACCCAGCAGCCCATGACTATCAGTGAACAGGACAAACAAAATTAATTAAAGTGCCATCAAAAATGACACCATGCTGTCACCTGGTGCAAGGAGGTAGAAAAGAATACGGAGAAGATGAACTGTCATGTGGACTGCATGCAGACAAATTGGCTCATCAAATATGCATGCATGTAATCATGCATGAACACAAAAACACTGTACATGATTCATGACGATTCATAAATGTACATTTTTTTCACTGCATTCTGATTTTCACTTGAGCTACCTACAGTTTAAAATCATTAATTTCTTCGTTCATTGTTTACAGTTGAAAAAATGGTTATAAATAAATCTGATACTTGATGGTTTACTGGTGTGCTGGTTTGCAGATCGAGAACAGACATGGACAAAAAATAGAAGCTTTGTGATGCTCCCATGGTACCAGTTATTAATACACAGTGCTTCATTTCTCATCCTTAATCTATTGTTCATTACTCTCACCACAGCTATTGTCGGCCCCCCACAGGTCCCTGAATTGACACCACATCATACTTTTAGTTCTGATCAGATTCTTGAGATCATCCAGCAGCAGTCATTCCTAAATGGACAGAAGGATGGGGAAGGTGAATGGACAAATGAAAGAAAAGCAAGGGACAAGAGAGGCAAAGCAACAGCTGACTTCATTTCAGAGCCAAGATTACTCCGGCTGAAAACTGAGGTGCTAAGAGTTGTGGGTAATTGCCATGTTTTTCATTAGCGGTTAGATGAAGATCTGGAGATGAGGGAGGAAATGGCCTCATCATCATCATGTGAATGTGGGTGAGAGAGAGAGAGAAAACTAGGCCTGTGTGCTTGCAGATCACACCCTTGATCACAACTGCACCTACTCACTGCAAAGGAACAAATTGTTCCCTATTCCAATTCCAGTGGCAGACGGCTATATTCCACCATTACCTTTAGGAACATTGAAAGAAACAAGCTGTCCTAAATGACGAGCCGAAAGATTACAGAATAAGAGTGAGACGGAGGAGAACAGAGGTGTGTGTGAGTGTGTGTGTGTTTGGCGTAGGGATGTGGGGAGTTAGGACAAAAATAAGACAGGAGATGAGGAAAGAAAATGAAAAGAAATATCTGCCAAAATTGTGATGAGACACTACAATTGCACAGGCTGGGATGAGAAGGGAAAATTAGAGCAGAGGAAAATTGAAAAGAGCCACAGACACAGTGGGAAGAATGAGAGTGGGAAAGCAGCGAGAGAAATGGAGAAGATGACGAGGGAACGACTGAGGTGTTGAAAGACAAACACAGAGGTGCATTAAATGTTTCTTCCTCAAACTTTTAAGTACACGTCTTCATAGCAACAGAGGCAGAGGAACATATTTACTGTATCCTCTAATGAAGTCTCATCATCCTGGAGATCTTTGTGGGTTACTTTGACAGTTAGCTGCTGGAGTAGTGGAAAGAAAAAACTGTTCCTCCAAGCTCAGCACTGTCACTCCATATAATAGGTTCAGAAATGCCACAGTTTGGCATGTGAGAGGTTCTATACACGATATGACCGTTTGAATGGAAAATTAGCCTTCATGTCCAAAAGTTACATTTGAATGGAAATATCTGAGTCCTTCTTTACCAAAGCAGTGCATCCAATTCTCCAAGTGTCTGCTCCCCACACACACGAATGCTACAAACTCAAATAACCCCACGAGGACACCTACCAAATGATACTGGTTTAAATTCTGATGACAAAAATAATTCATTTGCAGATTTCTGAAGCTCTGAAAAACAGATTTACTGTGGTATAGCTGCTTCTTTTTTAACAATACTCCTACCTACTGCCTGCAGGCATTATTTTGATACAACCTCAAACTTAATTTAGAAGTTGAGAGGTGAATATGTGCTAATGAGTCACTATGCAACACTATGCAAATATTAATCGACAATCAATAGATTAGTCTTACATGTCATATTGAACCACATTTCACAGTCATACAATAATTGTCAAAACTGAGAATCTTGTTCTGATGCTGCGCAAAGTACAATCACTAATGCAATTATGATGCATTAATGAGGCACCAGGTCTGAATTTGACACATAAAAGTAATATCACATATAGCAGGTGGTAATGATGGAACTTACTTTAACACCCTGGTTTGATCACAATCAGAAGCTTTATTGTTACAAACCATAACACTATGTCATGAAATTCTTATTGCTACATAACTCCCATTGTACTTCAGTAAAAAAGTACAACAAGTAAGAATAAAAAATAAAAAAGCAAGGATATATACATAGCAAGGTTTAGGATATGTGAATATGTAAACTAATTAATGCAGAAAACCCAAGAGTTCCATTGAATACAATCTTAGAATTTTAAAATAAAATTTGAAAAATGGATCAATATGATTTTTATGATTATACTGTATTTTGTATTAGTAATATGGACGATATTTAGATTTCAGAGGAGGGGGGATAAGGATGAAATAATTTATTTTGTTCTTCATCATATAAATTTAGTTATTTTTCTGTTGTCTTTACAGAAAATGCTGCCTTTGTTCAGTACATGTCTGTGTGCATTGCTTGCTCTCAGTATAGTGGAGGGTTGGGGATAAGGCAGCAAACTGATGAACACAAAAGGCCTTATCAGCACTTTTCTCCTCTTTTTTACCCCTCTCTTCCTCTATCTCCCCATCTCTCTGCAGTGTTAGCACAACAGCTTCAGAGGTTACCACTCAATTAAGGCTCGCTGTTCATTTATGGCCATGACAAAGACTACTGTCGCTCGTCCTACCCCTCTCTCTCTCGTTCTCTCTCTCTCCTCTGAGCAAACCTGTAATTACAGTGTTGGACAGCACACTCCACACTGACCCACTGTAAAATATGACCATCAATTTAGCCCTTATCCTTTCATCGCCTTTCCTCCTCCTCTAGTAGGGCTGGTGGATGTTGCTGATGCCCAGGCTCTTCCCACCACCACTGGCCATTTTACCCCACCCCACCTCTTTTTACTCACCTAACCCCTCTCAACTGCCACGCTACAAAGCGTCAAGATGAGGAATATCGCCAAGCACTATCTCCCTGTAATGAATTACTTTCACTTTTAACCCCAGACAGATATCCACTTGAACTTACCTCCACAAATCACCTGGGTTTTTTTTTGTTTCATCTCCCACCCCCACACCCTGATGACCACCCCACTTTATAACCACATACACTAAATTAAAATATGAAGTCAGTCCATTTAGAAGTTGCTGGTCCAAGCATTTGTTTAATGGCATGATTGAGAGGAGGTAGAGGTGGGTATGAGTGTGTGTAGGGAGTGTTCTATTAAGGTCTTATTTGAGATGACTAGATTTTTAATGTTGTTCAATTAGCTGGCTGAACCCACTGTGACAATCAATGGTAAATGTGTCTAGTAGACATACACGTCTACTGGATGATGTTCCATTATAGTCAATGACTCTTCCTTTTCTTTAGTCTAGCCTTTATATTACTTCTCATTTCCTATGACTAATGACTATGATTACAGTAAGGTTCGGTATAGTTAAGGTTAGGCCGTTTACACATTTGTTTATTGTTAGGAAAGCTTCTTATTTAAGGGTGTATTTCTTAATGATTTGATGGCTTAGTGGGTAGAGCAGTCATCTTCAAACTCCAAGGTGTGCTGTGTGATTTTTACCCAGAGCAGGATACATGTCAAAGTGTCCTTAGACAAGACACAGAAACCCTGTACCAACCAATATGTACTGTTTGACAGGTGCCTTTCATGTGTTCTGTACATATGTACAACACATTGAATGATGTAATTTAATCGTTCCAAGATGTACTAGGATAGTTTATCTTAATAGAACCTAACTCTGTGCCCACCCTTAACCCAGTTCTCTATGTGCACAAAGTGGCAAGGTAAAAGTTCCACCCTGTAACTGTAACTGGTTTGTTTTAATGAGAAGACAGACTGACAGTCTTTATCAGTCTTCAATTATTGATGTAAAAGGTTACTTTCAGTTTTGCGTTGGAAGTATCATTATGATACTTATTGTTTGTTGCTTTGACTAGCATTACTATGGTGTCACAGTATGGAGGGTATGCACAAACTTCACTTCCCCATTATACCGCAAAACAAGTGACAATGTGAATTCCTTTAGTAGGGGTGACTGTGCAAAAGAATCAGACAGATCACCTGCTTAAATTAAAGGTAGCTAGACTCAGCAAAGCTGCAGCTGACCTGACACACTGGGGGAAACTTGTGTTTAAGTATCTTGCCCAAGCACACTTCAACATTTCACAAGGGAAGCTGGGATTTAAACCAGCAATACTACAACTGGCAGGAGACTGCTCTACCTCCTGAACCACAGCCACCAAACAGTTCTTCATTTAAACCCCTTTTTAAAGGGAAGTAAGCAGGAATTTCTGGTTTCCTTGTACAGTATTTATTTGTACAGTGCATCTACAGGGTACAGGCATGACCACACCTTTTCCTAAAGATTTGAAGATAAAACAAGATATACAGTATTAGAGACACTCACTTTAAACATACAGCAACACAGTTTAAATTTATAGTCTACAGTAACAGTACATACGGAGCATGTGAGTTTCATGAAGAATGTGATATTACAGAGATGATTATTGATGGCCCCAGGGCCGCTGCTGGGTGTTGCTATTTTGCTGCGTTGCCTGTTTGTAGTCTTTCAGTGTTTAAAGTTAGTAATCATATTATTATTAATAATTCACAGCTAAGCTGGCAGTAGGTTGTAATTGATTCTCAAAGGTCTCGTACTGAGGAAGTATTCCATCTATTTCATTTAAACCATTTTTGGAAAAGACAGGGAGCTCAGAGAAAGTGCTTATCTTGTCTTACAAGACCTTGTCTTATTTACAAGTAATGTGCCACCTCAAAGGTGTCTCGTGTAAACCAACTTTCCTTTGCTTACAGTACAGTAAGTACTGTTGCTGTACAGTTTTGTTTTGTTTTTTCTTTTCAGCGCTGTTGAACCGAGTATTCCTTTACATCTCAGCAGTAATGACTTCATGAACGTCTTTACAAATAAAATCATAAATGGCATGGATAGTTGTTTGTGTCCAGCAGCTCTAGATGTGTCTGCCACCACTCAGTCTTATTTAGACTCCGTCCTTCCTGTAAATCATGCAGAGTTAATCTCAATAATCAATTCATCTAAATCAACTACCTGTCTGTTAGACCCCATAATGACTGGACTGCTCAAAGAGTTTTTACCTCTAATCAGCTCGTCCATATTAGATCAGATAAACATTTCTATATTAACTGGCTATGTACCACAGGCCTTTAAGGTAGCTGTTGTCAAACCTATATTGACCTAGCAAATTATAGACCAATATCCAATCTGCCCTTTTTTGCGAAAATCACTGAAAAGGTTGTGGCAAACAATTATGTGACCACTTGCGCAGAAACAATTTGTACGAAGATTTTCAGTCAGGATTTAGAGTAAACCATAGTACAGAAACAGCACTGGTTAAAGTCACTAATGATCTTCCCTTAGCTTCAGACAATAGGACATTCTTGTCCTATTAGACCTTAGTGCGGCTTTCAACACTATTGACCACAAGATTTTATTACACAGACTGGAACATGTCATTGGGATTAAAAGAACAGCACTAAGCTGGTTTGAATCGTAACTGTCAGATAGATCCCAATTTGTTCATGTTAACGATGAATCCTCAATGCATACAAAAGTTAATTATGGGGTCCCACAGGGCTCTGTGCTTGGACCAATTCTTTTTACCATATACATGTCTCTGCTGGGCAATATTATTAGACAACACTCAATAAACTTCCATTGCTATGCAGATGACACCCAGCTATATTTATTTATGAAACCTAATGAAACAAATCAACTAGTAAAACTTCAAACATGTTTAAAAGACATAGAGGCCTGGATGTCCTGTAACTTTCTACTCCTTAATTTAGAGAAGACTGAAGTTTGTGTACGTTAATATTGTGTGTAATTTTTGTCTTATATCTTTTGATTCTTATAAAACACAGTGAAAAGTTTTTTGTTGTTTACCTGTTGCTAACGTTTTAGCTGTATCCACAGCCGTCATCAGAGCATTGTTTTTTGAGGTCACTTCTTCTCTCGTTTATCAACCAGCAGCAGGGGACAGTGAAACAAAGATTAGTACACTCAAAACACAGGATATCACCAGGAAACAAATGTGGAGTCATCTATGATATACCATGCAAACTCTGCACTAAAACATACATAGGAGAAACCGGATGCCAACTCAACACACATACAATAGAACATAGAACAAAATGTGAGAAAGAATCAAGACGAGGACACACAAGAGCAGCAAAAAAGTAGCAGAATATACAATAAAAAAATCAGCCGTAACAGATCATTGCACAAGGGAAAACCACATTATGGACTGGGACAATACACGGATCATCAACACCGAACAACATAAATACAAAAGATGGATAAGAGAGGCAATTGAGATAAGGAGACGTGGACACAGGACCATGAACAGGGACGAAGGAGTATACACACTGAACCATGCATGGGACCGGGTCATCAAGGAGGAGGGCACCGGCAGCAGAGGGCGATATTGGGGACCAAATATTATTCTATCTGGTCCCCAAGGTCTGAGAGACAAGCTATCCAATCAAATTGCCACCTTAGCTGATATCTTGGTGTTATTTTTGATCAAGATATCTCTTTTAACCATTACATAAAATAAATCTTCAGAACTGAATTCTTCCACTTTAAGAATATTTCTAAGATTAGGAGCATCCTGTCTCAGAGTGATGCTGAGAAACTAGTCCATGCTTTTGTAACTTCTAGAC
>JAUMHJ010000005.1:21091408-21102071 GCA_032361105.1 Microctenopoma lineatum | reverse complement strand
CTGCTGGAGGTTTCTTCCTCTTAAAGGGAGTTTTTCCTCTCCACTGTTGCCTAGTGCTTGCTCAAATGGAACTGTTGAGTTTTCTGCATTATTTTGTTTACATATACACTTCTATTTTTTCAAGGTCCTAAACCTGCTATGTAAAGTGCCCTGAAATGACTTTCATTGTGATTTGGAGCTATACAAATAAAGATGAATTTAATTTAATTTTGCTCCTGCCTTTATCTCAACCGTTGTTTCTGAATTGTAAGTCTGATTCTGCTTCTCTGGATTTGTTTGTCTGTTTGGCTGACACTCTGACCTTACACCTGTTATTTACATTTGATTCTGGGCTGTAGCTCTCTGTGTTCTTTAGTTTATTATTCCTATAATCATATGCAGTACAGCTCAAAGTTCTGCTTGTTTTACCACCTAATATCCTGAAACCTAGTTTAAAGGAGAACACTGGGATCAGCGTCAAACGTTCTAAACATCCTTAAGTCTTTGGATAGTTCTTCACAGACCAGTTATCTTTCACTAAAAAGGGGAAAACCAATCCCGTATGCACCTGGCTTTAAAATCCACTGTATGACATAAAACTCTGTGGCCTATCTAATGTATCCGCATTAAAAGTCCTGATTTGAGTTAGAACACAGCATGTGCTGTAGAGCTGCCTAGCTTAAGGATTACATGCCGCTTAGAAGAGGCTGGGCCCTGTCTTGGTCAAACAGTGCACACATACAGAGGGAATGTATATTGCAGATGCAGCTGTCCATAGGACATGCAGTTCCATATGTCCTAGCCAGTGGGTGAATGGTAGTCGTCCCAGGCCAGCTAATCAATCACCCCACCTCCGCATAAGTGCTGCAGAGGTCATCCTGGCTCCACAGGGCATGGTGCAGAGCCCATAGCACGGTGCCAGTAGTCACCACTTCAGCTGAGCTGCAGTAAATTCAAGCTCGCCATCTGAACTTCAAGGGGTCAAAAGGAAGAGAAAGCAACTGAAGTCCAAAAATCTCTGAGAAATTTCTGTAGAAATGTATTATTTAAACCACTCTGGCAGCATGATTCACTGCTCCACCAGCGTCCATGTGTACAGTATGTTCATTTCCCATTACTGGCAACTTTTTTCAATTATAAGAATGATATTCTTTTGAAATGTTACTTATTCTTAACAAAATATCAGAAAGAAGTCCAGTTGCCATGACTTAACCTTGGGACAACTCCACCTGGATGACTGTTAATATAGAAATGTTTATCTGACCTAACAAATCATTGAAAGCAGCTACTTCTTCTTAAAGAGTCACTGCCACTTCTCTCAGTGTCACGACCATCTTGCTTGGGGAGTGTTATAGCCCTACTAATTTCATAATAATAGTAGCAGGACCGGGGACATGTCACCGGGGGACCATGAACCCACAGTGTCCCACAATCAATACCACACATCCCACAGGGGGACTCTGCTACCCAAGGGGATGTGTCAATACTGTCGATTAGGTATTAAAGAACATTTCGTTAGTGTGTGTGACAGCAAGAAAGAGAGGAAAAGAGGGGGGGGGGTTCAGGTCATGAAGGGCATTCGTGAATATCCAGGGTGGCCAGTGTATATTTAACCCCCCCAGGGAGGCTCTAAGGTGATGGCCATCCCTCGTGATTATTGACAAGTACCATGACAAACTGCTGTATTTCATTGCAGTGTGTGTTAAGTTTAAATATGATGAGACGTGTGCAGGTTTTATCTCAGTTCTACTGCTCTAGATTATGTGTATTTAAATCTAATTCATTCAGCAGCTGTCAATTCCACATCCTGCTGCACACTGGGGCACATGTGAAAACAGTCATCCATGACGTGTCGTGAACAGAACCTGTAACTGTATTCATGGGTGTTTTATTGTTTATATCTTGAAGAAAAGTGCATTTAATGCTCATGCACAAAGAAAATTCTATATTTAAACTTTTTTTTTATAGTGCCAAATCATAAGAAGGCCTGAAGGCACTTTACACTGGAAAGTTTAATACCCACAGCATCAAACCCCGTCCATGCCTGTTAAATGTCAATGGAAATGATGTCTTTATAGGGTGGAATGGTAGCTCTACACCCCGTCTCCACATAGCTACATGTCGTGATACCACATTGTAGCGCAAACAACAATTTCCCCAAGGAAATCAATAAAGTATTATTATTATTATGAATTATTATTACATAGTTAGTCTTCAGAGCAATATCACAACTTGCTGCAGTGAGGTGGACATGTAAGATGTGTCCGTAGTCAAACAATGACTTTGTAAAAGAAGGTGAGAGGGTGACACATCTGAAAGAGCTCACGGCAGACCTTCCAATAAGGGTCAGATAAGGTGGATCAGGCATCTCATCAGCATGTTGCTGGGGAGAGGGATGTCTGGACCACCTTGATGAACCTGTCCCAGCAGTGGATAATGGATGATACTGAAGTGTGCAGAGAAATACTATTCTCAGCGCTGAGTGCTACCAGAGCGCAGTACTTTACATGAACATTTCAGCAACAAACCAGCAACTGGCAGGTTTCAATTTTCCACCAGCACTGCGCTGCTGATGTAACTTTTCCTACCAGAAAAATAATGCTGTGTTTACTCCAGTGAAAAAGAAAAGTCTTGCATCAGGATTTTGCGTGTTCTCACCCAGCCAAGGCCACAGGATATGCAGCATTCTTGCTGTGCCCGCCACCTCTGTGCCCTGTTGCCCTCCCACCCAGTCACCTCCATCTGTTCCTTGGCACAACCCTGCCCAACCCCATGCAGTGCAGACCCAGAGTGCTGACACCCTCACACCACACTCACACAGAGGGGGAGGAAGTATGTTTGTGTTATGCAAACATGTGGCAGCACAAGCACATCATGAATAAATGAGAAAAAAACTAGATTAAAATATACATTTCCAGCAGAAATGAAGTACAGAAAGCAGAGAATGTTTAAATCATAAACCCACATTTAATTCACAATAGAACATGAAATACTTCTGAAGTACTTCTAAAATTGATGGTAGCATCAATTCCAACATGTACTGAGCGTGCACACATCTTTACAGAGATTTTAGATGTGATTACACCTGACGTTTTTATTGTCTTACTGTATGTTGCACATTTCTACAACTTTAGAAGAAGAATAGAGAACATAGATGGCTGTGGAAGAGATCCATTGTCAGTGATGTTTTTATACCTGGGAATGATGCTGTTGAGCGCGCAGTCAGAAAGCCAGCGACTTTTGCTGAACAAATTCAGATAGGAACGTTGCAGTTGAGTCAAGCTTTGAATCTGAGGCTGTGAAGCCAGTACAGAGAACAGCATTGTGGATTATTTAAAAAGCTTTGATTGTGTGTGTTGATCATCCTTTTAGAATGGTTGAGCTGAGAGATGAATGGCTGTAAGAGGAGTTGGGTAGTGTGAAGTGTGCATAGAAGCCTCTCATAGTGAGCTGCAGTGGGTGGGTTGTTATGATTAGGTTTGAGAAGCACAGTTTAGCATGCATGAAGAGAGTTGGAGGTTGTTCAGTACTGTTCAGGTACAATGTTGAGTGTGTTTTGGAGGCCGGATTCCCAATAATCCCTGTTGTTTCACAAACAGGCAAATAGACTCAATTATTTAAAGTCTTTTGAAAACTCACATATGAGGGAAGTCTTCTGACGTCTGTTGATTCCAGCATATGAAGCAGAAATGAAAGCATGCATTTCTAAATACACCACAACACGTGGGACATTTCTGCACACGTACAGCCCTGTTCTGAGCTGCGGCAGCAGCAGCTCCATAAAGAATGGCATTAAGGCCACTGAACTCATTTTGTTTTCCCTGGCTTCAAACCTTGACCTTTGACCTTCAAGGTCAGATTTAGCAGCCTCTCTCCTGTATCCATCCATCAGGCTCTCTGTCTCAAACAGGCGGAGCATCTTTGTAACTGACTCACCTCTCATCTCTCACCTCTTTTGTTTTAACCTCTTTAGCCATCACTCCTGAGAGGGGGAGGGAGGATGCTTTATGACCCTGGTGGGTTATGGGTAGTGGTGGGAGAAGAAGGAGGAGGAGGTAAGGCCTACAAATCTCTATCTCACACCTAAAGCTGTCAGCGGTGCCCCAGGGGCCCTCAGGAGAAAGCCAACACGGTCACCTTGGATTGGTCGGCACACGAGACACACGCAGATTTGTGCATGCAAACGCGCAATGCAGGCAGGAAACAGAGCAGATTTTTCCGAGCTGGTATGATCTCCACCTTCACACACATGCATAAACACTGACAAGCGAGCAAACACATAGGTCGTCACTCTCTACTCTGTTCCCGCTCACATACACACATGCGCGTACACTTGTTCTCCCTGTCAGAAACTTGATTAATATTCTAGGAGCGAGGAGGGAAGCCAGCGTGTGTTTACAAGAATTACTGCAGACTTCCTCACTGCCTCCCTCCCCACATGCGTACTGGGAGGTCTCTTTTCTCTCCCAGACCGCTCTCAGCTGATTGGAGCCATAGCTGTGATAACCAGCTCAAGATGACTGCGATGCATTTGTTAATGAAACGGGTGCTTTTTTCCCTTCCTTCCACCCCCACACATTACCACATCATCACGACTATCACCCTGCTGTGCTCGCAAGCACCCCGCTGCGGGGCACCCTGGTGAGGTGTCGGTCAAGAGGGTGGAGTTGGGTAAGTTATGTGGGTGGGGTGATGGCAGTGGAAGAGGGGAGGTGTTGAGATTCAGTGCGATGGCTTGATGACCCCTTGCTGTCTGGGGTCACCCTGCACAACCCACCCACCCACTCTCTTGCATGGTGGAGGCTGTGTGAGGAGTGCATTCTTCAATCACACCACATGGGGTGAGGTGGGTGTCTGACACTGAAGGGGAGCACACACACCAGGCACAGCTGCTTTAGAGGCAGAAGTAATTTCACTGGTGATGTTTTACTGGTGAAACATGGCTGGTACATGAAACAGAAGCATTTAGCTATTGTTGATGCAAATAGCCAAAATGAGTTCATGTTCATTCACTGAGAGTAATTTCAGTTGTGAGGAGCTGAAAAGAGAACAGACACACAAGGAAATGCTGAAATGTCTGAGCAGTTTGATTTATCTTTTCAGTTTCTGAACATGTGCAGGTGCTGGTACTACTATCGTAGGGCCTTATGAAATCCATAACATTTTTCCTAAGTTCAGTTTCTTTCATGTTTATTCTTCTGAATTCCGTGTTTTACGTTAGAATCAAATTTATTCACCTTAAGAATGTCTAATTATGTAGTGAATGGGGAAAAAGCAGCAGTAATATGTAAAAACCCAGCAACGCGTTATTCAGCACATTGCTGGGTTTGTTATGCATTTTAATATCTACCTGTAAACAGCAAAACATTAATTTTCTTATTACTTTATTTATTTATTTCACACATAAAATACGTGCTTCACATTTGAAATCAAAAAATGAATCATAAATAATAAACATATTTGAACACAAATCAACTGAAACAAGACATGACGTCTTGACACCCTGTGTGTGTGTGTGTGTAAAGCAGAGTTCCCTTTAAACAGGTGACATGTACAGGGGTCTACACCAGCCCAAACTCATTGCATTCATACTTTCTGCGTTTAACAACGGATTCCATTTTATTGTTAAACTCCACGATTCCGTCCGTGTTTTCTGCATTAAAGAAATCACAGGACTCTACTTCTACTTCTAATTTTGTATAGGACTCTACTGGGTCCTATACAAAATTATTTTAAATTGATGCAATAAATTTAAACCTTGTATGATCTGCGAAAATGAATCACAGGTCTAAGTTTTTTTAAAATTTAAATGAAAAACAACAACAAATAAAAAAGGCAGTAGAGGTCAAATATTCTCTCTATGACCATCCAAAGAGCAGAGATGTCCAGTCTTTTTGATGATGTAAAGATTCCTGTGGGCTTCTCAGAAAAATGACAAATGGACAGTTTCCCAACAAATGTATAGAATTTTGACAATTTTGGCTTCCCATGAGCCAGAGTGTTTCTATCTTACTTGATTTGGGAACATGTCTGCTTTGGAGCAAATCAAAGTTAATACTCTGGTGCAGCTGTTTCTGCTATTATATCGGAAACACTAAACCAATGGTTTATAAATATAATCTGAAAGATATTTCATATACATTTTATTCTAGTAAAATCTTATAAAACTAAAGTAGTAGCTTGAGGGGCCCCCTAGTGGTCCCTATGTGCATGTACATTTGTGCAGTCCGCATAGCGTAAGTTACGGTACTGGCCCTACTAAAGCAGCAAGGGTCAGGAAGATGAGAGGAGACATGTTGGAGAGCAGCAGAACAGCAGGCAGTTTGCTGCCAACAATGAAAATATAATTACTGTTACATTATAGGGTAATATTATAACTCAGCACACACACAATCTGATTCTGTGGAAACATTTTTACACCTATAGTCCTGAAAAGCAAATAAATAAATGAAATATGTAAAAACAAAAAAGCCTGGCACTAAACTTTGAGGTTCAGCGCACATCAGTGCAGCAACAAGTTAAACTCGCAGCACCAACAAACATAGGGCTGTGTGCTGAGGTCGAGCCTTACAGCGCAGCAGCGCAGTGGCCACAGCAGCCTTACAACAGGGCAGGAGGAGAGAGAATACTTCAATCTGAACACTAAATACACTACTCTACAAGAGCTGATCACATCAGATTTTATATTTAGTTAGTCCTGGTTAATAATAATCATAATCATAATAATGAAATGTAGACAGCTGCCAGGCAGTCTGAGCTGCTGCGGGGTTTCAGTGACATGTCCAAAGACACCTTGGCATGCATCTACCTGGAATCCACCTTGACTTATTAAGCTTAAAAAAGCTACTTTTGTGTCGTACATTCAAATGTTTAGAAAGATAGTAGCAGATTGCTGTTGTTAAGCAACCTGTATCCTAAAAAGTACTGTTGCATTTTCTATTCAAATAAAATAATAGACTTGAATTTCTGCAGTCACTAGTTTTTCTGGAGATTTTCACTAGATTTTCTGTGCTGTGAGTTATTCTGTATGTCTGTCAGCCATCGGGCCAGGTTATCTTTTCCTGAGTGTATGTGCGTGTGTGTTTCAAACCATTGTAACAAATACTTTACCAGTCTGAAATGTTCCCAAACTCTCTTCACCACGGAGACATTTTGAGTCCTCCATATTTCCTGTATTGTTTGACAAACCACCAGACATGCTGGTGGTGCACAGCGGCGCAATACTGATGTGTCATCTAATTTCACATCACACTGTGCTACTGTAGAAGGGGAAGAAGAGCAAAGACTGTGCCAGCATCGGACAGTGTGGAAGGTACAGAGGAAGAATGAAAACTGGGGGGGGGGGGTTTTAGGGTAAAAAATCTCTGTCTCAGCAAAAGTTTTCATTAAAATTTTGAGACAAATGATCTCTGTGTCCTTCTCCTGTAGCTGCCTGGGGCGTCATGCTATTTCTATGCAAATAACAACCTCACGCCTTTGCTCCTATTATTTCTGCTGGAGCTGCTGCAACATGACCCAAGAGAGGGGGGGAGAAAGGATGTGGGGGGGGGTATGGAGTGAGAAAGAAAAATAAGAAGGAAAATGCAGTGGAGGAGGAAGAGGGAGAGAAGGAACGACAAGGAGGAGGAGGAGGGTTGGGTGGGGACACAGTCAGACAAGCAGAGTGTGTGTGTGTGTGTGTGTGTGTGCGTGTGTGTGTGTGTGTGTGTGTGCGCGTGTGTGTGTGTGTGTGTGTGTGTGTGTGTGTGTGTGTGCGCGCGCAATGGACTCACTGAGGTGTGAAAATATATAACACCAGGAAAGAGAGTGAGGGAGAGCAAGGGAGAGATGGAGGGCTAAGAACAACACAAAGACACAGCCATAATTTGTTTGGAGGCTGCCTTTCTTGTAATATATGACACCCTCAGCACGGGTGCTTCCTCACTGCGCACTATTGTTTAACTGTATAGCACTTACAACACTATCAGGACCAGTTCATCTCTCGCACACACACCTCGGGATTTACGTACTGGGCCACTCCACTGCTGCAGTGTGCTGCAAACCCAATACAGTGTTTGAAACAGTAGCAGCAGACGTACTGAATTAATTTCCAACACGTATGCTCCATGTTTACGCTTCTTATCTGTAAGGTGGTGTGAAATGTGAAGTGACCATTAGTCACCAAATAAAGGGGTCTGGACTGTCGGTACTCATCACAAAAGGAATTCAAAATGATGACTTACATGCAGAAGATTTGCAGGAACCTCCTAACAACAGAGACCTTCCAGTGAGACCCACCGAAATTCCTGCTGGACCCAGGACAACCGGACCCTTCTCCAGGGTGGATGGGTGGCTCAGACACATCGTTGTCATCATAAGTACTCACTTATTTCATCTTTCCATTTAACCCAAACCTGAACTCAACCAAACCTTGATGTTTCCACAAACGCCAATAAATGTGATGTCTTCCGTGATTCATGACAAGTCATAAGCTTTACTGATGTGACACTGAAATTAAGCCTCACTAATAATAGAACACACAACTGTGCATGTATTGAATATAAAAAATATTTTACATATCACAATAACATCCAGAATAATTTCTGACACTAGGAAAAGAACATGTGAGGTCATTACCAAGGAGGAGGAGTTAACGTTACAACAATACTGAGAACATTCTTGCTCAGGTTATATGATATATTGTACACACTCGGTAGTGCTGGGTTGGACTTATCCTGTGAGAATATTTGACTTGACTTTGGTGAGAAACATACATTGGCATTTCCAGTTCAACTGTTTAAAAGAATATGTTTGCAGCGTGCCATTAGAACAGAGGCTATGATAATGTCTACTCTGCATTTGTGAAACAAAAACAAGGACTTCTCTAAGTGACCACAAACTTTTGAATCACAGCGTAAACTGACAGCCAGACTGACAAACATATTAGGGCTAATTAGACAAATGCTTCTGTTTTTTATATGGGAGCTTTTCTCCACGTTAGTTTTGACATACAGCCAAACATCCAGTCAGAACCGGCTGATTTGGTTTGGGGTGTGTGTGTGTGTGTGTGTGTTTGTGTGTGCGTGCACATCCACCTGTGCAGATGGCACCCTGCTGGCTGACTCACCTGCTGCCCTGCAGGGGGTAACTAGCTAGCAGCACCGCTAACCCAGACAGCTAGTGAACTGTGAAAAGACTGCAGTCAAAACATCAAGCCGATGAGATGCTAATTACATCTGCTGCCATATGGTGCTCGCTGTCCTGCATACACCCGAAAGAGACACAGAAGAGAATCAGTGTATGTGTGAAAAAGGAGGAACCACTGATGCCTTGACACTTCACTGTTAGTTAAAGTCATAATATTTTATACATGATATATCATAACTGAAAACATAGCAGTGGAGAAAGCAGCTGGGTATATGTAGGGGCTCGGTGAAACATCCACTTACAGCACATGGCTCACACATAAATGAATATTTTCTAATTTATTTGAACAGCTCACATGTTTCCAGATGTTATTGTCAGAGACACCGATGCAGCACAGCAACACAGGAACACACTCAGGGACACACCTGGTATGGGGGATGGGCTGGGAGTCTTGCTGGGATTCGATCCTGCCACCTTTAGCAACCCAGTCTGATGCTTATCCCGTTGAGCGACCAGGCTGCTGGAAGAACTTGAGCAATCCCCCTGAACTGGCAAAGTTCCATCCATCACTCCACTTCCTGGTTCGTTATGCAGGCTGGTTATTATCCACTCTACAGGCCATTATCACATGTTGACTCATCATCGTCATGGTTACATGGTTGGATTCTAGGATGACATATTCAGGGTTTGGATAAATATTGAACAATTTGAAATCATTCAACTTTGCATGTCTTGTGTTTTGTTGCCCAACCGATCCGCTCCAACCTCCTTCCTACTGTATGCAGAGTTCTTTTCTCATTACAGCGTGTTACGAACTGTGACCTTTGTTAACATCATAATTGGTCCAGCTGCTAAAGGTCTCATAATTATAACACATATCAATATGCACCTTGTGACCCACTGTAAGGTGCAGTTTGCCCCTTCTGAAGCATAATTACAGGTGTGATAGCAAGTGATCATTTAATGGACTGACAATAATTCTAAAAGATGGCGATAGACACTATTGCCATGGTTTCCACGCTTTGCGATTTCAATGTTTTTCTTTGACCACACAACTTATTTTCATTAAGGAAATGTTCAACTTTGGCTCCATGTGTTGGTGTCAATATAATTTCAGTCTTTTCTTTTCAAACAGTCTCATTTTGTAGTCATTCAGGTTTCATCAGATATGAGACACACACTCCTGCTCTTACTACACAGTGACAAACACACAACGGCATAGCCCTACAAACCCATCACTGACAGTACACAGCAACCCTCCTCCCTGCTGTACAAATACAGCAAAGAATGTAAAGAGAAAAGACACACACATGCTCTCTCCCTCTCTCTCTCTCTGTCACACACACACACACTTTCTCCTTCCCAATCCATCTGCTTCACGTTTGCATTTCATGCCTGCCGGCATTTTTTTGAAGTGACAATACTTTGATGCAGACTGAGGGATACATTATCATTATTTCAATTTCCATGCTGAAATGTTTTGTGTGTGTGTGTGTGTGTGTGTGTGTGTGTGCGTGTGTGTGTGTGTGTGTGTGTGTGTGTGTGTGTGTGTGTGTGT
>JAUMHJ010000005.1:21030480-21091308 GCA_032361105.1 Microctenopoma lineatum | reverse complement strand
ATTAAAACAATGAAAGGCTTGAACTACTTCAGTTGTGTGTAATGAATCTAAAATATATGACAGTCTAATGTTTATCAATAAATTACAGAAAATAATGAACTTTATCACAATATGCTAAGGACTGCAGTTTCCTGAAGGAGAGAAGTGTGATACAATAACAAAGTATTAGTAGTAAAGTAAGTACTTCTCATACGTACTAGTGTTGTGTTAGGCACTGAGCAGACCACCTGTATAGGAACACCCACTCACTTACTGCGAATCCTCTAGAACCAGGGTCGACAACCTTGATATATACCTATATTGTTTCCCACAATATAGAATCCATCTGGAGCCGCTAAACCAGTTGATCTCTAATGTGGAGAAAACACGGCATATAAAGTTTCATTACATAAACAGGATGTTGTAGATTGGACAGTTTGTCTGAAAACATGTAATTCATATTTTGAGTATCAGCATATTTGCGACTTGTCATTCACGCTGATCAACATCAACATATGATCCTTATGTAATCCAATCACAAATACTTGCGAAAACGTATTCAGAATGTAGTTCAATTGTTATTAATGTAATTTTTAGGAGAATGAGAACAACAGAGTTCTCATTATGGCATCATAGCGCTATTTGCTCAATATCACTTACTTCTTTTGATTCGTCCTCGAGTTTGCTGGGGCCGAAATAACAAACCAGCTAGAATTCTCAGCTGTCAGAAACAGATGGATTTTCATTTATTCTTTTCAAACAGTGAAAGAGTTACAGTAATTCAAAAACACTGAAAGGACCTGACAGCAATGGGTTTGGTTTGAAAAGGCTAAATAAAAAAAATATGAAAATGTGTTAAATTGCCACTTATACACATTTTTAGCCAGCCTACCAATGGGGCAGATGGATGAAAGTGGCCGACCCCTACTCTAGAAAATGACCTTACATTACACACTAAGGGGCCCACAGGAAGTGTATGTAATCTTTGAGCTGACTGACTCGGACATTTGCCTTTACAGTTCATCAGCTTCAGTTTAAACTGATCTCACACTGAGATCAGAAGAACATATTTTACAAACAAAGGCTTACTGGAGAACATTTTGTTTTAAAGCGGTACTGTTTGCACATATCTGCAAACCTGCTAGTCATAATTTCACTGACGTTTGGCAAGTAGGGATCAACTCATTTTGAAAATACCTCTATGTGCTTTTATCTCAAATTTTTATTATAGTTTCTCAAAGAAATAATCATTCTCATTTGGTTGAAGGCAGAGCAAAGTAAAACATTCCTATTAGGACAAAGTGAATCTCAGGGTAGTTTCACATACGTCAGAACATCCGTTTCCTCTGAGTCTTCAGCATGCAGCCAGTTAGCCAGCAAGCACATCTTCCCCGCCTGCTAGTGGAATTGATATGTCCTGTCTTGTGCCGGCGTGGTTGGGCACCAAAACAAAATAAGATGTCAAATATGACTGCTGGGAGGAGATGAACACATTCCACCTCACACAGCCATTCATAGCTTATCTAATAATATGAAGGACGAGTGAGAATTTTGCTTTGCTGAGGTGCTGAGGATGCCCCGTCTGAACAAGCCGTACACCGATTCATATCTCACAAACTAACAGCTATGAATGCGAATGCTATATTAAATCTTTTGGTTTTTGATGTTTGTACCTTTACATTGCAGAACAAGCTGAGACATTGGAGGAGTTTAAAATGCTTCCTCTTAAGTTTTAACACTAAAGTGTTTCCTTCTTGATTCTCTGCCTGAAAACTTACTAAAAGTTGGCATTGAGCTCAGGTAACATGGCGTGGTTACTCTGTTCTGTGCGGTGGGAATATTCTGTCATTCCCACTCACTTTTCCTGTCACGCCACTTAAAAGCCCTGCCAACGAATCAGGAGGAGGGCGTCAAGCGTGGGCAACACCTTGGCTTTGTAGACGGCATAAATGAGGGGGGCAGAACTTCAGAGCGTGCTGTGATGTAAGCTCGCTTTAATTGTTTAGTCATCAGATTTTAAAATGGTGCAATTTGGGGCCCTGCACCAGGGATTTGTGTCTCCACTGGGACTGCTTTCCAATAATCAGAATGACTTATACTATGCATCGCTGATGCTTTGAAAAACCGCCACCTCTGTCACTCAATGCAGCCGGTTTCAGAAAACACTTTAATGTGCTATGCAACTATCTGAATACATACCCCGTTCCACAGCTAACATTACTCTTCTTAAACATTCTTGAAATTGTTGAGAGTAATAAAAAACCTTTACACTGTAGAATATACAAAATCCTGTCTATGTGTTTGGTATCCTAAAATTTCAAAGCTAAAACTAGCAGTTGAATTTGATTTGTGCCTCACTAAACAGTGCCACATTAACAGTGCAACGTCTTGTTTCTCCCCTCATGTAACGAGCACTCTAAGGATCATAATACATTTAACTATAATGCTAGCTTTGCTCCGCTGGTTGTCCACTTGACTACATCCTGTATTTTAGTGCATTAGAAAATCATCTCATTGTTGTGTTACCTACAAATATTTAAATCTGTTGACTGAGTGCAGTCACAGCACAGTGATTCCTTGTCAGTTTGTTTATTCCATCTGGTCGACAGAGAAAGCAACCCAGGGGACAGGCCAAGATTGGATATACTTGTTGCATACCCACGATTAATAATACTGTACACATTGGGGACCACTGATTTCTTGGGTACATTATTTCTTGTAGCTTGGTCGTATTATGGAGGTTAAAATAAGCAAGCCACAATATGATGTGATATTCCATTGCTTTAGTAGCAGCGTGTATTTTCAGTGTTTGAAATAATATGTCAGGATGTGAAAATGAAGGTTTATTGAAGTAATTTGACAGACAGAAACCTCCTGCTGCCTCCATGCATACACCGTATCACATAAATACACATGTACACACATGCACACCCACACATGTTCTGCCAGGAGAAAGTAACTTTGCAGAGTTCAAGTGAACTTCAAAGATCTCAGCATCTTCATTTGACACATCTGTGTCAGGGCTCTTATGACTGACACGCGCAGCATCCATCACTGTCGTTCCCCCTGCCACTACCACTAATGTGCCCACAAGTCATCCCTGCATGCAGCTTCCATATTGGAGAAGGGAGGAAGGGAAGATGAGATATGCGGTGGTAACGAAAGAGATTAATAGAATAGGGAAAAGAAAGAGAACGTGCACAGCAGGGCAGGCACAGGAAGGCTGGGGAGTGAGAGAGAACAACAGAGGATCTTAGTACTCGTTGTTTGAAGCCCTAACTCATCTTCTTGCACATAGAGCCTTGGCACACTTAAACCTCCTCCCCCAGAGCCTTTGGGGACTGTAGAGATGAACCAAGGCATTATTGGAGCAGAACCAGCAATAGGAGCCCCTGCTACTTTCCACTCTGCTCCACTCCACTCCGCACTGGTGCCATCCTATCGCAGCCCATCAATCATTTCACGGGTGGAAATAGGTTATTCAGAAGCTCGCCCAGGTGATGGTCCCATTTGGGGCTAACCAAAGCTACGCTCAGCCTTACAGTTCTGGGCTTGTAAACCTCTCTCTTAGGCCAGTCACTTACTCACCCATGACACAGTTTAAATTTGCAGTGACATTTCTCCGTTTCTTCACGTACTACTCAAACAAATGTCGTACCCGCAGCATTAATCACATATTTGTTTGAAATGCCTCTGATTACAGCAGAGCACCTTAGATAATATAGAAGTTTACCGTCAAGCCATTTCACTCTGTTACGTTAGTCCCAATACAGACTTGGCGTTCCATAATCAGACCACTATTGAAGATCGTAAACATGAAGTATGTGATCTATTAGGAATAATCTGATTTTACAATTTGACATTGGGTGGAGTTGGGTGCTCCGTTGTGGAATGAAGGAACAGTGGATGTCGATATCCTCTGAGAGAGAGTTAAGTGAAGGCGATAACTCGAAGTGTAAACTAGATTGATTGCAGTGGAGACCCGTGCAGGCAGAGAATTTCTAATGGCGGTGGTACAGTGAGGGCCTGTCCAGCGTCATCCTGTACTTTGAGAGAGAGAGAGAGAGGAGTGTATAATCTGTGTGCAACGATAACTGTAATGTGGAGGCCTTTATCTGCCTGGGGTAACCAAGAGGCTTATCTCATGGCCTGTATGTAAGGCCAATCACTCAGTCGCCCATCCTGTACAAGCTTTACCCTATACACATCCTCCTACTCTTCTTCTTTCACATACCAGCTAATGTTTCCTCATTGGGCAGATTATTGACCGCCAACGGCATGGACGTGGGTGGGCTAAGAGGCTCAGTCTGGAAAAGAATTTGTAAATGGATTGTTTTCCTAGATCCTCCCATTTTAACTGCACAGCTAAGTACGGTATGTCTTCCTAAAAGATATAGCAAGAAGAAACATTGGATTTCATCTGCTTGTTTGTTTAGTCTGGAGGACTAAATGGCCCCTTAGCCACAGAAATTGAAATTGGCATTGAACACGTCTCCTAAATACTGGGAATACACACTTAATTTGACTCTCCAAAGTAATTTAGACTGTCTGAAATATGCTCAATTAAATTTGTGTATCTTGTGTCCTGAAACCTTGGAGCTCCTCCTCAGTTAGCAGAGAGATATCTTACTGCATATTCATCAGTCAGGGTAATGACTGTCCAGTAGACAAGCCGTCCTGCCTTTTTCAGCTCGGATAGAAGGTTGCCCACAAACTGGCTTCAATTACAACTAACAGTCATCATGAAATTAAATCCTACTGCGAAAATGTATTATTGTACTGTTAGGGGAATTGCCGTTGGTTAGGCTGTATTTTTAGTCTCGCTGGTTCTTGTAATGATCAGATTACAGCCCTTCTTGCTCTATAGTTACCCAAACAAACACCCTGACATCATGTCATCGATAAACAAATTGCAACAAGGCACATTTGGGTAAGCAGCTAAAGTGACTTGGCATTTGAAGAATTAGACCGGCAGAAATTTAGACGCATTGCATAGGCAGGCGTTTGTAGCTCAAGGTAGATGGATGGTTGGCGTGAAGCTAATTAAGGCTACATTCTGGCATTGCCAAACAAACGACCTCCACCTGGACACCATTTCTCAGATGCTGTCAAATGTGCTTGACCTTCCACCATCCACTTGTCTCTGTGTCTGCATCTGTCTGCATTCGAAACACAACCTGCAAAGAAGCCTTGATCTGTTTGCCAGTGATTTACTGATATTTATACAGTTCTTCTTTTTCTTCTGTCCAATCCTGCTTAGCATTACTCATATTCTCGATTAACATCCCTTGCTCAGCTACAGTTGTTTTCCCCCCTCATTTTCTCTCCTTTCCATTATTCAGGGCCAGATAATGAGACTATGTTTGCAATGAATGGCCAGTGATATATGGCCATCTCGCCTGCTTTGCTTTACGCAGAGCTGGAGTTCCCAGCACTGCACTTGACTTGAATCATTTCCCCTGTTGAAAGACTGTGCTTCCTCCCTGTCAGTCATCTGTCTTGCTTTGTTTGTTTCTTCTTTCCATTGATAGCCCTTATCTTCCTTCCTGGGCCTTCTCTGCGGTCTCCTTTACAGTATAGAGATGCATAGAACCCATCAGGTACTAACTGTATTTCACTCACAGACAGAGGCTATTGTCCATAAGCTGTGCTTTTGAGATCAAAAGGTCAGAGTTATTGAAGAGTAATAAACAAGACTGATGTCGGGTTCTGGTGGAGGACTTTAAGTGCTAGGTAATGGATGCATTAGCATAGCTTTAACGGGAATATTTAAAATATTATGTTCTCATCCTGATACATTTTATTTTCTGTTCTGACAATGCTGTTCAGCTTTGCTCCCTCTCAGCCCACTGTATTATTTTTGGAGATGATTGCAATCCTTTCACACATACGGAAGATGTGGGATTCCATTGCTATTTTTTACACTGAGATGTCAGTGATTCATAGAGGCTGAAAGTATTAAAAATGATTCACAAATTTATGATGTGGGGACAGACTGTAAATGTACTGTATCCTATCAATCTAATATGACTCGTTCAATGTGCGCAAATGAAACTGTTGCTCCAACATACACACACACAACACTTGCTAATCACTCCTACAAACAGCATTGAAAAAGCAATTTAATGTGAGCAATTTTCTGTTAAAATGTTAAACACTAGGACTGTGTTTATCACATTTAAAATTTGCATACCTTTTTAATGAAGTCCTTGTCTCACTAATCTGCCACCAATTAAATTAATTACATGGTGTACATTAAACTTGCAAAACGTTTGTTCTGTGGTGTCAAAGCTCATGAGCAATTACACCACCACCAAGGCATGCTGGGTAATCAGACAAGAAATCTGATAGGCTGTGTGCAGGTTGCTTTTATGGCTCATATGCAATCTCATTTGTTCCTAACAGTGATATTGGTAGGAGATGTAGGTTAGTCCACATTCTAATTAAAGTGGCCACAGGAATCAGTATGTGTTATTGGTGCACTGGAAGTGTGTGTGTGTGCGTCCTGTGAAATAGATGAAAGGACAGAACATATAGATGAGGGCAGGATTGATGAATGCCGGCACAGTGGGCGAGCGACTGAGAGATGCAGAGCTTTATTTTTCTTCCTCTGTCTTTTTCTTTTTTTGTGACAGGAGGTGACCTCTAGCTCAGTGATATGAAGAGAATGTCATGCAACATTACCCCTCTCTTCGCCCCAGACGCTGATGAAGTTTTATTTGTTGTGCCATGCTGTGGAGAAAGAAAATATTCTTTTGCTCCTTGATTAATGTCTGGTTTGTGGGCAGGCAGTACACAAGCATGCTAGAAAGCCTTAAAGAGGATTGGTATACATTCTTCAGTCTCCGGCGTGCCACATGTATTAATCAGACTGTTGACAGACTCAGAGAATGAGTGCCATGGGCTTCCTCCCTCCGGTTGTCTTGTATGATGCTCTTTCATTGGTTAGCTGAGTCCCCTACTGAAGAAACTACCATTTCATTCACACACATTTTAGCTTTTTTATAGGAAATCAAAGTCAAATATCTGTGGAAAATTTTGCAACTCTTGAAAACTAGGAACAAATAGAGACCTCCCTGGGGTAAAAGAGCGAATTGTGAATTGCATTTTCACAATGGGCCCAAAGCTCGAGGTAGATTAGCCCGCTGACATATTAAAAGAGCAGCAGTTGGTTGTATTCTAAATGCGCAGTAGGTGTTTTAAAATGCTGGGGGTGTGGTATGAACAACTTTTGATCCTCACTGCTGTCAAGTTATATAATAACGGCTAAAATGCCAAACGACACGTTCCCTCTCAAGGTTCCTTTTCCCTGGGATAGATTTCAGGCCTTTCATTACCCAGGGTAAAGGGTGAGGTGACGTGAGGTTTTGGCTGTTTTCAGCACAAAGCAATAGTAAATACGTTGAGCATTTCACTTCCATAGTGGCACATTTGTGGCAGAAGTTGGAAGGTGATGAGAAGTTCCCGTGTGTGGGTAAGTGTGCATCTGTGTCTGTGCACATGTTAGTAGAATTTGTTAAATGGAATCTGCTGTCTGGCTCATTAGAGAGCAATGTAAAACATATCTCATTGTTTGCTTCTGGTACTGCTCTGCAGTCATCTCAATACCTTTTGATGAGTGGAAACTGACAGAAGGTTCATTGCACACTGCACAGAGTGGGAGGCATATGTACTGTTATGTATAATGCACTCGTACATGTGTGCATGTAGGCTGTGTGTGTGGGTGGTGGAAGAGAGAGAGAGAGAGAGAGAGAGAGAAAAGAGACAGACAGAAAGAGAGAGAAAGGCACAGATAGGAGGGCAGAGAGGAGTACCAATATGCTCTGTGGTGATGCTGTCTTTATAGTCCTGTGCTTGTGTGAAAATAAGGCATTGTAGGAGAAAATGGCAGAAAACAAAGATAGTCAAGGGAGGGGTGAGGAAGGGAGATAGAGGGGAGGACCAGCATGCAGATGGGAAAAAAACACAGAGAGGGGAAGAAGAAGAGCGGGCCAGAGATAGGGGAGTAGAGCGGGTGTAAGAAAGATAAAGGCAGCAGCAGAGTGCACTGTATTTGACATGGCCGTCGAAACATAAGCCTCTCCTGCAGCTATATGCTTTGTGCTAGGCTCCTCCACTTCTCTCCTTCTATTTCCTACTCTCTGTGCCAGCACCCATCTCCTCTTCCTTTCTTCCATTTTAAACTGTCTTCATTCCCTGTGTGTGTGTGTGTGTGTGTCTGATCTGTACTATAATTCAGGGCAGAGCTGCTGCCAGCACAGCATCTTAAATCTGACTCAGTAGTGGACTTTCAGCCAGACAAACTGAGACATTTAGGCAGTTTTTGTATTACCGGCTTGGAAGAATCAAGAGGATTCTTAGCTTTTACAAACACTACACAACCGAAATAATTGAGCAAATACATACATCCTAATTACTAACTGAGTTTCCTCAGGTGAGAGCTCAGAGTTGTGTTCCTGAACAACAAAAGGGGACACGTGAACCTGTTTTGAGTTTTATGTATCTCGTCATCTTAGCGGTCTGGGAAAGCCCTTGGATTCCAGGGGGCCTTTCTGAAAGTGTTCCACTGCAACCCGACTCAGACAAACCAGATGATGGGTGTCTGCTTGGATGGATGGATGTATCATCAAGTACAGCATTTTCTTGTAGTAACTAAAGTATGATTAAACTTAGTTTAGCAATTTGAGGGCAACATATGGTACTTATGTCAGAGGCATCTCTCTTTTCACTCAAAGAATGTCTTTTTATATATATACTGATTCAGTTGTCTTCTCTTTAAAGTTCTCGTCGTAAAGATACATTCCACAGACTGTCAAACAGTAAGAACCATGGAATTCTCATTGCTGAAGGGACGTCTTCTGTTGATGATTTTAATCAGCGGTGTATTTGTTGTTCCTCAGCTTCCTTTTGACTCACACACAGAGAAAGTAAAATCTGTGAAAATACCTCCATACAGCCCACAGAGTCAGCTGTGAATATAATCCCACTGAGTATGTGGGATACATACAGGAAAGTGGAATGTTTGGCAGCTTACACGTTTAACACATATCAAACTCTCAAAGCATTTTAAGTTCTTAAAGCCTTCCTCTCAAACATACTGAATCAACATTCCCTCAGGTACTTCTCTGCTATGCTTCACCTGGGACGCTGATGTTTGTCTTAAGAGTTTTCTCAGCTTTTGGAGGTTGGACTTTGTCTATTTGAAATAGCTTATTAACAAAAAAAAACACTCCAGGTAAGTTTCAGCACATGCAGAGTTGGATCTGGTCTGTCTTGTGTGGACGTACAGGACTGAGAAAGTGGACACAAATCGTGTATGCTTTTAAATACTGTCAGTAAATCCTGACAGTGTTTAAAAGAGTAAATTATCTATGCATTTTAGTGCTGACGGTGAGGGTTTAAATATGACAAACTTGTTCTCTACCTTTAGTACCTTTAATTAACCACTAATTTGACCTTAACACCAATATTTCAACCGACACTGTGAGAGAAGTCAGCTTTAGTCTGACTTCTCCCAAACTACTAACAACTACAGTACTCCCAACAATAATAATGAATATGATTACACATTGAGTGCTGAATTGTATGGATGTGGACAAACCATGTTAAAATTAGGTAAATACACTTTACATTTTATTTTAGTGAGATATAGTTCAGGCTTACCACAAGTAGGTAACCCTGCTCTTAGAGATGCTGCAGCATGCCAGCCAGTGCACTATTGTTTAAAATATTTGTATTGTTACTGAAAATCATCTGCTGCTACTCTTTCTGTTTGGTCTGACCACCCAATCAGATTGCAGGAGGAACATTTGAAGAGGGTTGTTTTCTTGGCCCTAGTCAGCTCAGTCATGTGCTTTAGTAACATGTCTTGGGTTGTCTTAGTCTTAGGTGCACAACAAAATCTGGGGCAGCATAGTCCACCCCAGCATCCCAGGACCAATGTGGGGTTATGCACTATACAATAAACAGAGAATAAACCTATTTAAAGAATGTTCACTCTAAATTTCAGGTCTGTGCTGTCACTAATGTGGATAGATGCCTGTACTGTAGTTCCTGTGCAGTACAAGTCATAAACAAGTATAGTGACTTCCCAACTTTTACTTGGCATTAGCCTCAGAGCTATTCTATCCCTATATTGTAACCCCCCAAAGTACATTGTCAGCTTTCTAATTTATTGTCAACAAGTGTGTGCACTGACCAGACAGCTTAGCCTGAATTGTTCAACGATTGTTATCATGATTCACAGCAGTAATTGCACAAAAGGTCTATCTGACTTGGAATTTAAAGACATGTTTAAATGTCCTCCTGTTGAGTTCAGAAGAGGTTCAGCCTCCACATCACTTCTAGTAAGGCGTCTCGCCATGGATGGAGTTGATGAGGTATACCCCACCATGTCTAATCTTTATTGACCTCCCTCTGGGTCACAGTCATCCAAATAAGATTCATTAGACTAAATATGATCAGACCAAGTGTGTGTGTTTGTGTTAGAGTGAAAATGTCAGGTGTTGATGTGACTGGTTGTGAGTCCAGACAGTACATCAGAGACTTCTACCCCCTCATTATCCACCTCATGTCTCCTTACACAGATGTTACCACACAGACACCAGAAAACTCTGAAGCACAGAAACTGACAGTTCCGACTGGAATCAAAGGTTCATTTGTTCAGTGGGTAGATTTGAACAAAACAGGATCAGTGAAGCACCACGCTGTTCAAATGTGTGCGCGTTAATGTTCTGACGATCTGCAGATCTTCCTGATGGAGTCTGGAAGCCATTAGGACTGAGATGTCTGAGGTTAAAGGTACAACAAGGGTCAAACCAATCAAATCCACTTTTTAATTGCTGGGTTTAAACCATGCTCTTTTATCCTTCAAATCCTTCATCCTTTAAACAAGCTGACTTCACAGGTGCCATCCTTCTAGCCACCCCATAATTGAATAAGAAAGGGCAACATACTCAAGCTCTCATGATGCCTCGCTCATTCATCTCAGTATTACAAACTAACTACTTTATCCCACTACCTTAGTCATATATCCATTAACATCTCAATTAACCAAACCAATGCCACAACAACAATGTGACACCATTTTGCTTGGCAACAATTATACAATATTAATTATGCAGACATTTCATTATTCAAATATTCACACAACATCACATAAAGCAAGAGTCAGGAGAGATGGCTGTATGTGTTTGGCTGTGGGGTTTTGGCTACAGATGCTCATCTTGTGCAGTCGTGTTCTAAACAGTTCTGTCAGGCACAGGAAGCAACGTGTGCACATGTTTGAAAATCCCAGTAAGGACAGTTTCTTTACTGTGCTGTCAGTATCAGTATCTACAGTTACTTCACAGTCCAAACTCACAGCTCTGTCTGGGGAAATACTTCACTCATAGAAACAGTGCAGTGTGTGTTAAATGACTGTTTTTAGTAAGCACCATAATACATTCTCAACTCACCGTTGTCTGCCAGATGATTAGAAAAATAAGTAGAAACATATCAGAGATAAAACAGTACTGTTTAATCTATTTGAACTCTGAAAACCAGAAACTAACTTATATCATTTCATTTTTTACAAGTTTGATTTTATGTTGCTTCCTTATTAGCACAAAACTCATTGTCTGGTTTGTGTAATTGCAAAATGAATCATTACATAAATGTTTAATGTCTTTACAAAAATGCTTTTTTAAGTAGTAATTGCACCCTTGTATAGTAATATATTATTGAAATGCATTTTTGCTGCACAGGTGCTGTTTGCTCTATCTTGCCGGAGTGTCAGTGCACAACAGCACAAGATGACTTCAGAAGAAAAAGAGGGACACCCACAGGTGCCGTGAAGGTACTGCAAGTAATGCTCACTGATTCCACCAGCACTACATAGTAACACACCGATAGTGAACTCATCACATCACACAACAATGTCAACAAACATGGTCAGGCAGAAGAGCAACCCCTCTCTTCCTGTTGCATTTAGTTTAAAAATAAAATGCAAGTGTGTTCTCAGTGCTGATTGTTTAACCACAGCGGGTACAAAGCAAAACAGAAACTCTACATTATTTGACTGTATTAGACGATGTAGTAAAGATACCACATACACTCTGTCCATTTCCATTTGTCCGGGACTCAAACGGATTCACACAAACACACCCTGCCTTGACAGAATGACAGGGGCATTGAGTGAGTAGGATAGTCCTTTTGTGTTTGTTTGTCCCTCTATATCAAAGCATGTCAAATGTGGACTTACAGTAGTGACAAAGGACCTGTCTGTTCATATGTTCCAGCATGATAGCATACGCTGCAGTGCAGTAGACTGGTGTCTCTTGTTCTTCCTGCTGTCTGTCTTTCTCCCACACACATGCACACAGACACACACCTCTAAGGTAAACTCTTAGTCCAGCACTGCAAGCCAAAATGGTCCCCTATTATAACACAAGCCCGACTCGCCTGATTTCCCACTACATTATAAGTGTTAATTAATCCCAGCCAAGCACAATGCATTCACAAATGGCTTGTATGTGTGATGCGAACTGCCAAGTACAAGTAGATGCAGAATGAAATTCAACTCTGCTCTGCTATTTTTCTCCACAGCCAGTGGAGGAGAATTATACGGTGACAATGCTGCTTCGTGTTAATATTGTTCAGCTAGTTCAGTGGGAAGCAGGGGTCATCGTTGTCGTTTGGATTCCATCAGGAGTGTTTGGGGTATAATATATGTACTTGCTCATTACCAGTGTGCACTTGTTACAGAGTCGCAAACTAAGTTATGAATCAGCAAGTCATTAGTTTGAAATTCAAATCTATTTTCACACCATGTTGTGCTCATTTAAGACCACTGTTGTGCAACAGCTCTAATACGCCATAATAAAATGCAAACAAGGCTGCTAATGTTTCTCTCAGCTTTCATTTGATATGAGAACAGATAAATTGTCAAATCAATCATATCATTAAAATAAATATTACACTTTTTAGCTTGTTATGATTTTAATGACTAATTGTTGACTGTTAAAATGGTTTTACATGGATGCTCTTAAGATGTTGCTTGTGCTACTTGTTTACTCTCCTGTTGTGGCGCAGTGATAAGTAATGAGAGGCGGTTTGTTTTAATATTAGTGAATATCAGTTTAATAAAGACTTTGTCATTAGTGAGTCACTTGAGTCGATTTCATTCAAATATATATATATATGTGTGTGTAAATATAAATATGAATACAGTTAGATATAATTTTACTTTATCAGGAAATCTCAATGATATCAAGCTCTTTTCAAAGAGGTACCTGAGAAATAATTACAAAAATACAATACATGTCATTCATTCAATCACTCATCAAATCAGTGTCATGAACAGGGTCAGGTAATTTATTATTAGTCTTTTATTATTTTTCTTCATAAAAGAAAAAAAATGATGATGTCTGCCCTGGATGAAGGTTGAATATTAAAAATAGTAACTGCTCTCATAGCTTGAAACATACAAATGCATAACCCTAACTCATGCTATGGAAATAAAAGAATAATCATATGACCACATCTAAGAGATTTTAAAATTCAATGAAAGAGAATAAAATTATATATATATATATGTTTTTAGTCGGGGTGGGGGGTGGGGGGGCTGCAGTGGAGGGACTAAAATGTAGTGAAAAGTAGCTATGATGAGTCAAACTTCTAAACAATGTATCTCTAAAACCAAAGTCTACAAACATGTTGATCATGAAGACTTTGTGAACTGTGTGAATCTGTAGAAAGAGAAGAAGTGCTGTCAGTAGCTTGAAGGATGAAAGAGTTTATTGAGATAGAAAACGGCTGTTGGTTAGTGTCCTGAGCTAAGTAAATGATATAAAAGCCAATCCCAGTGCCTTAATGGCCTTCATTCTTCTCTGGGGGGGGGGGGAGGTAATTATAATGTTCATTACTGTAATGAGATAGGCAGCTTTTCAGAAAGAGCCATCAGTAACTGGGCCAAGACACAGAGATACAACTGTTGATCAAGTCGCTGAAACAGGACACGAACGAGATGAGGTGTTCTGATGATGTCATTTATTCCTGCTGACATCCCTCCATATCTGTATGTATCTGCTCAACTGCAGCTGTCAGAACCATATATTTGCATATTGTGTATGTTACAAGTCAAACAATTTCAGAATCCTACCTAGCTGGTGTCTGTCATGTCTTACATGGGTTTAGAACAGATGTGCGTCACTCTACAAAGTCAGACAGCAGTGCCATGATGGTTTCCAGTACATCTCAGAGTTCTGCACACACGTATGTAACTATGTGGATTTTGGTTTTGTATTATGATGTCAAAAACGTCAACATGTTTTTAAGATTTCTGATTATTTCCTGCTTTCAGGTGCAACACTGGGTCGAGATATGTATACAATCAACAGGATTGGTAATAAAATGATGAAAACCTTGACTTCACATTGTTTTTCTCATCAGTGATTAGGGAAACAACATAACTTGTGAAATTAAAACTCGTGTCTTTACAGGCTTTATTTCTTGTATTTACCACATCATTGGCCGTTTAAGGACTTCCTGGTGATAATCTTACAACTTTTTACAAATTTATTGGGAACACTTAAACGCATCATTACTCTTCAAACTCATTACATTTAATGAACTCAATTCCGCTTTAAAACACATTTCCTGAGAGGAAATGGTTAATAAAACGGTCCTTTTCTTACCAGCTTTAAAATAAATTGTAAAGTTTGATGTAGAATCTGTAAAGGAAGCAGCTTGAGATTGGTTCAGCTACAGGTCCATCATGCTTTGAGACAAATACATGCCATCACTCAGCTGTACAAACACTCTAAACACACACATTCGGTGATGCTGGGAGATTCACAAATATTTAATGTCCAGTGGGTTTCAGGGAACGCCACCAGCCGTACACACATCTCTATTGTCTTGTTTTTTTTTTCAAGAAAGCTCATCCCACACGTTCTGGTTACGGTCTACTCTCACAGTCACAACATCAACACGATGCATAACATCTCAATCCACAGTTTTCTTAATAGAACTGTACATTATTACCATCTTTTAATTTTCTTACTTGTCCTGCTTTGAGAACATTTTGCTGGCACTGAGTTTTACTTTGCAGCTGAAATAATAGTTCATTTTGACAGTGACTCAGCAAGAATAAAATATGCCCGATTCCCACTTTGAGTTATATGGGCTTCTAGCAACTGATTTATCGAATAGGAGGCCTACGTTTGTAATAAAGCAGAAGAAATTATAGCCCCATGTTAATATTGGAGATTTGATTGAAACGGATACAGGAGCCGTTGAAAATTGGACAGTAAATCACTATGTTCCAATTGGCGTTGCTATTCTGAGAGGCTTTCACAGATATTGACAGATAATGTTTTTCTTTCTTTTGCTTTGATTGGTCATTACAGAAACCTTACTTTCATTAGCAGCACAGTATTCGGAAGCAGCCGACGTGACAGGCTTGTATTGTTGTGTGGTTTGAGGTATGAACGGCTCATAAACACTTATTGTATCATACTGAAAATGTAGTTTTTGTGTGAGCACTGAAAAGCTGCTTAAATATTCAACACCTTCTATTTCTTCACAGTATTATGGTTTGGGATGGTCTGAAGTAATACCTATTATATATTATGTATATTGGATGAACAATACATTATTTAACTTTAAATTTAAGGCGGTCACTAAAGTAACATATTTGTGTTTAGTTTGCTCTGGATAAACTTTGTACCATAATATTACTCATTATTTTTAACTGTGCAGCAGCTGTCACTCCTGTAGTTCTCCGTGCTTGTTCTGCAGCAGAGCTCAGAGATTGGAAAGCTTTCTGTTTCAGTGCGAAATGCTACAGTTCACCTACAAACACTGTGTGTGCATGGTTCTATTTTATTGTTAATTTGGGTATTCTCTCCCAGCCCTCTAAAACCGAACCCTTTGCACACTGTATGCTTGTTTAGGACTGAATCCATTTTCTATATCTAAACAATCCTCTGAATTGTGTATGGTAATATACATGCTCCCTCCACTTATTCCAAATAGCAAATTCATATTTTCTGTGTCAATAACCCCTTTACAATGGATTTTAATTGCCTGAAGGCGACAGAATGGAAGGAGGGTGGAGGACTTGCTGCTCTGCCATGGAGACTATTAATTGTCCATGATGCTGCGTACGTCCTCCCTCTACTTGACTCGACTGACATTGGCCAATCAATACTTAGTGTTGGCTGATTATAGCAGGAACACCCCTTCCTTTACAGAGGTCTGTGCTTCATCTTGATCAATAGCTTCAGTGAGGAGCAGCTCTCTGTGTTCAGCTACAGAAAGGTAGCTCAAACACATCCAAGTATGGACTTAGAGTATAAACATGATTACAAGAAAATTACAAATGATGCCGTCACATGTCAGCAAACTTAAAAAAAACGTTTGCCAGCTAAGTTGTTAAATAGAAAAATTACATTACTTTCTGATGTCATTATTTAAATATTATATATTATTTAATCCTAAGTTTTCTAAAAAATGCTCTTTTGATTTAGCAACCCACCTTTGGTGGAGTCACAGATTTACATTATCAAAAAAACATGTAAATGTTTATGAAATGTAATAAAGGTGGAACAAAAATTAAGAAAGAACATAAAAGACTAACAAATAAATGTCTTAAAAAACTGTTGATTCTTATAGTGTGAAAATAATTTTTTTACTATTATTAGTAACAGATTTATTGTAATTTACATGTATATGCTTGTAAAATGAAAAACATTCGTATTTTCCTTTGGTATATTTCTGTAAAGAAACAATATTTTTTACAGTGTACTGTACTTTAGAAAACAAAATGTTTATCTGAGGCCTTCCATCTGACCAATGATACATTTATAGGGGTTCAGATAATCAGGAATATTTTTGTTTGATTAAATATTAAAAATCAAACCTTGACCTGAAGTTTGAAGGTGCTTTTTCTTGCTTCCACCTCTCTCAAAATTGCCCAAGATTCCTCACTTCCTGCCTTCAGCAATTTTAGCATTTTGGGTGAGAGGAAGTACATCTCCTTTATTTTTGCACTTTGCCAGGAGAGATGCAGTCCAATTTCCATTCTCAAATTAAGTATATTTTGTGAATCCAAACACGTCATGGACCAATTGCACTGCTATACACCACATTTAGAAGGCAATGTTCTTTTGATTCAAGTCTGCAGCATGTACAGTTGTAAACATGGGAGAGGCAAGGTGGCTGACCCCAGGACGAACAGAAATGATCAAAAGGAGTCTGCAATTAATGAATCAAAGCCTACCGTGTTTAAAAAGCATGAATACTAGTTATAAAACAGACAGTGACACCAGCGTGCTGCTGAAATCGCGTAAGTAAATGAATCTTCCAGGACTGTCCCGAATCATCATCAAACATCTTTATATGACACAGCACAATAATAATACATACACTACATGGATCACAGTGTGATGTGTGTCTAACCTAAAAATGATTCCTACCCCCACAACTCATATACATTAATGACCTTCACAGAATGCACACCTGGTCAAGTGGTGCTTTCTATATCAACTCAACAACTTTCCCTCTCATTCATTCAAGTGTTTCTAGTCACTATATTGGTTCTGTAATGATTTCCGTTTATTAATTAGCTTTTAATATAATGCAAACTGCATTTCAAATATTTATGGACAGTTATATATATGTACACAGTAAAGTAACAGTGGACCTTTACACGTGCTTCGTCTACTAAACATTTGGCATCATTTTCTTTGAGATGTTGCTATAAAGAGGGCTGATATACAGTATATTTGTCATGTTTATGTATGACAACAGACATACATTTGCATTAAACACGTGCACATTTTTTTCTTCATGCTGACTTTACCTCCAGGCCCCGCTTATGACAAGAACAGCCTCTTTTGTCAACTTAAGAAGGTACCAGAAGGCAGGAGGACTGCAAGACAGGCACCACAAGGATGAGTCTGAAGAAGACTCGCTGCTCACACACACGCACACGCCATTGCTGTGCGTCTGTGTATTTTCCGCATGGCAAAGGGTAGGGTTCCAAGCTGTAAGAGGATTAGTGACTTGAAAAAGGTAGCCGTCATTTAATTGAAGGCTTACCAGCAGCCGGAAAAAGGCTAGCAGTCAAAGTGAAGGTATAACCCAGCCCAGAACATCCTGTTGAGACCACATTTGCCAAAGTCCATGTGTTTCCTTACGTCTGCCTTGCCCGCCTTCTTCTCAACCTCAGAGGCACGCATCATGTTTTATCACTGAGCCTCAGCTTCTTAAAGACGTTTACACGTTTTGCAATTTTTAATCTCTTCAGCTCGCAAAGAAAGGTGCCTTCAACTCATATTATTCAAATGCTGTGATCTCTGAAAACTTCTCCCTCTTCCCTCCTCTGGGGAGGAAGCTGGTACCATGTCAGGAGTTTCTGATGCATGAGGAGCTGTATCTGTGGAACACTGTTACAGCCAGCAACATCATCTTCACTCTGCACAGGTAGAACCACAGCGTTTCTACTTCCACGGCTGCAGTAAATATCATTCAGATATTTTCTTTAAACGAGGTAACCTAATCATAATTAGTATTTTATACTGTTGTGAAGAGAGGAGCTTTTAGTTACTCTACACAGTGTGTAGAGCAGCCATTTTTTCATCTACTGTACTATTTTGTTTGTCTGACCTTTGTGCTGCTGTAACAGGTGAATTTCTCCACGGTGGGATTAAGTCTAGCACAGTGTCATCAGAACTCTAATATGTTTTGTAATTGAAATCTCTACTTAGTCATTTGTTTTCTGATCTTGATGATCCTAAATTCCACCTCTGAGGCTGCTTGTGAACTTTCAGTGTGCGTCTGGAGGATAGTCCCAGGCTCAGTGCGAGAGCTGACTGCATAATGAGACGTTGTGTTAGTTAATATGGAGCTAAATACACACAGACCAGGACTAACAACTTATGGAAAAGAACTATAGCGTATATATCATAGCTGAGCATGAGGATGCGAGATCACAGCAATCCTCGCCTATAAGGAAAACGTATGAGGTGGAAGCTTGAAGCTTGACATGAGAAATACTTGCATATTCAATAATTCAGTGAGGACCGTGGCATAAATGTAATTTTAAATATTCTTAATGAGATCATCTAACTTTTTCAAGGATAAACACACACTGGTTTTTATTCAAAGCAGAGTATTTTATACATTCTGTATGTGTGACTGACCCAGTCAGAGTGCAGGGATAGTGAACTACAGTTTATAACAAACACTGCAGTAAGAGAAAGTGTCATCACACAGCCTCTGTTTGACATAAACCTACACACAGACACACATTCACAAACATTTGGCTAAATTCTAGATACCAATTGTTGGATGCAGTGGTCTAATCTACAGCCAGGCTCTTCAGTAATGAAAATTACAGTGTAGCTGTCATTATTTATGGCCCCACCAAATCACACTGCTGTAGCTGCTGTGCACCTGGACAGTCTGTTGAATGCAAGCCTGCACAATCTCCAAACCTGTAATTGTCACCATGATACCAGTGCTGTTGGCTATTGGTATTGATCACACACATATGATTGCTTGAAGGAGCAGATCCAGCCTATAGGAACGGACACGGCCCGTGACCTTTAACATCAAATCATGACCTCTCATCATTTCTCGGAGGAATGGAGACAATGTTTTATTCATCACATTCTAAGAGAGTGATTGAGGTGGGACGATGAATGCTGTGATTTACCGCCATTAACTCTTAAACACAGACAATCTTTTGAGACTTGGACATGTGGAGTGCCATGTTTACAGGCCAGCAGACGCTGTGATTGCTGAGAAATTCACAATGAAAATCAGACAACGCTGTCTCGCCGTAAAACAAGAGGTTTTAATGCCAAAATGATGGAGCAACATCAGTGCTGAACATTTGATATTATGTGAAAATGAAGGAAATAAACAGCAAGAAACAGTAACGACTCTACGTGGATCAAATATACTACACCTTTTCCAAAACCAAACCACATGTTTCTAATTGTTATCCGTTATACCTTTCATACACAAAGCCATCATTTACAGATATAAGGGCCGTTAGTCCATTCCCTGACCAGCACAGAGTGTCAAAGCTGTTCCTACTCTTGCATTTGACTGTCATAAGTAAGAGCGTTTGAAATCCATAAATGTTCGGCATAAAGGACCGTGGGGTCTATGTGCCCTTCTGTGTTAAGTTTGGATGTTGCTCTGGCAATCAAGCCCAAAAGATGATTCAAGGGGGGAGCGATGCCCTAGAACATCAGCAGGACTGAAGTGAAGATCATCACTGAAGAGACCCAAATCAGTGTCATCAGTGGCAAGAATCTGGATTTCAACAAATGTTATGTCTCGGGCTGACAGCATATGGTGGGGATTTTGTTCTCCCATCTATCCAATCAAACCAGCTCATGAACCTAGCTATTGTATACTGTGTTGTATTTTACTGTAGCTAATAGCTCACAGTGCATTCAATATTAAGGACTCCCTTAAGTACTATTCAAGCCCATTTTCCAAGCCAATCTGAATAGTAAGCCGAGTCATTAGCTCAGGCCTGTGTGCCATTGGTTTCAAATGTACCAGCCAGTGGGGGGGCCTTGTCAGTCTAATTCCACAGCATTATCAGAATTGTTTTCACAACACTGATCAGATTATAGCTCAGTGGGGGACTCTCACAGAATGGTACACACAACTTAGTCTCCTGGGTGGACTTAATATTCACTTGTTGAGGGGGAAATAGTCTGCAGTGTATACCGAAGGTCCATACATCGGACAATTTTAGCAGTTTGCATGGTTAAAGTAGTCTCCAGGCTCAGCTCATTTGTAACCTCAGTGGAAGTGATACCAAGAAAAGTACCTGGTACTATCCACTACTCTTTGGAGTCGAGCCACTACCATGCAGTGGAAACTGTCATTTTATATTTATTTTAATGCTTAAAATAGAGTACTCAGCATATTATATGAGCATTGTACTAAACGAAACCTTTTATGATGAATAAATAATATAAGAGCACAAAATGTATGTGCACTTTTATAGTTGGCTTGTATTTTATTATGTGCCACTGCACAGAAATCATCGTCCCTGCCTGAAGTTCACTGCTCCTTATATAAGAAGCATTAAATAATGTGTGAGTCCCGTCAACAGTGGGAGAGGTTTTCCTCTAAAAAGGAAAAAGCTAAAGCCAGAGTTCTCGACACCTGGTCAAGTAATCATTAAGTAAATGGTAAATGGTCTGCACTTATATAGCGCTTTTCTACCTAGTCTGGTACTCAAAGCGCTTAATTAAGTCATCAGTATTGATCAACAGGTCTGTCAAACCGCTGCAGACGTATTAGGGCCATTGCATCCTATGGCGCAGGAAAAATTGTATGCATTGCCCCTTTAAGCTCTGTGTTGTGAGAGCAGGAAAACGACGGAAGCTGACTGCTGGACTTGGTCCAACACATAAGATCAGTGATGCTTTCCACAGTTCATTACTTGCCATGTAAAGACACTGGTCACAGCACCAAACAATGAATTAGCTTTTAGGAAAACAGCTGTGTCCTATGGTCGAATCCTTATGCTGTGTTATAGTAGTTTGTACACATTAATATACAGTTTGTACACGACAACTGTTATAGTAACAAACCGATGAATAGAGATTTGGTGTCTACAGGGTTTATTTCACGCCCCACACAAAACACCAGAGTTTTCATGTTTTCTGATGCACATCCACCAGCACTCTCACAGCAGCACGTTGATTCTATTTAACTCCATCCTTGTATATATATTATATATTAAAAACATCCTTGTGTGTGCATCATAAATAAATTAGCCCTGTACGTATGTGACTTAAAGATGTGTTATCACGGAATAACATGAAGGAGGACATATAGCATGCCAGATATCTCTCAGATTGTCTTCTCCTGAGCAATTTTTGCTGTTTTGTTTTTATCGAGGTCATCAAAGATTGATAATGAGCTAACATTTTAGTACAATGTGCATTATTTTACGAAGAAGTAACATTGTACTAAAACTGTTTCAGTCTTGTTGCACCTTTAATTTGCAGAGGCATGTGCATCTTTATGTTTGTATATAGCTCACACAACTAGTATCGGAAGTAACTAAATATTGTAATAGTGTCTGTGCCATAAAACAGATTAAGTATTTAGTATAGCGTGGCTGTGATTGGCATAAATAGATCCTGCACATGTGTATGTTTCAGTGCCTGTTAGTGTGATGGGACAAGGTGTGAAAGACAGTCCCAGCCGGTTTGTTGTTGTAATTTAACACCTTCCCAGTGTTCCCACTGCAGTGATGAGTGTGGATTTGAAGGAGAAGAGGATGTAGGTTAGACAACTCAGGTACTAACAGTATTGCATTTTAGCTTTCACTTTTAGCTTTTTAGCCTCCCATGAGGTTGTACAATGAAGAAATGGCATAAGTTACTATTTTCTTAGAGCAAACTACTAGTAGAGTGATTCCTGTTGCAAGAGTTGTTGTCAGTTGCTGAAGTGCTCTGAAGTCTTCATCAGAAAGGATGATGGATGAAGGCAGTAATGGACTCTCAATGCTTTTGTTTATCAGAACTGACACATCCTTGTGGACAAAAGGCCAAGCATCTTTTGGGTTTTATCTGTCCATGTACAGCAGTTCAGTTTACAGTGAACACTTACTATTATTATATTGTCAATTATAAAAAGATTATTATTTCGTTGTCATCTATTCTATTGTTCACTATTTTTTTATTCATTTCTATGATGTAAGCAACTTACACTACCTTCTATTCTTTGTAAATGAATTCAAGCTGATGACTAAAACACAAAGCATTAATAATAATATTCATTTCTCAGACCCTGTTCTTGCTTATATGTGCTACAAAGAGAAAATCTATACACAACTTAAAAGAAGCCTTCATTTAGTCAGAATGTCCAAGTCAGTGACATTATCCCTCCTATTTTTGCAGAAACAGGAAGAAAACGCCACTCTTGCAATACAGCCCCCATTTTATTAGAATCATTTGTGTAATGCCCACGGGTGTTAGAGGGCTCACATGTTTCTCACATATTGTCTTTCACTCAGTGGCTGCTGTCCACATGACAGTCTACTTTTATAGCAGTCTTACAAATTCCCTTTACATAAGTATAGATACAGTACCAGGAAATACGTTGAATAGAAAACAGAACATCCAGTTACATTTATTAGTGGAAAGCACAGCATTGTTCTAACATAAATCTGGACAGTGAAGAACACGTGATGATGTATGACACAAAATGCAATTTAACTATTTCACCTTACCATGTGAACTTATTGTAATGTAAAAAAAATCTAACTAAAAGCATGAACAAACTGCTAAATTGGCCGCGTGCGAAGCCAAAGCCAGTTCTCAGTGTACCAACTTATACATCTTTGATCAGAATTTGTGACTGTATCACCAATAAAGTATAAATAGTAACACTCAGTAAAATGTAAAATAAGACATTTTTAAAGCCATGCACCATTAAAACCTTGCGTCTTTTCTGAGTCAGTATTCTCCACCACACTTTCCAGCCTCACCACCTCTCTAGCCCTTGCTTTATATGAGCTGTTCTCTCGTCTCTGAGCTGTGCAGTCTTTCTAGTGTCTCCTTCAGACTGCTTTGCATGCTCAGCGACAGCCGATCGATATGCCGCCCTCTGTGTCTGGTGAGCCAGGCGTCAGTGCTGAAATAACAACTGCTCAGCCTGTTTGTATAGAGCAGTCTCTCAACTCGTCCAGGGTACTCAATGCTAAACAATCATTTACAACAACACGGCTGGCAGAGAGCACATAGGTTGTGAAACTCATTCATAGAAGAGAAAAAGACATTTGATGTCTGGGTGAGGCGTGTTAAATGATTTGGATTAATAAGTTCAGCATGAGATCCTTTAGAACACTAAAAACACTGCAATTTGCACCTGGGAAAGAGACGGACAGAGATCCTCCTGGTGGGACGGCACCAGTGTTCCAGACCGTACTCTGATAATGCGACAACATACTTCTGATAATGCAAGCCAGATGTCAGAGCTCCAAGCGCAGGTGCTCAGTGGGCTAGTGTTAATTGCTGCTAATTACTGTAGCAACACATCAAGGCATATGTGATGTGTGTATATTATAGTGAGAACAGAGGGGATTGTCAACTGTTTCAGAGCAAGGTCGATAAAATGAACCAGGGGCCCTGTGTGTTGCTTTGATAGACAACAGCACCATTATCAATGAAAACGATGTGTTACAGATGTCCACACAATGAGTTCCAGGAGTTTATTCATATACTGTATCATCTATATCATATCTTTGGGTGCGTTCATTCAACCCATCTTTACAACCATATCCTGAAAATTAAAATGTACCCACCTAATGGCAATGACAAAATCCATCCTACTGCTGTCACTGATAATCTATTTTGGGGGGAAATTTGCTACTGAATAATGATTTCTGTTCTGTTCTGTAACATAAACATAAAAGAACTAAACATTGTAACTCTTTAAAAATCTTATTTGTGTATAACTAAACTGCAATCTCAAACATTTTATTTTAAGGGAACATATTTTTACTGAAATATGATAATTAATAAATGGAAAATGAAACTTATGAAAAAAATATGAATGATGAGTATCAAGGTTTTCTTTTCTGCAGAAATATCTGATCTTGCCATATAGGGTTAAGTCTTGTAAATAATAGTTTTACAGACGGGTTCCGGCGCTCACAGCACTGGGTTAAAGGTGAAACCAAAATTTTCTCTGACCAAAGTGCTTTTCTTTTCCCCAAACCCAACCTCAAACAAGACTCAAACTGCCGTTTGTCAGACCTGCCCATTATTCTGTATGCCCCCCACCCACACCAACCTTCTGTTAATAAATGGAGCATTTTATTCATTCACAAAATACATTATTACGTGTTTATGTTCACTAAAAAGTATAGGAACCTAATTTCTAAGAGTCTGGTTTGCTTTACTATAGAAAAGTGTGAGCAGAACATCTTGTACACTGCATTTTCATTAGTATTTGTGCATTTTTTGTTCAGTAAAGGTCTAAGAGGTTAGAAGAATTATTCTAACACAGTTCTCTCACCATGCCCGTGTGTCTTACCACAGTGCAACAGAACAGATGCATCAAATCCTTTATCAATAAGTAGCTGGAGATCCTCACAGTGTGATACAGGCTGACATGAGGATCAGATGGGCAGTGCTCAACTAATGCATCCCACGTTATACAAACTCTTTTGTTTGATCTTAATGATAGAAACCTTTCACAATTACTTCCGCTTCCTGCAACTTACCCTGGCGGCAGGCCTGGGTGCCCGGCTGCAGCGCACAACTCCTTTAAAGAGCTTGAAGGGGTCTCAGAGAACGGGCGAAGCGACAGAGAAATTGAAGAGGAGGGGAGAGAGAGAGAGGAGTAAGAGGAGGAGGAGGGGAGTGAAGCCTGACAAGATGAAAGAAACAGCTGTATACAAATGACAGGATTCCATTCCCCAAAACCGGTACCAACACCACCCTCTTGCATGTCCACCCCCCAGCCCCCCATCCCCACCTGCGGTGATGTTGCCCTGTGCGGTCATCGAATAGCTTCAAAGAACCAGGCAGATGAGACAAGGCGAGGCGAGTGAGCCGAATCCTCAAAGAGACAGCTTCCCTTCCCTCCTCCGCTAACACCACGGCCTCTGACACACAAGCACAATCTGCCTCATTCACACCGCACACCCCCCTCACCCCACCACAGCATGTAAAGGGTGAGGAGAAGAAGAGAAGAGGAGGGATGAAGTGACTTTATCACAGCCAAATACTGTGTAGAAGTGACAAGCTTGCAGCGAGACCAACATGTACAGTGCTCATTGTTTCCTGTTTCTTTTCTTATTTCTATTCAGATAATGTGAACGTTAACTAGTCACCTAATGGTTGTTGTCATGTTTGTAGTTATGGTTAAGTAGGTATTTCTAAAATAATATTGGAACCAGCTCCCAGTTAAAGTTCAGGAGGCAGACACCCTCTCTACCTTTAAGATTAGACTTAAAACTTTCCTTTTTGATAAAGCTTATAGTTAGAGGTGGATCAGGTGACTCTGAACCATCTCTTAGTTATGCTGCTATAGGTTTAGTCTGCTGGGGGACCTGCCTGACACACTGAGCTCCTCTCCACTCTCTCTGTACCTTTCTGCAGGGAGCTGCAGAGCTGCACTGTGTGCTGTTGATGACACCACTCAACCTGTCTTATCCTCTGCTTGTTTTTTCTACTCATCCTCACATGTCGAGGCAGATGGCCACCCTCAGCCTGAAGATTTCTTCCATTAAAGGAAGTTTTTTTTCCATATTTACTACTAGTCAAATTAGTAGTACATTTAGCAGTATTAAGATGTTTGACAGCTGGTAAGTGTGACAGGTGGTGACCTAAAACACACTTAAATGTTCCTGCAGGGGTCAGTTAAGGATGAATAGTTTGAGGTCAAAACAACATTTGATTTCCTGCATTTTAAGTCAATCACAAAACTTTTCTCAAACCCTTTCTTTAATAATAAATATCATAGCATTATATTACATAATCATGACCTACTGAATCTACTAGCAACAAAAGCAGTATCAGCTGAGATTGACTCCAGTAGTTGAGTGAGTGAGGTAATGGATGGAAAACATGTGTTTGGCTTCAATAATATAATTACATTTCTGTCCATTTAAATTATGCTTAAAGCAGCATTGATCCATTTGAAACCAATTTAAACTTGAAAATAATGTTAATACACAACAATATTATATATTGGCAATATTTTTATGGCATGTTAACAAACAGCAGCATTAGCATTGGATTTGACAGGTCTTTATACTTGTCATACTACTTTGTGTGTCATGATAGGTGGGCGTAATGGACTGAACCCCCAGATACTGTATTCTAGCCTAAACAATTCAGTCTGATGCACACCAACAATATGCAGTACTAAAATAGTTAAAACTCAACCAACTACAATAATTGAATGCAGCTTATTTACAGTGTTTGAGTAATCATTTATATATAAAAAATATCTAAAAGTATAACACAGATCATTTGTCTGAATTCATTTTTTAACTTTTGATTCTTTAGGTAGAGTTTTTTTGTATTGCAGTGCCCAACTCACAGGATCGAAATAATTCCTCCATCACTGATTAACATGCTCCCCCCCGCTTTCACCTGAGACATTTATCTTTCACGTTTTTCCTTCAGGCAGTGTTCCTCAAGGATTCATGCTTGATTATTAGTCAAGAATAAAAATGATAACCTGTAACCTAATCATAACCTAATTTTTTATTTAATCCCAAGAAAGCATTTAGTGCATTTCTCAGCAAACACATGTGCATTTAATGCTCTGCAGAATCAGTAAATGATTTAGTTAAAGGTGCAAAATGTGTCAGATTTCTAGTTTGTGGAAACAGTGTTAAATCAATGTACACAACCAAAGGATATTAGAAATAAAAATGGTACCATGATAATTCTGTGAAGAGTTCACTGAGTCTATGTAAACCTGTAATGACACAGCGGATTTTATTTTCCCTTTATACATAGAAAAACAGACTAAAAAGAAAACACTGATATTTTTAATATACTGGCTCAGGTGGTTGGCACATGGAAATCAAAAAAAGATGTATCTATTTTTCTTTGCATTTTAATAAATCCTTGGTCCACAGCTTTAAAACAAGGAAACAAAAGCATTGTGGCAAAAAAGCATTTAAAAAATAATATGTTTTTGCAACAATGGATTTATCTGATGTGAATCATTCAATTAATCACTAATTCTGAATCTTGTGAATTGAAATTTAATTGAATCAGAAGATTAGCGATGATAGTGCGTGCGGTGCCTGTGTAGAGGCACATGCAACTGCTGCAGAATAAAGGATATTAAAAGAGAGTAACATGACTGCCTGTAGTCTGCCAGATGAAAACTGATATGTTTTATGATGCCCAGAGGTGAGCATAAACCAAACACAAATACACTTGAGCACACCTCTGTTTGTGTCCAACAGATGGATCTAAGTCCATTTTTTTTCATTCAGACTATTTTATTTCTCAAGCTTCTGGAACAAATATCTAGCTACGAGCTAATCTCGTAATTTTGTCTGTTTGTAGTTTGAAGTTTGATTTTCTGCTGCTGCTGGGAATGAGCAAAAGTACAGTGAAAGTGAAAGGAGAGCAAAAAGAGGCTAAAAGGCTCAGAGCTGTTCAACTGGACACAAGTCTGTGAGTTGAGATGCTGTGACTCAATCCATTCACACAGCACATTGTCACTCGTGTCAGAGAGTATTGATTAGAGCAGCTCTCAGACTGTGTGTCAATAGTGCAATAGGTAATACGATATTTGGTTAAAGCTCCCATTGTTTCTAACTATGACTCTTTTTGTCCACAACTGTCAGTATCAGGTTCACAAAGATTCACTCTGCTGTGAAAACAGAGCTGCTGTGTAGTGGAGAGAGCTGCCAATAGTGTATGTGTGGCAGACAAGGAAAGAGACTGATGAAGAACAAATGCCAATTTGGCTGTGAAACAGAGCAACCTGAATCTACCCCCACCTCTCCCCTCCACTATACCTAACTATCTTGATCAGGAATGACAGTGCTTGGGAGAAGGCCAGGGCATTTTCAGCTCAGACAAATGATGGATCTGGACATGGCTCTCCAAAGAAAAACAGGACAGGATAATCAATGAAAGACATGATGTTGTTTTTTTGTCTTTTTTTAGATTTCCAACCCATCAGGATCCCATCCTCTCATGGTTTACCAGGCCACCTGAACCTCCTCAGCCCCGATGATGGAAAAGGAAGACATATTTTTATATAAGGATGTCATCATCTAGAAGAGAAGCTGACTGGATGAGCTCATACCACCACTTTCAAACACACACACACAACTGTACACATGCGTGCACACACGCATAAACACCAAACACTCACTCGCCCGCTCGCTCGCTCGCTCAGTTCCACCCTTTATTGGCCTGTGCTGGTAAATAAGGTTGGGTGTGTGAGAATCTCATTACCGCAACACAAAGCAGAATTTCCTCCGAGGATTGGAGCATGTGTGTGTGCAAGAGACAGAGAAAGAGTGGGACAGTGCTTGTGTATGCAAAAGTGAAATAGAGCGAAAGTGTGCATGTGCGGTCATGGCTATCTCAGAGTACACATATACTGTATATGTGTGTGTGTGTGTGTGTTAGGCAGGCTCAATCAGCAGCAGGCTGATGGAGAGGGAGACTGAGGCAGCTGGGGCCTCCTGCCCAGGCCTTCAATTTCCCTCCCAGTCCAGTCACTGGAGTGTGTAATTACTATGGGGCCAGCCTGGGGGCTGGCATGGAAGTGCAAACGCACACACACACACAAAGCATCCCTCAGTATCCACCCTACCGCAACCACAACCACCCCCCAAGTCACACACCTCCCACTAATAGCCCCCACACACCCATGATCTCCACACTCACACACCCACACATGCAGACTTACACACACACAGTTAAGAAACATGTTAGCCTCCCTCCCCTGGCCTGTAGTTCATCCTGATGCCCCATGTTGCCCTGGGGTGGCTGAGCATCTATGATCCACAACTGAGAGCACACTATGAAATCCCTCTCAGCTCTCACTTCACAGACCTGCTGGAACAGACCTATACTTCTAATCCTAAAACTAGATTTCGCATGAATCTACACTATATATTTTCTGGGTTTTGGTGCAGAGTCTTCTTGAGAGGAGCTGTTCTCCATTGAAAATGACAGAAGTGATGTTGATGTCCTGCCCAGATCTGGTTAATTCATGTGCAGAAGCATGCAAAATGCATTGTGATGAGAGTGCAATCAGATTGGCCAAAGCTACATCTGGAAGTGATCAGAGGGACGCCTCCCTCAGTTAACACCACCTATTTCTGCCTCGTCCTGCTAGCTTAAGGAAAAACTAGCAGGAACACGTCTTCCTCGTAAAAATTGATTTGAAAATGAATGAAATCTGTCCATTACTTCCCTTGGCCTGGGGTCATTTTAGTCCACATACGACCAACTGCCTCACCAATCCATGAGAGAACATATTTGATTGTTGTGTCACTTTGGAAACATTTCTCAGAAAAAGTGCTGCAGGTAACAATGGTAGAAATCTAGTTTAACTGAAAAGTGTTGTTTCTTTACGTAGACCTACTTAATAATGCACAAAGGGAAAACGGCAAATTCATTAAAAATCAAAAACTCAAATCTCTAGTTTACTAAAGTAATTTACACAAAATCAATACTGCATGGAAGCCTCTTGGTCAGGTCTTTGCTGTCTGTAAGAGGTGAGGTGGTCTTGGATTCTGGTCACCAGACAACAGAATCATCGCCCTCAGTGTCATTCGAATGTTTCTGGTTGAGTGTTCCATCTAAGTACTCCACCTCTACCAGAAAAGCCCGACTGGTGGAGTGTTCCTGAGACAATCATCCTTCATTCTCTACAGTGAACTATTAAAATAGTGACTTAATTAGCTCCAATGATTGGCTAGAGCACACTCCTGGTGTGGTGTCTACAGAGAGTTCTTAGATTTCATGGCATTACTTTTCTCTAGACTGACCATCTGAGTTGTGTTGTAAATTATGCTCCACAGGTGAACTCCAGTCAAGCAAACATGATCCACCTGACAACAAAGGGCTACAGCTAAAGCTAACAATTGCTTTTTATATAAGAGATTTCAATGGAGTTTTGTTGTATTTGTTTTTTTAAATGCTTTCACATTATGGATATTTGTGATATGATGATTTACAGTAGATCTGCATTACAGTACAAAAAGTGCAGCAGTCTTGCAATTGCAAGACGTATGAGTCAGATCAACTCTCCTTGGCCTCTGATGGAGTTTGCAAGAGGTAGCAGGTGTAAGTATTACTAAGCCGTGGTGAAGATGTGTGACATTATTTGTCTGGTTGTTGGTGTGATTCTTTCCTAGTTGCTGCTCTTTCAAGCTGAGAGCAGTAGATGCTGCTGTAAGACAAAGCTGCATCCCCTGAGGTTTATACTTTGTTCTTACCTTGGCCGGTAGTTATAGAGTACTAGTAGTTGCCCATTTGTTACCAAATGACCCATAACACAAATTCCATGTTAGCTCAGGTTGAGCTTAGGTTTCCCATATGTAGTGTTGGGGTGTGGTGAACTACAAGCTTACTGGTAGTTCAGCTACATTCACCTACGAATCATATGCCAGTGTTAAGAGGAAAAGAAAAGCTTTGCAGGAAGTGATAAACCACAGAATTCTTGGGATCAGTCTGTGTAAGCTCTGTCCGTGTCTGCTCAAAATGTAAGTAATTCATTAATGGCAGTGTATGTTTTTTGTCAGCTATATTAGCTGGTTCTACATGGTTTTCTTACTGTAATTAAACTGCAATTACACAAAACATTTAAACACATGCTGTTGCAAAAACACAACTCAGATCAGACCTGCAACATTTGAGTCCCACCCATTCATATCAGAAAGTTGGCAGCAGAACCTAATCACCGGAGCACTGTGTGGCCTTCTTCCCTTCTCTCAGTATGGTCTGCACCATTACAGAATACGATGATGATACCATGTTACATGCCAGCTGAATGCAAGGACAAACACTCAAATTCTTCCAGGACGCAGTGTTTATAGGGGTGTCCACAGTCTCTATCGCATTGAGACATTTTTAAGGCTGTGCAGCCTTGACTCTCTGAGTTGTGTCTGTTGTTTAGAATGTGAAGCTACAGTTACTAAATGAATGGGTGGGATGTTTGGACATGTTTCAGTCCAATCAAAACACCACGCAGACTTGAGAGAAGCTCCTTGATATAAGCACATTTTAATGGGACACACACTTACAACGTGTGCCTGACAGTATCTAACAGAGACACTGCATGCTTTTGTTCATGTTTTAATGCTCCTACGCCTTGTGTGTATCTTGTGTGCACTCATGTGTGTGTGTGTGTCGTCCTTGTCCTCCTCTGCGCAGTGGGAACACACACACACACACTCTCCGATGGGCGCTGGGACAGGCAGACAATTAAACAGGTCAGCGTGGGGTAACCTCGGCTGTCCTGCGGGGGGCGGTAGACGCACAGCTGGAGGTAGCAGGACAGGCGAGAACAGCAACACCTCAGACGGACATGCTCTGTGTTTCACAGGCAGACACTGAGGGACACACTCACACACACACACACACACACACACACACACACACACACACACACACACACACACACACATGCAGCCACACATGCATGGAGGCAGCAGGAGAGAGAGATGATTAAGAAGTTAGAGAGCGGAGGATAAGAAGCAATTCTGGACACTGACCTCAGCTCAGACAGTGATTCACACCTCAGACATAAGCAAACATCATCAAAGACACGTGATAAAAATAATAAAAAGATAATAATGACTTCCTCTCTTCTAGTGACAGAGTTCACTCTTACATAATCATGTCACAGCTATAGAAGCAAAATTTCCCGTGATGAAGTAACTGAAGATTTGATTTTTTTGTAACGCCTCTGCTTGTTAAATATTTTACATCACTCTTTTTTTCCCATTTTTTTGTGACAACAATTAAGAAAACAGGTGCCTCACAAACTTCAGCCATGGCTTCTCTGTGATAGAAACCGATTAAAGCCTTTCTCTGTGTTTGCATGGTAACTGATTGCCAAGGCAATGCTATTCTTGTTTGCTATTGCAGCTGAGGCGGAATTACCTCGATTTTGTACAAAATAGTCAATTAAATTAACTGTGAAAGGCTATTTATTTTAACCCGGGGATACATTTTTTTCTCTTTTTCTCTCCTCTCATAGATGTTGTAAAGTGGGGGGAAAAAAAGGCTGCAGAAGAGGCAAAATTGGCAGGAGAACAAAGAGGGAGGATTGGGTGGCGGTTTCAGAGCTGGAGTCATACTGCCATCAGATGGACAAAGGCCAACACTGCAGAATTACCTCACTGACTGAAGATGAGACAGCTGCTAGTGTGTTGCTGTAACATTTCTCTAAATTCATGTTCATGTTAATTTGTCTCACATGCTTTGCAGAAACAAGCTTTGATATTTTAAATTCTGTTTTATATCTGCATATGTGACCATTTTCTGACCATTTCCAGCTGCAGCTGGTAATACACTATTTGAAGTGTTTCAGATATCACTGGATAGTAGGATGGATAGGATAAAGGGTCCAAGAGCAGGGGTTTCAGAGTGATGAATACAATCACACCAGAAGAAAACAGATCTTTTGTTTTCTGTTGATTTAAAGGATACAGAAAGCTGTTAGAGGAGGCATGACCAACTATCTGTTCCATTCTGAGCCTCACATAGTCACACAGGATTAATTATGTGACTTTAACTTCCTGTTTCTCTTTAGCCAGCACCTTTAAACAAGTAACATTTTCAAAATGCAAATTCAAGAAGAGATCAGGTCCAACTGGGGTCCAACAATTTACCACCAATGTTCTATGACCATAGCAAAATTTAAATGCTCGTTTGCTCCTCTTCAGGAATACAATAATATCTACATGCTTTAGGTAACATGATTTAACATGTGGCTTTTTATCCATAGAATACTGGGTAAAAATCACAACAAATTATGCTTGTTAGCACAGCTCAAGAAGAGAAGGTTTCTCTTCTAACACATGCACCCAAACACCAAGTGCCATTCAAATGAAAACAAATAAGAAAATGCAGCAGCAGAAACATAAAGGAGTGCACACACACATGCGCACACTGGCATCTAGTTAAATGAAGCATGTGATACACTGTAGTGGAATGTGCGTGACAGTAAGACAGAGAGAATAATTGTGACTGTGAGATAGAGCAAATGATGTGCTGCAGGGAAGTAAACAATGCCAGTTCCTGTGATAGACTGCAGAACACTTTCCGTCTCATTGACTTTAAATAATTTTTCACATCAAATGAAACTTAATTACATCACAACAACTCATGTTGAATGGTTTGCTCTCTCTTTGTGTGTCTTGCTGTATATGTATGTAGAGCAGGATGAATATTTCTGTTGGTCAGTTTTATCAAACAAGGAGTAAATACTGAGAGCCATTTCCTGTCCCTGTTCAGTCTTTACACATTTCATACAGGGGTCAATCTATGAATTATATTTGATATGTTTTGCCAAATACAAAAATATATTCTTCTCTTTCTGTCCACCATCATGCCATCAATGCATGCTGCTAACTTCTCTCCACTACTTGTGCTTCGTCCTCTCTCTCTCTGTCTGTACCTTTCTGCAGGTGCTCCACTCTCACTCCCTAATTGCCCTCAGCGGCTCCTTATTTCCAATCAGTCCTTCACTACTTATGTCCTACACACCTCACTGGCCTTTGTCAGTCCATCCTGTCATTCAACTTGTCAGCATCGTTCGTGGTCGACGCGTCTTCTACCCATCATAGATTCTCTATTCACTTCTGTAAGTAGGTGTGGGTTTAGTTACTGTCCTGTCCTTTATCTCTTCTTTGTCTCTGTCACTCCATGTTCTCTCCTAACTACCTATTTACAGTCCTCCTCTAGTGTTTAGTTCCATCTAGTGATGGCAGAAATAGAATGTTTGAGAGATCAAATCATTTGGAACAATTGTTCCAGAAAATGATTAGATCTTTTGAAACGTTCGGAACCTACTACAGTGACATCTGGTGGACAAATAAATTAGATTCTAAATTATCTGACTCAATAAAAGACAGTTTTCTTCTGTGTTTTTGTGTATTTTCAATTTTTTGTGTAAAGCCATTTTTAAAGAAATTGCCACCTGTGTCCCTTAGACACAAACAAATGTACTTGTAAAGATTTCCATAGACATATTATGTATCTATATATTTTTATCAATTTCATAATCATACATAACAACCATGAATTTCCTAAAATGTTAACCCTTATATGCCAGTTTTAGCCACGGAAGCCAAATGTTCCTAATGAAAATTGAATTTTTTTATGGGGGGTAATTATCTGAGCCTGGGAGTAGCAGATAATGGCAGCAATATTTTTTTTTTAAGTAAATTCCGTCATTGACTTTAGTCTTCACCATATGTAACAAACATTCATAAATGTGCTGAAATTTTAACCCCTTCCATACCAGTTTCTGTTATAGTATCAAATGGTCTCTTCTTCCTCTCCTTCTTTCAGTTCCTCTCATTAGGGGTCGCAAAAGCCCACAAAAACTTAAACGTTTTCAATATACTGAAGGTAAAGTTGATTGTAAAACTTACGTGGGTATTTCTGTATAGGTTTTTGTATTTATGTGCAGATCATTAACAATGTGCACATGGACACAATGTGCTCCCTGAATTTCACCTATTCACACAGTGAACAGCTATGGGTAAACGGGTACCATTTACCACCGCAGCAACCATGACGCCTTATTTGGTGTGTAAGGCTTTACCTAGGTAAAAGGTCTGACTTTTTTTCTTAGAACTCTGAGAAAAACATTTTCATGGTGGCCCTAATCCTCTTCTGTAGATTCGGTACGTACGTATGTTTATCAAGATATCCTGCAGGGTAATGTACGGGTGGTCGTCCACCATTGGTGCTCGGAACATGAAGGTAAAGAAAAAGATCTAGAAAGAAAATTCACTTTTGGTGGTGGTCAGATCAGAGTCCAAACCTCAGCACATCTATCTATATCAATATATATATATCAAAAATGTAAACACAAAACATTTGTTTTTGCTCCCATTTTTCATGAGCTGAACTTAAACAACAGAAAATTTCATTACATACACAAAAAATATTTTTCTCAAATATGTCTACATGTGTGTTAGTGAGCACTTCTCCTTTGCCGATATAATCCATCCGACCTCACAGGTGTGGCATGTCGAGGTGCTGATTAGACAGCATGAACGTTGCACAGGTGTGCCTTTGACTGCTCGCAATAAAAGGCCACCCTGAAATGTGCACAGTTTTGCTTTAAGGGGGGGCAAAAACCCAGTCAGTATCTGGTGTGGTCACCATTTGCCATATGCAGGGCAACACATCTCCATCAACATAGGGTTGATCAGGTTGTTGATTGTGGTCTGTGGAATGTTGGTCCCCTCCTCTTCAATGGCTGTGCAAAGTTGCTGAATATTGGCAGAAACTAGAACATGCTGTCGTATACGCCAATCCAGAGCATCCCAAACCTGCTCAATGGGTGACATGTCTGGTGAGTATGCTGGCCATACAAGAACTGAGATGGGAGCTTCCAGGAATTGTGTACAGATCCTTGCAATATGGGGCCGTGCGCTTGAAGTATGCTAAAGCACATTTAGACAAGCCAGCTTCATTTTGGAATAAAGTGTGGTGGACTGATGAAACTAAAATTGAGTTATTTGGGTATAACAAGGGGCCCTATGCATGGAGGAAAAAGAACACAGCATTCACAGCAAGAACAACATCACATGTAAAATATGATGGTGGTTCCATCATGCTGTGGAGCTGTGTGGCCAGTGCAGGGACTGGGAATCTTGTCAAAGTTGAGGGACGCATGGATTCCACTCAATATCACCAGGTTCTGAAGACAAATGTCCGGGATTCAGTGACAAAGCTGAAGCTGCACCGGGGCTGGATCTTTCAACAAGACAACGACCCTAAACACTGTTTAAAATCTACTAAGGCATTCATGCAGAAAAACAAGTATAACGTCATGGATTGGCCATCTCAGTCCACAAACCTGAATATCATTGAAAATCTGTGGTGGGAGTTAGAGAGAGCTGTCCATCCTCAAACCTGAATGAACTAGAGATGTTTTGTAAAGAGGAATGGTCCAAAATACCTTCAACCAGAATCCAGACTCTCATTGGAAGCTATAGGAAGCGTTTAGAGGCTGTTATTTCTGCAAAAAAATATATAAAATGTAAAGTACCTTAAGGTAACTGTTGTGCTTTTGCGTTTTATAAATAAAGTTCAAATGAATTACTTAGATAGCTGTGGGCCATATACAATGGAAGTGCTCAGGCTTTGACAGGTGACATAGGAACCGTCAGATTAATTCTTCTGCATTTAGGTGTCCTCTCTTTTATCTCCCTGTTGCCCCATCTTTAAAGAGAATGGATATGAGAGAAGATATGAATACAATACCTGTCATGTGTTTATCTGAAACACCTCCATGTCATCCAAGAGAGGGCAGGGTGGTAGGAAGCGTGAAGTTTCAATCCCATTTTCTTTTGATTGGATCTGAATTTATTCAGGGGTAAATGTTTAATCTTCATCTTGATGTTCTTAACTGCTATCTTGTCTTGTCTTCCATTTGTTCCACTGAATCTCAGTGGGATTGAATATAGCTTTTAACACTTACACTTTTCATCATTAATATGAATTGTATTTGTTTAATGGATTTCTGATCTTCCCACTTTTTGTTTTTTCCTGTACACCATGCGAAGAGAGAGAAGACTGGAGGTAGGAATCTTTTAAATTTCGACACACGCACGGTCGATTGTTCTGGTCTTTTTACAAATGGAGGTTTTTCACCACCTCCATTTGTTTAGTAGAAAGAAAAGAATAATGCTTCATGTGTTTTTGGTTATTCCATGTTCCACACAGGGAAGAAGGCACATTGACATGAATGGACTTAATTTGCAGTCATCCAGTTGTTACTTGTCTTTCTTCCTTGCGTGTGCGTGTGCGTGTGCGTGCGCGTGCGCGTGTGTGCTTTAAACCACATTTTAATCTTGCCTTTGTTGATAAGAAAGTTGAAGTGTGCAGGTATATACATAGTTTTAGAATCTTCCCCAGGTAAAAGGGTTAAAGGGAAATGTTCACAACAGTTGAACCCAGCTTGCATTGGAGAAAACCAGGAACCTGAACCATTAGAGTTCAATTTGAGGTAATGAGAAATTATCTACAGTGGCTTGCAAAAGTATTCGGCCCCCTTGAACCTTTCCACATTTTGTCACATTACGGCCAAAAACATAAATCAATTTTATTGGAATTCCACGTAAAAGACCAATACAAAGTGGTGTACACGTGAGAAGTGGAACGAAAATAATACATGATTCCAAACATTTTTTACAAATAAATAACTGAAAAGTGGGGTGTGCGCAATTATTCAGCCCCCTTTGGCCTGAGTGCAGTCAATTGCCCATAGACACTGCCTGATGAGTGCTAATGACTAAATAGAGTGCACCTGTGTGTAATCTAATACAACAAATACAGCTGCTTTGTGCCAGCCTCAGAGGTTGTCTAAGGTAATATTGGGAGCAACAACACCATGAAGTCCAAAGAACACACCAGACAGGTCAGAGATAAAGTTATTTAAATTTAAAGCATGCTTAGGCTACAAAAAGATTTCCAAAGCCTTGAACATCCCACGAAGCACTATTCAAGCGATCATTCAGAAATGGAAGGAGTATGGCACAAGTGTAAATCTACCAAGACAAGGCCGTCCAGTTAAACTCACAGGTCGAACAAGGAGGGCGTTGATTAGAAATTCAGCCAAGAGGCCCACGGTGACCCTGGACAAGCTGCAGAGATCAACAGCTTAGGTGGGGGAATCTGTCCATAGGACAACTATTAGTCGTGCACTGCACAAAGTTGGCCTTTATGAAAGAGTGGAAAGAAGAAAGCCGTTGTTAACAGAAAACCATAAGAAGTCCTGTTTGCAGTTTGCCACAAGCCATGTGGGGATCACAGCAAACATGTGGAAGAAGGTGCTCTTGTCAGATGAGACCAAAATGGATCTTTTTGGCCAAAATGGAAAACAAAAATGTGTGGCGGAAAACTAACACTGCACATCACTCTGAACACACCAAATGTCAAATATGGTGGTGGCAGCATCATGCTCTGGGGGTGCTTCTTTTCAGCAGGGACAGGAAAGTTGGTCAGAGTTGATGGGAAGATGGATGGAGCCAAAAACAGGGCAATCTTGGAAGAAAACCTCTTGGAGTCTGCAAAAGACTTGAGCGGAGGTTCACCTTCCAGCCGGACAATGACCCTAAACATAAAGCCAGGGTTAGAATGGCCCGGTCAAAGTCCAGATCTTAATCCAATCGAGAATCTGTGGCAAGATCTAAAAACTGCTGTTCACAAACGCTGTCCATCTAATCTGAATGGACATTCTGTTTTGCAAAGAAGAATGGGCAAGGATTTCAGTCTCTAGATGTGAACAGCCGGTAGAGACATACCCTAAAAGACTGGCAGCTGCATTTGCAGCAAAAGGTGGTTTTACAAAGTATTGACTCGGGGGAGCTGAATAATTGCGCACACCCCACTTTTCAGTTATTTATTTGTAAAAAATGTTTAGAATCATGTATGATTTCCATTCCACTTCTCACGTGTACACCACTTTGTATTGGTCTTTCACGTGGAATTCCAATAAAATTGATTTATGTTTGTGGCTGTAATGTGACAAAAAGTGGAAAAGTTCAAGGGGGCCGAATACTTTTGCAAGCCCCTGTATCTGTTGCTTTTTGTCCCCTGTCAGTTGATGTAAGATGTGACACGATTCTACAATACACCAGTGTCATTTCAAATTTTGATTAATGCTCTTTTCTAGAATCATTAAACCATTCCCCTGTTCCATATATGTTATCAAGAATTTCATTTAAAATAATAGATTGACGTCTAATGTAGACCTGGTGTTTTAAAGCACAGGGTAAATGCAGCTGTATTGTAGCCTGGCGAAAGTGACCAGGTGAGGCTTTCTTTTTTTTAAACTGCCCTGTCAGTAATACAGATGACACATGACAGTGTATGTGTAGCTGTGTTGTCACAGTCACATTTTGGATATATGTTTATTTAAACTTAAGACAGATAAAACTGGAACAAAGAAAAGAAAGAGAAAGGAAAAAAAGAAAGTTGGGGAGTAAGTCAACAGGAGGAGACACAGAAAATCTGCTTCCATACCTGCTGACAATAATACAGAACAAGCAGTGAAACTACTGCAACAACCAACATCAGTATGAGTCACAGTAAATAATAAACATATATATTAAATTGTATTTAACAGCACACAGAACTAATATTACTATGTGTCTGTGAGCACCTGTTAACACCTGTGTGAGATAATGGTTTTTCAAAGTGGGGGGGGGCTATCCATGGGTGCACCTGAGATGTTGAGTGAGCTGGAGTCTGAGACCTGACCTGACCTGACACATGCACATACACAAACAGGCACACACATTCCTACATTCCCACCAGCATGCACCGATATACAAATATTCACACACTTGCCCAAGATAGAGACACAAAAATGAATATGTACACACACTCACACTCCCCATATATACTCCATATTCCCAGATCCATGCACCACCAGAGGGACAAGCCGCCACTGAACCTTGTAGATGGACCCCTTTTACTCTGGCGTGGAGACGAGAAAACTACTCTTACCGTCCTCTCAGCCCCCAGCCATGGACTGTTGACAGAGAACAGTGATGTGATGAGGCCTTCTTGTAGCACTGAAGCTTTATTTGTTACACTGTGTGCTCTACTAAGCCATCTACTGGATAGAAAGTATACAACATGCAAACCTTTTCTAATAGCATCATTGGTTAATAGATATTTTTCCCATATTTCAATGAATGTACTGTCCTTCAAGAAACAACAGTGGTCATAAGAGAAATGGAAATCATGAACCTGGGGTTACTACAGTGACTGTGCATGTGTTAGTTTTATCCATTATTATAAAGAATCAACTAAGGAAATGTCTTATTTTTTTTTTTAAATTTCACCAGCTTTTGAGAAGACGCACTTACAGGATGAAGAAGGCACAGGCACTTTCCAAGTGTGTTAGTGGTGTATTATTCTTTTCTTCCAATGTCAGGTTCAGTCACGTAACCCTGCACTTGTAGTATCAGTGTTGATATTTTGTCTTTTTGATTAATTTACACTGTCACCTAAATAACTCCTTTCCTAAAACAGAAAGAGCATTGGAGTTAGAAGTTAATATATAAGCAATAAAAGTAAAACATTTCTCCTTTATTAAGTGAGGTCACAGGCTGAGAAACCACTAAGGTGGATTGTTATGGTGCTGATAAAAAAAGAGAAGGAAATGGAGGTAATGCTGTTTTGCATAACCCTAAACACATTCTGATGTAAGCCTCTGCACTGCGTATTCAGTTTTAGTGAGGCTTGTAGTGTGGGTCAAGGAACGAGTGACATCCTGAATGGGACATAGAACTACTTACTGGACTGGCATTTCCCACTTCTTCCAGTGAGTGGTCCTGCATAGGAAAAAGTGCCTGAAACCCTCTTCTCCTCAGATAGTTTCACAGTGGCATCAATAAATGGTGCCAGAACCTGCAGAAATGCAGCAATAATGTCATACTCCTCCAAGGAGAGCGGGGTGATGTCTGTGCTAAGGCTTGCTAAAGAAGCTCCTATGGGTTCAGTAAGCTCAAAAATTCTATTCTATCATGTCTCTACCTCTTAAAACACTTTGAGTTTTGTATTAACTAAGCTGCCAAAGCGGCAGAAACCAAAACAAAACAGTATCATCAACTGAACTGTAACAACGTCATGCATCTTGGCAGTTGGGGATCTGGGTCTAGTCAAGAGCTTTCGTGTTTTGAGCTTGAGTGTGTGTGCACACACATGTGAGGCCTCCACCATATAGTTCAGAGCCTTAATGATGGTATTTAAATTGGTAATTAAATTATTATTGCCTCTTCTTCTTGTCTTCTAAATACAAAATGAGTATAACTAAGCATGCTGACTTAGACACTCCAGCCTTGAGTTACATAACAGAATATAAAGAATAGAATAGAATAGTAATAATATTCAAGTTAAATATGAATAAGTCTACTTGACATTACATATCATTTTGATAGCATAAAATAATTGTACCTATGGTATTCACACATGACCTTTGGCAGGTACGTATATGTCGACAGACCACGTGGCACGTCCTGTATCATCCCTTCGTTTTTGTTATTTATGGCTTAGCGTTTTAATGCTGAGAAAACAGTGAGAAGAAAACACTATAGTCTTTTCTTATGAAGACCTTTAAACACGCGTGTTGTGTGAGTAACGGGTGTTCTTATTCTGTTAATAGTATTGTTACGTGTTTGTTAGTCCCGCCCTTGCTGTTATTTGATTGGGCTGATGAAAGCATTTGCGTGCTCTCATTGGCCTCCAATTACACAACACAGTTCCGCACGTCGAGTCTGTTTGTGTTGTGACGTTTTTTGTAGACCTCTAGTTCACCATACAAGTCTATAACCGAGGAGACTGTCAGCTTTCAGCGGTTCGGTTCGTAACTGTATCTGCTTCAATATAACATGTTGCTCAATCATGACGAGTATAGTTCCTTCTTCGAAGTGTCACAGCTGTCGTTTTAGCAATACTGGGTTTTTTTTATCCGCTAATGCTAGCTAGCAGTGTTAGCCGCTGGGTCATTATCTACCATTATAATTGTAGTTTTGCCAGTAGCTGCATTGTGTTGACCTGTTGTCAGAAGTATTGTCCGTATGGCTTTGTTGGTTGCCAGTTGTGCAAGCTAGTTAAGTAAATGCTCAGGGCACGTAAACGAGGCAAAAACCATCGAGCTCCGAAGCTCCTCTCTTATCAGTCCAGCTTGTTAACTGCATAAAACCAGCCCATATGTGTTGACATCCTTCAAAACTAAGCCTCTGGTCTGTGTGGCAGTAGTTCACACACACCGTACACTGTTTACAGACAAATTAAAATACTTAAAGTCTCCACAAAATGTTGACATGTGCATTACGTGATTATTTCATTAGAAGTTAAGTCACATTAGGACAGGAACACATTTTCTAACATAAATTCAAAAAGCCAAACGAAATCTTCTTGTTTTGCTAATTCTTATCTAATGTAACTTAAGGACAACTTAAATATATGTGTATGTGTGTGTGTTAAAATTGCACATGGCTGCTATTTCATCTATAGAAATATCGCTGTGATCAAATACAGAATATTTTTGTATGACTCGTTGGCACACTTCGGTGTGAAGTGAAATCATATCATCTTTACAATCCATTATCTACTTAAGTCCCCCGAGCTAAAACTAATTCAGTCTTATACAGCAGAACACAGCTGCAACAAACCCTGCTGTTGTGTTAAAGAGACACTGTAAAGAGAAATCATCTTTTTCATACACTCACTGATTTAATGAGATGAGTCCATACGAGAAACACCAGTGTTGTGTCATGGATATTGTAGTAGACTACATTTTTAGTAGCAGTGTCCCTAGTAAACTGTTCATTTTAAGTGCACACACTGTTCACTTTGTCTATGTGTTTTACATGTTGTAGTTGGATTCCTTCCATTTGCATGGATTTAAGGTAACCTGGTTTGGTATGCGAACCCCACCAAAAATCTTGCAAATTACAGTGATGTAAAATACATTGCTTTAGCAATGTAGTGGTTATTTAGCATAATATTGTTGTATTGAAACATTAGTTTGTCACTCTATATTAAAATGTCTCCTTGTACCTTTACAGAGGAAAAAGAAAATAGCAGAGAACAACGAAATGGCTTCGGACTCTCCGCGAAGACCAAGTCGTTGTGCTGGAGGGGTTTTGGTGCGAGCACAAGCTGCTACGTAAGGAGAGAATTCTGTTATTGGTGTTATACTAGAAATATCTAAAACCACAAAACCTTGAGCACATCAGTATACTGTCTGTCTCCTTACCAAGAATAACTTGATCTTTGTACAACTTCAGAAAAAATACTAATAGTTGTGCCTCATGTATTTTATTTATTCTAGTTAAGCTGTTTAGTCCCCTGCATGAACAGTATTAATTATCTGTACTTCTAGATAACATACCTCCAGTTGTGGAAATAGTTTGATATGAACGATGTCTTTAAATGCATTGTTCTGAGTGATGACATTAATCTTTTGTTATCACAGGGAGCAGTCTTACATGGAAAGTGTAGTGACTTTCTTGCAGGATGTCGTACCCCAGGTATTTTTTATATTTACTTCATTTGTTCTTCAAAATTCAAAAGGGTCCTCAAAATTCATTGTTCCTGCAGTATAAAGTACTAAACGTCAAAACAGACCTGTATATACTGTAACTGTATATGCTTCAAAGTGTTGAAGACAGAACTCATGTGCAACTCCCTATAACTATCTTAAAAGCATCTGTCAGATGACTAAATGTGAATATGCTAGTAATAAATTGATTAAAGTACTTTACCCAGCTGCTTTACCTTGATCACGCCACATGATCAAGTGATTTAGGAGCATTGATGTGGTCCCAGCTGTACACTTGTCAACATTTAGTCTAACAGGCTGTAATGTCAAAAATAACATTACTGCCCCTCCTGTAATCGTTATTTTTAGGGATATACTACAAATATCCATTTTCTGATCAACTAAAAGTGGAATGGTTTGTAATTTAGTTACATTGTTGTGGTTCTTGCTCATTCTCTTTTTGATGTTTCTAACTACAGGCATACAGCGGGGCTCCACCCACTGATGAAAAAGAGAAAGTAATTTGGGTTCGATTTGAGAAAGCTGACATCAATGGTGAGTCTTCATTTCACTGTGAGACATGTTGGGTTTTGATTTGTTTCAGTGCTGAAAGGTCCTGGTACTGCTTTACAATGATAAGCCACACATCTCCTCTGGAAATTGTTCTCCAGTGAGAAAGCTCTTTTCAAAAGACGCACTTTACCAAAGAATGTAATGTGAAGGTATCTGTGAAGGTTCTCAGTCATCCAGGTCATGGTTATCTCAAAAAGATTTTATCCAAGGCAACTGGACTTGTTTGGTTTCTTGATGACGTTTCACCCTTCATTCCAGAGGGCTTTCTCAAGTCTGACATATGTGAAAGCCAGAGGGGAGGACAATCCACAGATGACCTCCAATCACCAACCTGAGGGTTCCACAGGGTTTATAAACCTGCTCCTCACATCAGTCAGTCAGACTTAAGAAAGCCCTCTGGATAGAAGGGCGAAACCTAACAAGTCCAGTTGCTTTGGATAAAACCTTTTTTGAGGTAATGTGAAGTTACGTTTTTACACTCTTTACAACAAAAAAACAGAAGCCCATCCTTAGTTTGCTGTGCTCAACTCATTTCTCAGTTTAAAGTTCTGTGCTCTGTTCTGCTTGTGTATGTACTAAATGTATGTATAGCATGCTTATTCGTTACTACATCTCTACTTATAAGCTGTACCTATTTCACAGTGTCCCACAGTAGGTACTGTAATGTAAGCATGAATTCACATTGTCACGCAGCCTCCTTGGACTGATACAGAAAGTCAATGTAACCATAATGCAGAATGACAATGCTGACATATTCTAAGATTAGATTAAATGTTCTGTATGTAGTAATGTAACAAAGCCTAACGTAAATCTTATGTGGTTGTTCTCAGTTATAATGGTATGTCCTGAATAAATAATATGTTGTTTTTTTCCCCCAGACACAGCCCGCAACCCAGAGTTTCTGGGGTTGCACAGTGGTACCACTGAACCTCCCCTCTGTCTCATGATTGGCTACACTGATGGCATGCAGATCTGGAATGTCTCTGTAAGTCATGGACCTGTATAACTATGGCACCATCTCATAATCAGATCAGATCGAACTTTATTTATCCCTCGGAAAGAGGGAACACCGACTTCCAGTTTTACAAGGATACAAAGTAAAAATAAAATCAAAGAAAATAAGAAGTCTATTACATAGTAAAATTTAAAATAAGAAAGTACTAGATATGAAACTATAGCTCAATAATATATGAATATATGCATATGTATGTATGTATGCATATACGATTATACATAAGATTCTTTTCCTTTTTTGCCATATTTTTATATTCACATGTGGGAAAAGATTAGACGAACTAGTAATAGTTTCTGTTGTGTCTTTCAAGTTGTGTCATCAGTCGTTCACTATAGTAATATAGGCCTGTTTATGCTCAGTAAGAATGAGTCACTAACACCTTGTTGTTTCTCTCACTGTGTCAGCGGATGCCTTTTAAATGGATCTAATGTTATTGAGTAATTTAAAGGCTGTTGCCTTGCTGGGTCCTTGTTGTTTGCTGTGTCCTATGCTTTTCTGGTTTTCCTATGGGTACTCGCTTTCCTCCTACATTCCAAAGACAACTGCTGACTTGCCAGGTATAAGTGTGATGTCAGCTCTGTGATAGACTGGCAACTTGTCCAAGGTGTCCCCTACCTGCGAGAGTGAAATCTGAATCCAATCAAGGCATTCTGGACACAACCAGACTTCTTAATGACAGATAGTTCTGTTTCTGTCAGAAAATATTAGTTTGATCTTTTTAAAGTAAACAGAACCTGTTGGATCATAAGTAGTGCTACATGTTCACAGTTCCTTACGCTAATGCTAACCTTTTTAATGAGTTGATGGTTGATGTTAGGCGTTCTTGATAGGTGGAGGGCTCAGTAATACAATACAAAAATGCAGTGCATTATCATGTCCTTTAGATGGCAGTGTTGACCACGTCCTGGACTTTAACTGCTATCTTCTCTGACATCTGTTTTTTTAAATACTGTATCTATTTTTATATATATCTATTCAGTATAATAAGTGTAAAAGGCATTAGTGGTGGCATTAGAGGTGAAAGGGTACTAGTACAAATAGCTGTCAAAAACATTGTAGTACCACTTTAAATTCTTTATTTAAATTGAAGTACTAAGTACATACTCTAAAATTTCCCAGTACAAATTCTTCACTAAGAAAACATGTAATGAATTGTATGCTGTTGATAACATACATTTAAAAGTTAAACCTAGATTAAGTAAACTCTCTAAGGTGAACTAATGGCAAGTTAACTACTATTACTTGCCATTTGTTCACCTTTGAGAGTAGAAAAGGTTTGTGTTACTGAAACAACTGCAGGCAAAGTGGAGCAATTATTGTACTGACTGCTACTTTATCCATTATAATATATCATAATTCACTAGTTGATGATATTTGTATTAACAATCCGCATCTGCAAAAAAAGTAACTGATAAGCTGTAAAAAAAAATGTAGTATTTAAGTGTATTATTCATTAGTTTTTATAAAAAAACACAAGGAAAAATCAATTGTTTGGTTTGCAAAACCAGAATGAAAAAAGTGGATAATGGATCATTTTTGGATTTATGTTTTAGTGGAAATTGAGAAAATGGATAAAAAGCCACATAACATTTTTATTTTTCTGTTGGACATTAGCTGCATTATTTAACACATATGTAACATGAAACCCAACATGTGAGAGTTTAACATATTTGAAAGTTACATTTAGCATTAAGCAGTTTACTGCTTACTAAGCAAAATGTCCTTTTTGAACTATAGTACAGTAAATGGAACATATGCATCTTACTGAAAAATTTCTTTTCTCGGTTACTTCTTAACATAGGATCAGGCAGGTTTAAATCGATCTCTATGTAACATATTTTTGATCTGAATCATTTAAGTGTGACAAAAAGTGAAATCACGGACGGAGAAGGGAAATAGTTTTAGAGTATAAAGTAAGTATTAAGGATGTGAAAGTTGTTACAGGAAAGGAGATAATAAAATCGAATCAAATGCAGCACTACTGTCTTTGAAAATGGTAATAATACATTTATTAGTAGGGTTAATAATAGGTTGTATATGTGCCTGTTTAGACATTGTGTACACATCTTCTAAACACTCATAAACAGATTGAATTTAGTCCATTATAACTAGTCAACACTCATGCTATCATTAGTTTCTCCCCACTGCCAGTGTAAGGTGAAATGTGGCCACAAGTTGGAGACCTTTTGTCAAACCTGGAAATAATGATAAGGTTGATTTGGCTTAATATGACTGATGCCATTTACAAGCTGCATGTTGAGCTGCATTTTTCCTCATCAGTAAATGTCTCATGACTGGGCCGATGTTACACTTCAAAACTGAACAGCACAGGCAGGAATTCTCCCCTTTAAAGTCAGTCTTGGAAAATCATTAGAAGGTTCTGTCTGCTCTGTGACTTAACAAATTGCCCACAACCCTGCAAAGGCTTCGCTCACCTAGGTATCACCTTTCATGTAGAGGCTGTCACTGAACCATGCGAACTTCACATACATCCTGTGAGATCTAAACACACTGAAGTCCTTAATCAGCCTCTTTATAAACAACCATGGGCCGCGGCTAAAAGGCACACTCTCACTTTACCCATGATGGCGACTCCTGTGCTGCTAGCAGATCTTCTGTAGCAGTTATTATGCAGCAGAAAATGACCGCTCTTTTGGCCACACTACACTCACCCGTTATAATACACGCTTGGTGAGGCTGCTCTGCCTTCTGACATTTAGTTGAACATGACACAGACTGTGACTGAAGCAGCTGACTACAGCCTGTTATCACACACTGTCCTAGCTCATAGTTTTTTTTTCACTTTAAAGTTTATGGGAAATATCTGTGCTGTATTTGTTTCACAGGGTTTTAAGTAAGCACTGAAGGTGCCTCAGTTTCTGGTTCTTGAGTGGCCGTGAAGTGTTTGTGACAGTTGCTTAGCCAGCACCCTCTGTAATGGCCAAGCAGAGTATGAACATACACGTGTACACAGACTCTTTCACACAGTGCTGAGATGGGTACTCTGACTAGTTGTATGGATGTTGACAGAGGTGTTTCAGCGATGTAGATCACCGTCGCCTCAAACTGGAGAGGTGTCATCTGCTGCAGCCTGATAAGAGGCAGACTGTTGTGGACTAATTGTCTGTCTGCATACGTGTTGAGAAGAAATAACCTGCTGGAAAGAAAGGTGTCTGCTGCAGATGTGGGTGTTGGTGAATGTGGTGCGGATCTGCAGCTGTGTTACAAAAATGTTTTAATGCAGAGATCTTAGCGTTTAGCGCAATAATGTTGCTGTAATACAGACACCTAAGCTGTTCATGTTGTACAGCTGCTGTTTATTAGAGACAAGTGATTATTCATTTTATTCACTTTACACAGCCTTGCATTTAAATGTAGCTTAATTTGAAACAGTTTTAGATTATTAATAGTAATTGGAACTTAACTAAAGGGTACCAAATGTTCAGAAATAACAGATGATGGCATTTCTACAGCTAGGATAACAGAGGCAATATGTCTGAAGTATACTGATATTTACATATATGATATTGTATTGTAATAATAACATTTTAGGTAAAATTAAGTGACATTTCTGAATATTTTCAGTTGTTAGTGCTGCGATGGTGTATCAAAACCTCGAGAGGCCTGACACGGCAAATTATTTTCTTTCCATTTAAAAAAACAAACGATAGCCAAACTGAACTTGGTAGCTGACCGTAAAGAAAATATCTAAATGCTGCAGTCAACTCTAACATCTGTATCATTATCATTACCTTGTGTATAGTATAAATGAAGTGATTTCAGGATACCTCACATCAGTGTGCGTTAGCTTGTGTTAGCTCTTAGCATTTTAATGCTGCAGCTCCTGGAAGCTCACACAGAGGCACCTGTTACTGTGTCGATCCCTAAAGCACCTGCTCTCTCCAAACCTCCAATATGTCCAGCACTGTGCTGGTGAGCATGCCTACTTGTAAATATGCCCCAGATATCTGTTCACAGCTTACAGCGTTACATTTGGGAAATTAAAGCAGAAAGAGCAGATACTGAGATGCCACAAAAAAACATCACAGAAGACACAAATGAAATGAATGGCTGTGTGCAGGAAAAACAACTTTGAAAAAGCAATTTGGCATATTGCATATACAGAGCCACTAATGTAATGATAGGAATGTTGTTGATGGCAGTGACTGTCACACAGAGCCATGTAAGGCGAGGATGAACAGTGGGGTAATGCACAAAAACCCGGCGCATTAACCTCTGGCCCTCCCCTCTTCTCGTTTAATCCAGCAAATTCCATTATTGCTTGTTGTAGGTCCATTTGCCTGTATAGGAATCCTACCCTGCTGCCAACCTCCTTTTATTTCTGCTATTACTCATATAGTATAACCTGCATGTGTCTCCAGTGTTAATCTGCCACTGCTCCATGGCTGGGCCTCAAGCACTTTAAATAAAAACACAGCTCCAAATCCGCCACTTTGAAAAGGCTACTAATTGCACAAAAGAGCGATGATCCCCTCAGATGGGTTTAAAGACTTAAAACAAACAGATTAAAGCACTGTTTGTGATAATGCAGGTCTCAGTGTAATTTAACGCATAAAAGAATATAAATAAAAGTGGGGCATTCTGCACTTAGAACAATGTGCCATTACACATGCCAGACACTGCCAAGAGCCACACAGACAACTGACCTAATATACTGGCATCACATATGAACACATGAAGCCTAAACCAAGCCGGACAGACACGCACACACATCCATTAAAGAGCTTTACGCTGTGCTTGTATTCCTGCTCTAATAAAAAAATGCAGCAAACTTTAAACCTCTCTAATAGGGTGACCTTTACGGTCCATCCCTAACTTTAACTTCTAGCCTGTGCCAGCCTGCTCGAATACACTGCTTTGATCTGTGAAGCTCGATGAACAGCGGGTTTAATAGTAAAAGTACACTGGCATTTACACAGCACAGTTAGTAGTGTTTAGTCCTGTCAGTTATTGAAATATTAGTGAATAATGAAGTGGAATTAAAAATGACAGTAGAAAACTGTCTTGGTCTTTCTTATTCTTCACTTAGATATTTCACTCATAAAAAGTTCTTTTAGTGCTGGTTTATAATGAAGCCAAATTTAATAAAATAGCATGGGAGTATTGTATAAGTACTTGTTTTGACATCTGCATGATTTCCGAGATGTGGAAAACATGACGTAATCATGAAATTGAACAAATAAAATGGAATTCTGTGTTAAGTGCGGAATGTCGTAGAATTCCCTGATATCAGTTGGCGCACAAAGAAAAGATTTTGAACACTGCAGGCCCCTGTGTATGTTGATACATTTTTTATGTGAATGTGAAGCACTTACAAAAGTTATTTTACAAAAGCTGAAAAGATCCTTTTTTTGCATAAAGAAGGAATGTTTTTGTTGTTTACAGGTAAATGTTGAAATGCATTACCATGAAATGCATAAACGTTATGGGTTGAAGTTTTTTCCTATTGCATTGCTCTTTTTTCCATCCACTCCATAATTAGACACTTTTATGTGAATAAATAAAATGTAAAACAAGGAATTCAGAAGAATAAAAATGTAGGTAAAAAATGGAATAGATTTCTTAGGGCCCTATATATCCTTTTTTATTGTCATGCAGTCAGAGGTAGTGGCAACAGTGGTCAAAGGGTCTTCTCTGTAGTAGACATTGTAGGCTACTGTCTACTTGGCAGTAGCCCGTATCTTCATCCCTTCCTTATTGGCTTTTTCACAGCAAGTGTAGGCAGCTCACTGGTATCACAGTGCCACTGGGCCTTTTATTCTGGGCTCGATAGATTTTACTTTGTGGTTTGGCTGGAACTTCAATTACTCGACCGCCCTTGTTCCCCACTCTCCTTCCCTCCTGCTCCCGTCTCTCTCTGTGGAGTCCATTCCCCACACTTGGAATAGATTAGTTTTCTCACAGTGGGAACAAATACTCATGTATAGTTCTTCTGAAATCACAGTAAGCCTCATATTCTTAACTCATCACATTCACAATGACCCTTGATCTTGATGTACTGCAACTAATATGTAAATGTATCAGTTGGTCTTGATACGAACCTCTTTGTTATTTTTATATCAAATACTTCCTTTCAGTTGGCAGGGGAAGCCCAAGAACTGTTCTCTGTACGTCATGGTCCTGTGCGAGCTGCTCGCATCCTGCCAGCACCTCATATCCGTGAGTATCTTTTGACACTATGAAACTTGGCAAGTTCTTTTTCCTTGTTTGTCATATTTATGTTGAAAACCCACACAGGTTGAATAATTTTGTTACATTTATATTGATAGATAATGGCACACGTGTGAGTTGAAATGTCTTTTCAGAATTTAAAGCTTTGGTAAAAAATGTCATGTCACACACACACACACACACACACACACAAAATTGACATTTTTAGGTGTTGTGGTCCATTTCATTATATCCAGATTTTGTTTTTGCACAACACAACAAACTCTCTGTCCTGGATTTAAAAAAAACTTATCTGGTTAACTTAATTTCAGTATTCAAGGTCAACACTTAAGTTAAATGTTGTATGGCACATCCTAATGCAGTTTGGGGTTGTGGGCATTTTAAGTGGTGCTATATCATTAAAATTAAAGAGTGCTCCATGCTGCCTCATCCTGATGTTGAAGTCAGTCTACGATTAGTGTTGGCAAGCCTCTGAAGTCAGTGCTTCTTTGCTGCCAAAGCTCAAACTGTGCCTCCTGTGCCTTCACTGTTCTGTTAAACAGACTCTCTGCCTCCGTGATCATGCACTAACCTTAACCAATTTGGATTGGAACTCTAATACTAAACGTCAGAAGATGCACAGCAGCTGGCACTAAACACTGACTCCCAGCTGTTGGTGGCATCCGTGGGATAAACAAACAAAACATGGAAGCTACAGCTACAAAAAGTGTGTGTATCTGGACTTAACCTGAGCTTTTCCGCGTGCAATACTGTAAGATTTGTTTGTCGTTATTGAAGGTAACAGCTAGGCTAAACTCAAAATACAAAAAGTACTTGTTTAAGTAATTTAATCAGGATGGCAGGGTGGGAGATTGTGCTTTGTCAAAGTCTACGTTTTACATTTTTCAGACCTTGTCATTATTTGAACAACTGGGAGAAGTATATCTTTACCATTCTGATTTGTCCCTGCAGGTTACTAAACCTTTATATCATTTTATTTGTCCTCCATGGCCTTGCAGGGAGAGAGTGAAAAGTGTTTTCTACTTGAGTACTTAGTTTAGTTTTTTTTTTTTAGCATTTTCCAATTCTCTGAATGGGAGAATATTTGATTTAATTACTCCTTCCTTTCTTTTTGATCTAGTTCAATGTTTTCAGTTTCAGATAGAATAATTACTAAAATTACTCACACAGAGTGTGAGTGTTTTGGTTGTTAAGGATGGATTGCACATGTGTTTTGTGAAATAATTATGTTGTATAAATCTCTACTTCCACAATTGCTAACTGGAAAGCTGAGAGCTGTGTATAGCAGTGTTCACATCTCCAACGACATAGTGTGGTTTTGTTGTTCCACTGATTAGATCCTTTCCAGACATGAAGTTTACATTTCATCACTGCAGGTGTCAGTCAGTGCTGTGAAAGCTGCCATATAGCCCCTGCTGGTTTGTGGCATTTTTAGTGAGAAAATTGCCTTTTTGTTCTCTGTCCCATGTTCCGGTCTTTTGGCAGATTTCAGCAACACACAATGGCAGCATTTGAAGATTGTTGGAAGTGGATGAAAGCAAGCCACAGTAATAAGAAGCAGCAGATAGCTCTAACACATGAGGGGAGCAATTCTCTCATCAGAAAATAAATATGGATTGTACTACTGGAGGGAAGGACACTGATTGTAATCTGCTAGGGCTCAAACAGTGTTGCACTGTGGTGAACCATTAAAAGGCCAGTTGTCTGGGCTGGAAGGCTGTGGGTGGCTGAACTTAAAAAGACCCTAAAATAGGTGTTGATTATAATATTTCCTAGAACGGAGAAGGAATATTTCTACATCTACATACAAATGTTTCCTCGCTCTCACACCATACCACAGCAGCTCAGGCTGATTACTGTCAAGCCTCAAATTACAGTCTTCAAATGGGTAACATCTTCAGCCTGAGCAGCCCATCCCGTCAGCCCCCTGTTCTCTGCCTCTTTTCAAGAATGGGACAATTAGGAAAAACACAGGATCAGTCCACTTAATGCAACATGTCTGCTGTGTTTTCCAATGTTGTAATTCCACCTTGAAACCCTAAAACAAATAAGAGGATAGACATTAAAATCAACAACTGCAACAACACAGAAACCATGGCTTTTTCTGGATTATTTTTCCACCCATTATTTTAAGCTTCTTTTGAAAAACAGTAGACATTTGGTTGACTAAGAGAAAAAAAACTTGCCCCATCAAAAATGTTTTGTGACCATAATTGAATTATAGGGCAACAGTAGTAATGTAATCAGAACGTTTCCTGTCATGGTAATAGGCTGCCTGTTAAATGAGGGTGGGCAGCACTTGAGGCCTCACATGTTCATTGAAAGAATGTCTCTCTTTGTTGTGTGCTGATCTTTCTGCTTTTCATCTTCCTCTGACTCTTCTTCCACCTCAGAACCCCTAAAGGCTGACATTTTTGCTGAGAAGAGGCCCCTGCTGGGGGTTTGCAAGAGCACTGGGTCCTCTGGGTAAGTTCACACATCATAACAAAGTTGACTTCATTTCCTCATAGTTCTCTGCTGTCTTCCATGTGTGTGTACCCCACATACATGTATTCATGATCTTAACCAAACAATCAAACACTGATTAGTACACCATAAACCAGATATAAAGAGCTACTTCTGTGAATCGAGAAATGTTAAACTACTACTAATTAGATCACATGCCTCAGCCTAAACATGAATACTAAATTAGCTGAATGGGCCTTAACCTTAACCAATGACAGACACCTCAAAGTCTGCTGGAGACTAGGAGTGTCAACTTTCCATAGCAAGAGCTAAATAACTGAACTTTTTAAAGTTATTTGGCTGTAATAAGGTCACCTTGCACTTGGGCTTTGTGAGCTTCTGAAACACAGCACTTTCCTTGAATGCATTGCACAGCATATCTGTTGCTGTCTTATAAATCTGTAAAAACCCTTTGAGGTGCTTTATCAAGCTGGGTTGACCATGCCAATCCAACTTGTTGTTCTGTATAAAAGTTACCAAACTGGTTTGGGGATGCCAGTCCAACCCTTCGTTAAGCCGTCTCTACAGGTGGTGTCGGACAAAAGGTGTTTCCACCTCATTGTCAGTGTAGAAGACCCGAGGCAGCATTGTGTTGTGTGGGGATGTTGTGGGGAAGGGGTGTGAAATATTGGTGCCATTTTATTCTGAAACCAGCTGTTGGAGTAGTTTCTCTTGAAAAAGGGTGACCAGTTGTCATATCTTTGGTTCAGTGTGTGTAGGATTTTGGCTAAGTTCTGCTTCATTTGAGCAATACGTTTAAGCGATCAGGCACAGCGCTACGCTGGAACAATGCGAGAAACTTTTAAAGGGACAAATGGTTGGAAGAGAGCAGAAGATGGTGCGCACTTAAGGTAGTGACACAGCCCAGCCAGTTGCGTTATTACGCTTGACCAGACGCCAGTCTTACTCTAACTCAACTCTTACCTTTGTAGAGTAACTTTCTCCTACATCAGAGATTATATCATAGCAGTTTAAGAGTCTTTGCCTCCATTACCCACATGTTGCAGCAGGAAACTTTATCTGTGACTATAGTCCTTAATGTTCATGTTGTACTTGGCGCACATCAACTTTATAAGTCCAATTGTCATATTATAAAATTTGTAAAACTAGCAACAGCTCATCACGGATCCACCTGTACTGTTGTCAAAGTGATGTATTTATGACGCGTGTGTGTGAGTGCGCTTGCGTGTTTGACATCACATTAAATGTCATGCAGCTAATACTGGGGTACCTGTTAAGAAGAATGAAAACCAATATGGGGTGAGGTTTCTGTATTTAAAGGAGGCCTTACTGTTGTTTCATTATAGTAAGTTTGTACACAAGGACTTGCCTTGGTCTTTACATTGACAGTCTAACTCTGGATGTGTTGTCATTCTCTGTTTGCACAGTGAAAACCAATTGAAACTCTATCTAGATGACTAGATAAAAAATATTTATTCAATAAAATAAGAATATACAACTTTCTGTGGCTATTTTAAGGGGAACTCAACTTACACGTACACTTACTAAAAGAAGAGGAACCTCCAAGTGCTGTATGCATAATCCATGCTGATGACATTTTGTCTTTCAAATGTACAGAAGGGAGTGGAAAGTGTCTGACTCTTTGCAGTGTTATGAATTACAAATCCTACATCTGAAAGTAATTTTCTGTTAATAATAAAAGGCATCAAAGGACATCCAACTTCTCATTATGAACCCTTCACATGCACCCAACTGGAACTGAGCCAGTGATGTGGGCTTAGTGACTGTGATTCATGGATTCTTTGTGGTACAATGGGTGGAAAGTGTGCAGTACCTGAACACCCAATAGGCAGACAGCAGGGAGAATAAGCAGATGTGTGGCTCCTTGGGATGCTCAGAGTGCCATCTGGGGATATCATGTCTTTGTTTACTGAAAGCAAATTTAAAAAGTGACAGACCCTAAGGAATTCTGCTCTTACTACTCCACAGACACACAGTTTCCTCCGTGTATACCCTGCCCCCAAATACCTTCCAGAGCAACAAAAAAACTTTAACTCAATATATCCTCCTAGGGAAATGAAATAAGGATGTCTGTCTTCAGCTAGGCCTTGATGGAGCACACCTTCTTGATGTTTCCAAAGGCTGCCGCCCCTGTTGCTCTTGCTTCTGCTTTTCCTATGTTCTCACTGACACTGAGACAGTCAAGGTTTTGATGGTTTGACGAATCACCCAGGCGTTGCTCGACACTAATGCTGAAAACATGCACTGTGTTAAAAAGCAGAAACCCTGACCTCTACTTGAATGGCACAGCCTGGTTCTTCCCTCCTACAGAAGTGCTTGGTAAATAACACTCTGGTCAAAGAGGAGAAGGAAAAAGGCTTCCGGGTGTAGTGCTGTACTTTCCATTGGGCCTGTTCATAAACTTACTAAGGTCCTCACACAATTTTTAGCATATAATCATTTTGAAATAACAGCTTTTGTTAACCACCAAAAAGGATGCCGTCTTGACACTTAAATGGAAAACAGATTGGTGCCTTGGCCGCTACAGCAGTGCTGGTTTAGGAGTTGGTTCAGTCAGCTCTAGGCTTAGATTACAAGATTTGCAAATTAAAGGAAACCCAGAGAAGGGAAAAAGCATGTGTGCCCTGTACTTGTGGATTTCCAGCCAGGCACACTCAACATAATTTTATCAATGGAAAGGATTATGCATTAAGTCCAAACAATGTATGGATCCAGCGATTTTCTTGACAGTAAAACAACATATGTGTCCCTTTTACTCTGTGCACCAGTGCCAATGGGCTCTGGGAATTAGTAAAGAATGCTGGTGCCATAGCAAAACTTGGTTTGTCTTCTCACATTTCTGGAAAGGAGTTGAGTTTCCTTTCCCTGCTTGCTGCTGTCATAATTTTTATTCAGTTTATTTACATTTACATCTATACACATCACATTTTGTGAGATTTAAGAAACCTCTCTTTCTGAATTGTATGGCCACAACAGAGGCGACTTAACTCTTTGTAATTGTTTAGGTTAACACACTTCTTGGGCAAAAGTTTAAGAAATAGTTCTTGACATTCAGTGACATTTTCAATCTCCCACTGCTCGCTCATAACCTCTGATGCTGAGAGGATGTGGTCCTTTTTTCCTTTAGCCAGCATAGTCTTTCAGTTGCTACTGGATGGGCTATTTAGAGGTTTTGGCTGAAACTCATGGCTATTCTGAGCTAATATAATGGATTCTTTTTTTCTCTTGAAGGAGTGCACAATAAGTGGCCATTTGTGTGCTTCATATTAATAATATATATTTTTTCTCACTGCATCGTAAGAAAGCAGAGACAACTCATTCTGTTTAAATTATTCGAACTTTGTGGCAAACTCAAGGAGCATTTCAAGAATGAATGTGCTATATATTTAGCCACAGTTGTGCTACATTGATTAGTGCTCACTGTTGCTCCCTTTGGTATAAAGGTGTAATTTCCAACACAGAACTCTTGCATACAAGCAGCCACAATAAAGCGGCATCTCTGTCCATTTTGTTTTGAGCTGTTTAGTAGAATAATGGTCAATATTAGTTGTGGAGTTGAGAGATCTGGGAGATTGTTGTTTGAAGAACAACAATCTCTGGACTATGCTCCTTTCTATTTACCCCAGACACACAAAATGCTGGGAAATAAATGTCCTCAACCTAATGCTGAAACTATTAATACTTTAACTGTTGGGACTGTTGGGTTTTCTATATTGTTCTTGATTTACATTTGCAAGGTCCAAGGCATTGCCATGTAAAGTGCCTTGAGAAATGCAAAATCTTTAGTCTCAAATGTAAAGCATTTATTTTGTTGCTTGAGCAATTTATTGCTGAATTCAGTAGAGGAATCAATAATGAAAATTACCATTACTTGTTCACTGGTACACATTTTTCCTCTACTTAACTACCGTGCCAATCCTAATGTTTTATTGTAAAAATTAAAGTGGTAGGCCCAAATGAAATTATAATATATAATATGTGGATGCACACGTTTGAAAACTAAACATGGTATACTCTGATCAATAATAAATATCCAAGTAGTAACAAGTTCTTAACTACATGGTTCCAAGCAACAAATTCCATTCAGCACACAAACACATTTGATGGCATTGTTGCCCTTGTGTTTGAGCTTTAGTGCATGACAGGTTTTTCTCTGTGGACCGGATGTATCCGTCTTCTAAAGTGTATTAAATGAAAAGCATCAAGCATCTGTATAAAACAACCACCAGATTAGGGGAATTGGAGAAGTGATGCTTTTTATCCACCAAGAGGTTATGGTGTTCCTCACTGTCACATTATCACCGCACACACACACACACACTCATGCTCTCCCAATATGTATTTATTAATACTTTTAGTATTATTATACCAACATAGCATAGTAAATATATTGATTATGTTGTTATTATGCTTTTTACAGCAGATATCCGGATACCACAGAGAGTATTAAGACAAAAGTTTGTATTCAGTGTGTGGGCAAGAATGTCATATCTAAAATAGGTCATAATGACATAATACCAAGACTCCTTTGTCATGGTATTTTTGTGGAGTTGAGATTGGCTGTAATCTGGTATTCCACTTCTACTTCCCGTTTTTAATTGCCCTCCCCACGCACGCATGTATACTCACTCTTTTAGTGCATAAGTATGGCTGCACGGCTTGGGCTTCATTTCGGATCGTTTATTTTGACTCGCATGTCTGTTTTATGTCTGTCGAAAATGTGTTCCACCTCACCAGTTTTCCCCCTTCAAATAGGAAGTCAGATTAAAGTCAGCAGTACTGGAAGTGGTGCATATAAACACACCCGACAGGCTGAATGATTAGTAATGACTTTTTAAACCTTTACCACAACCTCACTCACTAAACTAGGCCTATGTGGTCAAAGCAATTAATATTATATTTTAGTAACGCTTAACATATTCATGTCACTTTACATTAAAACTTAGCAGTACTATTTAGATTTTGGTTAAATGTAATGGAGTAATATCTTGCTGAAGGAACATGTTTTTGAGATTCTGTCCTGTGTTAAAGGTACGTTAAGCCTTTGCTGTTGCTGCTGACCCAAGAAACACGACGAGGCAATCTACCTTAACCATGAGGTTCATCTTTATTCTTGTGTTATAGAAAATATCTGAACAATTAGTGAACAGACATTCATGTCCCCCGGTAATTGTAATTATTCTCAACAAGCTTTTCATCTTACTCAAGCATTTTACTTGTCTCTACTCTCAGTCTACTGAAGTGTACAAATCCCAGTGTTCATTCTGGCACCTGATTTTAATTAAATTAAATCTTTTTGAAGTAAATGTACATTTGTTTGAGTGGAATTTTAGTTTCTCTTTTGTCCCATTTTTTGTATTTATGTGTATATACAGTATATTACAGTATCTGTGAAGGTTCTCAGTCATCCAGGTCATGGTTTTCTCAAAAAGGCTTTAGCCAAAGCAACTGGACTGTTTGGTTTGTTGACGACGTTTCACCCTTCATTCCAGAGGCTTTCTCAAGTCTGACTGACTGGTGTGAGGAGCAGGTTTATAAACCCTGTGGAAACCTCAGGTTGGTGATTGGTGGTCACCTGTGGATTGTCCTCCCCTCTGGTTTTCACATATGTTAACAACCAGAGTGTGATCTACTATGAAACCTTCTGGGTATTGTTGAGATAACGGCATTGTACGTGGGTGATAGATTATGTCTGAGGCCACCACCCCTGTTTAATGAGGGTCGTTCAATCTTGCAGTAAACTGCCTCTTTCACACCTCGTTTAAACCAATCAGCTTCCCGGTCTAGGATTCAAACGAGGACAATGAAGCCAGAGGGTGGTGAGAGTCAAACAGCAAGTACTGATCTGTATGTGTAGGTTTCCTTTACACTACACAGTGCAAGAAGGCATGACTGTATCCTGTGACATCTTCTCGGGTGAATTTGATGTTAATGTCCACAGCGTTGATGTGTTTGCTGAAATTTTCCACCATATATTACAGTATATAAGTATTTAAGATGTACCTGTATCTTGGAGTTTTGACACAATGTCATCGTCTTGTTCTTTATTGTGAGATTAGTGCAAAAGTATTTTTATGGTTTGTCTCAGCTGCATTTTTGCATTGTGGTGCTAATTATTTTCTTTTCAATTCTCAGTGGTCCACTTCTGTCATCTAACATGTCTTGAAGACAGGACTTTACTGAATGAAATATGCTTCTTATCAATAATCGTGTGACAGGTCAAGGAGCTAGATCAATGTTACAACAAGAGTTGAGCTCTGAGTCAGTGATCTAGTTCACTGACTCAGAGCTATAGTTGTGATTTCACAAATGCTACAGGCCAGTGGATTAAACCTTGCAATAAAACGCTTATTATTTATAATTCATTCCTCTGTTTTACATATTATTTTGCATATAAACAAGGTTTATTCCAAATAGGAATATTTGACACTCAGCTTTTGTCTCATCATGATTTAAAATGTTCCTTTGTTCCCTGTGGTGAATAAGAGCGATATCAATATAGTTACAGGTAAAATATTATGGCTATCTCACATTTAGTAAAAAATAAAAAACAACAAAACATCAAATTTGAAAACTGTATAACTATTTAACAAATACTGTTTAAGCCCTAGTAGATCGCTGCTGTGATCATCCCTACTCGCCGGGCTCCAGGGCCATAAATATATTAGTTGTTTATATTTGCACTGAAGACCATTTTTAGAGGAGAATGCCGGTGGGTTAAGGGGGTTATTAAGTGTCTTCAACCTATTGTACACAGAGAATTTACTTTACTTTACTTTGCTTGGCAGACGCTTTTATCCAAA
>JAUMHJ010000005.1:21016328-21029022 GCA_032361105.1 Microctenopoma lineatum | reverse complement strand
GGTCTCAGATCACAGTCTAGTCTTTTCTCCTTTGTGGTCCCTGCTGGTGGAACAACTTGCCCTGCCCCATTCGACTGGCTGACAGTATCGCCACCTTTAAAAAACATTTAAAAACTCACTTGTTCAAAAAGTATGTATGTAGTATCTCCGTTTTTACGAGAATCGGAATGGTAATTGCAGGTGTCTTCTCCTTGTAAGTCGCTTTGGATAAAAGCATCTGTAAAGTAAAGTAAAGAAGCTTTTCTTTCTTCCTCAAAATAATATCCCAGGAAGAACATTGTTTGTTTTTGGAATTAAAGAGATAGACTACTGGACATTGGAATTGCTAATCTAATAATTATAATTAAATATAACTAAAAACTTATCTTAATTTTCTGTATTTAAAGGCCTATATCATTTGAACCCCAGTGAAAATACCATAGCTTAAAAGTTCAACAGTCTCCAGTCAGAGTTACAGCAGATTTAGCTTAGACCTTACCAAACCATGGTTGTATTTGTTTAGCATTTCCACAGCATGTAATTGTCATTCGTATTTGGGGAGCTTGTAAAACCTTGCACCAGTCGGAAATGTGGTGACATCCCTTCCTTGTAAATGAATTTATTTTCTTGCTTTTTAATTCTCCCTCAGGCTCTCTCCTATACTTTCCACAGCCACATGAAATCATGTGGTTTTGATCCCCTGGTTCAGTTCACGTTCATAAAAAGATTCTCTCAGCTAGAAGGAAAGTGCTCATGGAATAAGCCCAGCATTGATGTGCAAATGCAAGTAACAGATGTCAACATGTTACATCAAGGAGAAGGTACTCCTTGATAACTGTTGTAAGTGTCTCAATAATAAGACATGTGCCATCCATAATGGTGCCTTTTGACCATTGCAAATAGTTGTATATCTAAAACAAGACTAAGACTTTAACCATTCAAACATGGTTCTATGTAAACACATATCCTTTCTGTGCAGAGTGAGACATTAGTGGAACTTGCAGTCTTCTGGACACAGATTTCAGATGTTGTTTCTGGAATCTGTTGGAGCCACTTCTCCAGATTGGGCTTCACAGCTTCGAATGTTGTAATAACAACTGTTACTTTTTCTTCCCACAGCTTTTCTAGCTCTTTTCTCCCAGGCCTTGGTTAATCAACCGCTCTTGAGCTACTAGGGTTCCTTCCTCCTGGTATTAGCTTCGCTTGGGATTGCTACATCTATCACTACTTCAATCTTCCTCTGTTGGTCCACTACTAATATGTCCGGTTGGTTAGCCATTACCAGTTTGTCAGTCTGTATCTGCAAGTCCCACAGGATCTTAGCCTTATCATGTTCAACCACTGTTTGGACATTGGGACTTCCAACCCATACTCAGCGCAGGTGTTCCTGTAGACTATACCAGCCAATTGGTTTTGGCGTTTCATGTACGCTCTGTCTGCTAGCATCTTGCATCCTGCTGTTATATGCTGTTTAAGAGGCATCTTTTCACATCCTGCACCTGGGGTTCTGCCTGCTGTGGTAGACCCCAGCCTCTATTGATCTTGTACTTAGAGCTTGTTTATGTGCTTGCCATGATTAGTGCCCCGTGCTGTTTTTCAGTCCAGATTCGTCCAGCCACTGGTGGGATTTTCCATCCTTTATGGCAAATGCCGTGCAGGGGTTTGTCTTTTCATGATGGTTCCTGTTCTTGCTTCTCTTCCTTCTTGGGTTTCTGTTACTTACTAAGCACGCCATCAGTCGGATGATTGATGGATCTTTGATGTTTCTTTGTGGATAGTGGCTCACTAGTCCTCAGCCTTTTTTCTCATACTGCTTATTGTATAGTCTCAGTGTGCTGGGCATGCATTGTAAAGAGTTTCCTTGATGTAAGTTGCTTACATTTCCTACTTTGGCCAACTTATATTATGCCAGTGGGGTATCTGATGACTGGTAAGCCATAAGTATTTATTGCCATCCTATTTTTCTCATTCAGTTGACTTCTCAGGACTAGGTGCAGGTACAGTGGGGTGCAAAAGTTTGGGCAACCTTGTTAATCTGCATGATTTTCCTGTATAAATCGTTGGTTGTTATGATAAAAATTTTCAATTAAACATATCATATAGGAGACGCACACAGTAATATTTTACAAGTGAAATGAAGTTTATAGGATTTACAGAAAGTGTGCCATAATTGTTTAAACAAAATTGGGCAGGTGCATAAGTTTGGGCACCGTTGTCATTTTATTGATTCCAAAACCTTTAGAACCAATTATTGAAACTCAAATTGGCATGGTACCCTCAGTGACCCCTGACCTCCATACAGAGGTGAATCCAATTATGAGAAAATGTATTTAAGGGGGGGCAATTGTAAGTTTCCCTCCTCTTTAAATAGTATCTTAAAGTTGAATTCCTGATGAAGGATCTTGTTGATCCTATAGTTCCAAGCATTCTAGGTTCCATGTGTGAGGCATTGAGTTATAGGCTGAGCAGGTTTTGCCTTAGGAGGTAGGCCACAAATATTACAATAGCTAAGTGATAAACAGGTCATACAGAGATATTACATTTGATTGGGGCATCCCTAGTCAGCATGAAAAGCGTTTATTACCTACACACATTATCATTTAGTTTATCATTGTCTAAATACATCCTGTTACTGTAACCTAGTCTTGTTAACAGATTAAAATAAGATCTGAAATTAGGAAAATCACGTAGCAAGTATACATTTTCATCTTGATGGAGATGCATATTTGATGGACTACACACCCCCACAAAACAAAACACTGCTGTTCAAGCCAACATTTCAAGTACATTTATTGTTATTGTTGTTTTTATATGACATATTTAATTTAACAGAATTATAATACTTGTTCTGTCCATGGTCATGTGCTCCTATTATCTTGTTCTTGCAACACAACAAACACAGCCACTCCATTTTCGTCTTTATTTCTGGAGTTTCTGGAGCTTTTTGTCCTATCAGTGGGAGCAAATGAGCCAAGCCTCCTTTCCTCCATCTCCTTCATTTTGTATCCTTTCAGACCCAAGGGCCAGTTTGAGTAATAGTAATTGACACATTGATCTAATAGGGCCATTATAATAGGCCTGTTACTGAGCTTGGGAATGGTGCTCGGCGTCACCTTAACATGTGCAAGGACTGACATCCTGCCATGATCCATAATGATAATTGTGATTTAGCCTTGCTTTTAGCCTATGCACCAATGTCCCCAGCATCAGGAAATCTTATTATATCTGACCCCGCATTGCCTCCATTAGAAGTGGGTCATTTGTTAAAATACTGCAAAAGCAAAACAATTGAACCCTGTGCCATTTTGATTCTATAATAGCAGGTTATCATTGTCCGTTTGAATCAATTCCAGGGGCCCATTTTTCGGGATAGAGCTTAGAATTGGATTGATCAGACTCTGATAATGCTGAAATCGATGATATAGCAGCCTGAAAGTAAATTATCGTCGGCTGAAATGTTTGTATTAATCTTAATGCCTGTACTCTTGATTGCTAATGGTGGTACCAGTGCTCGCAGAGAAGCTTTGAAATGTTGACAGACCATGAATGAGGGATTGTTCACAACGTTTTTCTGTGGCACCTCTTATATCTTGTTCAGAAAGCCATATGCCTAACATCCGAGTGGTGTCTCACTTACAGAGACAAAGAGAGACAGTGCTGGGACAATGCTTTATTCCCAGCCTTGTCCAAGACTTAGCACCATTGCTTTACAAACTCTTGCTCTTGAAACGAGCAATGTTACAATGCAAGTGTGTGTCTGTGCTTATAAATGTCTGGATGTGTGTATATAAGCGTGTATGCCTATATTCCAAGTGAATTTAGGGCATCTATCCATCATCAAACTGGTTTTTGGATATTGTTGCAGTAGTTTTTTCATCTTGCGGATGTGTGTTCCTGCCTTTGTCTGTGTTACGAAAAATGAATTGAGTTTGCTGTTTGTGTGTGGCAGCAGGGTGATTGCTTTATCATTGGATTATTGTATTGAGTCTTGTATGTTACCTGTGGTCTTAGCAGATGCTTTCTCCGCTGCACACACAGTTTAGGTTGAATATAAATGCTTGATAGTTTATTCACTGTAACTACAGTTAGCACCAGTGCAGGGTTTTATAACAAGCATTTATAGTAACATGCTCATTGGTGTTTCCTGATAAGAGAATGCGAAAGGCCAAGGATCATCTTAGAAAAGCCAAAACAATACAGACCTGCTGGATTATTATAGGTATTTTGTTTACATTTCCATACTACGCTGGTCATATCACAGCTGCAAAAGCACAGTGTCAGCCTTGTGTTATGTGTCACATTCTCCCAATAATGCATTTGATTGAAGGACAAGCTAGTTATTTTGTCTTCAGATCCAGTAAGAGTTTCACTAAGAATTGAATGATTAAGCTGCATTCAGAATGACAAAAGCTTTGTGTAGAAAATATAATTATTCTGTTTCAGTGACATTAGGACAGCGAAGTGACTGTGGGAGACCTGGAAAATGCTGCACAAGCTTCATCAATGGCTAAATCAATGGGATGACTTTTGTAACATAATATTCTCATCGTATGCACTACTTTTATAGTAAAATATATTTGTATGTACTGTAGGAACCTTTTAATAGACATAAGCCAGTTGCGATGTTGTACAGAGAGTGTGGTGATGTGTTTGAAAAGGTGATTGGGAGAGAATATCCATGCCTTTATCTCACACACCTAACCCATCGTTCTGGTGTGCTTCATCGATTGTGACATCACCAAAATGATAAATTCCTCCTAATTTGGAGATTGTAAAAGTTGGAGTTGAAATGCATTCAGATGATGTCCAGCAATCAAACAAGCACTTCAGACACAGTGTTGAGATTTGTCCGTAAAGATCCTTATAAAATCTGAAGTTAAAAACTTAAAACAATTGATTTATTTGTGTTTTAAGCTATGCTAACAATATTGCTCAAGTAATAATAGTGCTGGTCAGATGGCTGTCATTTTGGCCTAATGAAATATCTTTTCAGCTGTTTGATGTATCTCCATGAGTTTTTGCACAACCACTGTCCCCAACAAAGGAATAGAAATGATGCTGATAGACCTGTGACTCTTCATCTACGAAAGCTTTGCTATCCTTAACTCATCTTGCATTAGTTAGCAACTATTAGCATGGCTAAGACATGGAACTGATATTGAGAACATTACACCTGCTGAATATCAGATGAGGGTTTTCTTATTGATCAAGGCGGTAAATCAGCCCAACATTTTTTTCTAATGTAACCTTCAGTACACAATGCTAATGTACAGCTGTCTTTGTTCACTTAGAATGTAATGGTCCCTTTTTAATTAAGACCACCATCTGAAATAAATCTTAAGCCGTTGTTTATACAGGTACCAACTAGCATACTTTAACCTGTGCTGTAAATATGAACTGAACTGAAGCCAGACTAATGAAGCATATAACTACAGTCAGTGTGCAAGCGGACTAAATAGACTGTTGAAAACAGTCATATGGCTCAGGAAACATTTTCATCCCTTCGTTCTCCGCAAATGTGGCACCACAGGCCACGTACTGACAGTGAGTAGAAGACCAGTAGGAGCTTTCTTTGCGAAAAGAGGGTAGGGCCACAGGGAACAGGGTGGAGGTGCTGGTGGTAGGAGAGTCTTGCCTGATTAAGATTTATGTCTAAATTTTCCTTTGCCATCAGCCTCTGCCTGCTGTTGGATAAGCTCCCTCATGTGTCCTTTGTTGCTGTGTTGATGGAAAGGCCTGTGGTAAATGTGTTACATGCCCTTCATTTTTCTCTCTTTCGCTATGTGGACCCTCACAAGGCGTTTGCCACTGAGATATAGTGGAAACAAATACTTTATGAATCTCTCACAGGCCTGACAAGTGAAACAGTGTGGGCATGGTTCTCTTCCTACATATCCTTAAAACAATCTCAGGCTGTCAGGAACATGTTTGAGCGTGTATTACAATAAAATTCCCACTATAACGCTGTAGCAGACATTTTAACTGCCCAAATAACAATAAGAATTAAAGAAGGAATGAGAAATCTGCAGTCATATTGAGGAGTTCAGTCCTTAATATGACTGTCCTGTTCCAAAACAGTGACAAAAAATGTGGATGTAAAAAATGTATGTGTGTTTGTTTTGTTAATGGTGTAAGACCTTCAATTATTTTTTCTTTAATACATGCAATCCTATAGTTTAAGCAAAAGCTTGTTGAGCATTGCAAGTGTTCAGCCACTTATTGTATGCTTTTGGTTGTGTGTTTTCAGGACAAGCCCTCCCTACTGCTGCGCTGACTTGTATTCCCTACGAACAGGGGAAATGGTCAAGTCAATTCAGTTCAAGACTCCTATCTATGATCTTCACTGCAACAAACAGTATGTTGTAACAACTAAAGTAATATTTTAGGATTTATTTATCAGAATTTTGATAATGATCAGTTCATTTCTCCTCCCGCAGTATTCTTGTTGTGAGCCTGCAAGAGAAGATTGCAGCATTTGACAGCTGCACCTTCACCAAGAAGTTCTTTGTTACAAGTAAGAATTTCAAACACGTGATTTTTAAGACTTAGAGTGTTGGATGCTTTGAATCCCAAAATGATTCACAGTTTGTGCACATGTAAACTAAACTTATGACATGTGCGTCATTACGTACGTCTGTACGTAATGTAACACTAACACTGGCAAAACATGACACAGTGGCTCACGGGCATCACACAAGCGAAACAAACACAAAGCAGATCACTGATTATCATACAGCCAGCCACCAAGGCCTGCTGTGATTTGTGACTAATCCGCTTTTATCAGAATTCGACATGAGGCCCTCCGTTTGAAGATCAACACAGGAAGAACTGTTTACAACACAGCACTTGCGCCCTCCTGGCTCTACCTGCCAGTCTGCTCAAGGAGGCTGTGAAAGAAAGGCCAAACTGTATTACGAGGCCATTGCTGTCCACTTAAGTCAATGACTGGAGTAAACTGACCTTACTGGCTGACTTTAATGTGTCTCCTCTTTGTCTGCCTGCCTTCCCTATCAGTGTCTGGACCACAGGAAACCAAACATGCTCAATAGTTATTAATCGTTTCTGAATGCAGGGGCCTCTTCATAATGTTGTTTGGTCCTTTTGGGCTGTAAGAGCAGTAAACAAAAGTTCTTCTTATGTGGGCAGCTCAGCTTTAGAAGAGCTGTTCTGCAGTTGTTGTATGAAAACATATTTTGGCATTGGGTTTTCAAAGGTATAAAATCTATACAGTAAGGCAGAAAGGTATTTAGCAGCCGCATATTATGTAAGTTGTCCCACTTAAAAAGATAACAGAGGTCTGTTATTTTCATCATAGGTACACTTCAACTGTGAGAGACAGAATGTATTTGTATAATGGTGCAGAAAATAAATGGTAAATGTTCTGAGCACAAACACACACACACTCATACACCAATGGCAGAGCTGCTATGCAGCCGACCTGACACACCGGGGGCAACCTGGGGTTCAGTGTCTCGCCCCAAAGACACTACTACATATGACTGGAGATCTTCTGAATTGCTGGCGACTGCTATACCACCTCAGTCACAGCCGCCCCAAAATAAGTAAATAATAATAAATAAGAAAATAAGTATTTAGCACCTACAAACAAGCAAGAATTCTATCCCTCACAGACCTGTTCCTACTTCTATCCACCACTCATTACCTGTATTAATGGCACATCAGAAACAGTCTGGTGCTGTGAGTAGGTCACATGCTTCATACAGTTACTACTAACAAGAGATTTAAACCAAATATTTGTAGCTGATAGTTTTATTGATCCTTTTTGTAAAACAACATTTTTGTTTGCTCAAAATGCAGGTCTGATAAAATGCCTTATATTTAGCTGCTTTTAGAACTGAACTCTTTAAAATGTTATTCTATCCATCATGCCCCCACCCTACCCCTTCTCTCCACCCAGGATGTCAAACACATGCTATCTCACCGCCTGGATGCCCCCAAGCCTTCGTGAAGCACAAAAGGCTTCTCTGGCATTACCAACAGCCCTTGTGGCTTACCTCAAGCCCCCAACATGGCACACTACATCACTGTCTGCATCCACCTCATCTGCTCCCCGAGCACTAAATTATTGTCAACAAGCCTATTCCCAACACCATGCACTTACATTAGCTTAGTGGGTTTGTGTGTGTGTATGTGTGTAATCATTGTTGGAACAGCATTTTAATGCTGGTATATTTACCGTTTACCTTACAGCAAAAGTGTGAGACACACACCACTCAATTCAGTTTTTGAGTTAGTCATAGTTTGCTCTTATGTGTCTTGTTGTTGTTTAACTCAACATCTGTTGACGTGAGTGAAAAATATTTCATAAATATCCCAGACATTTATCAGTTTGTGAACATAGGCTATTGTTTGTCATTTAGCATTATTGGTTTTATTTTTATTGGTTCTATTTTTATTTCTGCTGACAGCATACTGTTTGTATTTTCTAGTCACTGTGTGCATGTTTGTTTTGGTGTGTGTGTGTGTGTGTGAGTGTGAGTGAGTGACCCCACAGGGATTATTGTGCTGGTCAATCAGCAGAGGAGCCATTCTCCATTTATTGGGTACCACAGTCTCCATTAGGTCATACTGTGCGCACACGCACATGTACCAACTCAGACACGTCAGCCTCATTAGAGTCCCCTTCATCTTCCCAAACAAGAGACTCCCCACAAACACATTAATGGTTTAAGACAGTTTAATGGTCTGGTTTAAGATAGTTATAGACACTCTCTACTATCTACTGTTTTTTTATACTGTGAAACCTTTGGTCATCACAGAGACTTGATAACACTAATGTGGATCTCTGTTGAAATGGTGCCATTGGTGCCCAGTGGTGGTGGTGGTGGTAGTGGTGATGGGTAGAGTTGTGAGTATACACTTGATGTATTGCACAGGTTTTTTAAAGGAAAGAAAAAAACCTTATGTTATAGACAGTGACAGTTTTACACATAGCTGCTTCTGCTGTTTAAATTCAGACACTAATAATGTGAAATTAACATTATCCACAGAGATTCAGATTGAACTATACTTAGTCTCTGTACATTTGTTTTAGTCTGCGGGGTGCGCAGAGTTGTTGTTCAACTGTGTCCTGGAAGATCTAATTTAATTCTATCGACAGATAATAAAGGCCAGACTGTGCCAGCTGAGCTTTGCTTAGTAAGATATGAACTTGACAGAAAACATGATTTGCAGAATCTTGAGAGTTCTCTATAGTTCTTGTATTTATGTCATACATATATGTTTACTGTACCTTTATCATCATAGAGCATATAGAAAATGATTGTTTCTTATTACTTCTTTCTGATGATTTTAAAGATACATGGATGGAGTACATGAGGAAAGGACACTGGCTCGGGGGAACTAGTCAGAGGATACAGAACTATATTCATAGTAAAATAATATCTGACATTTAACACCCCACTCGTACACTCACGTTTTGTCATTTCACCTCTTCCTGTCTTATTTGGGCCAATAAGCTAAATAATGTAGCCTAATAGGCCTGCACCACTCTGCACGGAATAGGTTGCTGTGCCCTGCCTTAGCTGGAGGGGTGTAGCTGCAAACGCTTTTTTTTTTTGGTCATTTTCTCATGTGTAGTTAATGATTGGGCTTTTCAGTGATTTTCTCCACAATAAAAACACCAAAAATACACAATACTTTGTCCATCTACTGCCCCCCCCACACACACACACACACCCGCTCTCTGTACTCACTGGTGCTAAACATCTCGCTGCTCTTGCCACTTTTTTAAATTGTTTAAATAGTGATAAAGAACATCATGGTTTCTGAGCCTGACCACAAGAAAGTTAAAAATAGTCTGCACCTGGAGGCCGCATTGTAGTTACACACTGATCAAAGTCAGATGAGTTAGGTGTGTGGAGCACATTAACAGTGTATTATCACTAGAAGTGTAGCATACTCTGTGCTGACTGAACAAGAAGTCCATATATGTCAAATACCTGCATATACGCCTCTGTTGTACCGCCCCGTTAATGTAGCTGTGTTTCGGTCTTTTTAGGCTGCTATCCCTGCACTGGCCCGAGTCTCAATCCAATAGCTCTGGGAAGCCGCTGGCTAGCCTATGCTGAGAACAAGGTAGTCAAAAACACACGCACACACATCTGCTGTAGAAGTGTCTTATCAGAAAAGCGACATATTTACAGTACAAAAATGCATTTTTATCTATTTTCTGCCTCTTTAATCTGTCTGGATAAACAACTCATTCCAAGAAGAGCCCACTAGAGATGATAACATTTTGAAATTGAACAGATGCACCAAAGTATTCCGTTCTCCTCTGTGTAATGGGATTGTTAAGTATTTACAAAAACCAGAATGTCCTGTTGCACACAGTGCAATGCATTTAAAACGTAATAGTGTTTTGGTGCTGGCGCACTCAAATAATTGACAGATGGGGCCACTGTTTGTGTGACCGCCTCAGGATTTCCAGAAATGACTAAATCTAGTTTTGTGAACACTAAGAGTAACATTGGGACAAAACCATCCAAGTAATATTGTATTTGAAATGAAATCGGTAGCGATTGGCTGTTGGATTGTGAAGCGTTTTTTTGAAAGCAAAGCCAATTTCCTACAAATAGTGGAAAGAGGAGCCTTTTAGATGTCTGTCCTAGTTAATTCCGCCATTTTCTTTCTCTTTGTAGATCTTCTGTAGGTTTACATTGTATGTCCTGTATTTCTTTATTAATATGTATTTTGTTGCAGTTGATAAGATGTCACCAGTCTCGTGGAGGAGCTTGTGGTGACAATGCACAGTCCTATACAGCTACAGTGATCAATGCTGCCAAAGTAGGTGACAACACATATCCACACACAGTTGTTTTTCCTAAATATGGTATTTTCTAGTGTAAAATAAATTCCATTTAGTTGTGTAAAGCTTCTGTAAATGTACTCAAACTGTGCTACTTGTAGGTACTTTTCCTCATTGTGTAGTATTTTGACGGGTTTTACAGTTAGAGTGAATAGCTCTCTGTAGCCCTGGAGGTCTGTTTACCAGTGGTTAAAGCAACTGAACATACTGGATCATTCCAGGATGACTAGCTGTTGTTGTTGCAGTCACAAAGAACTGACTGAACTACTCACGTGATGAGATGTTACAGCAGGATTTTAATCACTGATAATGGCTTTGTATCCTGTGTTGCTGTAACCTTCTGAAAAGCCAAAATGTCTAAACTATAGTTCTGTTATAAGTGAAATGGGATGTTCGTTCAGTGTGGTTTGCAGTTTTTTTCACCATACCAACACTGAAGCCTGGTCAATCCCTCAACTAGAGGAAGTTTAACTAACAACAACATCCCACCCACTGCTAAAGCTCTCTGGGTGGAACTCACCCACTTAGTAATTAATGCTATTCACATGGAAAAAATTGTGACTGTGAAATAGTTTCTTTCACAGGGTGTAGGCCTACTGAACTGAGCAAAGTCATACATCCTGTGCAGAATGGTACAACTAGAAAACTAGATATCAAAAGAACTAGAAGGTTGGGAAGGACTAGAATATGTGAGGTGTATAGTAAAAGAGTATCGATTGGACTGAAAAGCGTCCTGGTTCAAACTAAACCATTTTCCAACTTTCAAGGTGACAGTTGACATGTTATAATCTGTCTTAAAGCCTTGCTCAGCCCATGATACAGTTCTGTGGGCTCTGCCTGCAGCATCTGTAAATGTGCTGACATTGGATCTGCCTGGCTGACTGTAACTGAGCTTATGAGACACTTCATCAACCTGCCTATCTGTTTTTTTTTTCTTGATGGTCTTGTTCCTCTCATCTCCACAGGGAAGTGACTCCTTATCCTTTGATACCAGGTGAAATTAATTCCTGGTGTGATTGTATCCTGCTACAATCTACTCTGTTTCTCCAGTTGGTCTCGGAGGGAACAGAGTGCTAATTGATTTACAAAGAGCAAGTGTATCCCTTTCCTTGTATGTAATGAGTGCTAACAGCTAGTGTGAGTGGAGTCTCATTAGCAGGCTAATGATGGTGTACATTAAAAAGGACACTGTCACTAACAAGTTAGCTGTTTGATATGGGGTAGACAGTAGGGGGGGTGGTATCGATATGCAGACAGGCAGTCTGCTTGCCTGCCCTCTACTCATTTAGGTCCATATATCTCAATATGGATGACAAGGTATCTCCTTCTGGCTTGTGGCGCGACACGCTGGCTTTTAGTGCTGACGTCCAGAGACATGGAAACAAAAAATGCAGGCTGTCTGTTTGTTGGGATGGGGGCGGGGGGGGGTAAAATGTAATGGCTTTTGTTTATAAGAAAGATAAAAGAGAGTGCAACAGCTCCGGCCGGCTGGACGGCTTGTTCCAAATCTTGCCCATATTAAATTTGTTGACTGTCACTCCTTGGGTGTATGACTGAGAAAGACTTTTCACATAAATTAGGTTGTAATTTGTTTAGATGGTGACATCAGGCCATAGCTCTGTGTTTGTGTAAATGCCCGTGTGCTTTTCAGACATGATCTGCCCTCCCCTCCCCTTTACTGGCAAATCAATAGCCCCTGTTTGGACTACCACTAAGATATCCACAACTGCAGTGATTAGAAAACACATTAGTGTTGATCAATTAGGAGCCAAACGCCTCACTTAATAATTGATGGCTCTTTTGGCATTTTACACACACACACACACACACACACACACACACACACACACACACACACACACACACACACACACACACACACACGCA
>JAUMHJ010000005.1:20997132-21012141 GCA_032361105.1 Microctenopoma lineatum | reverse complement strand
GCTTGGCAGATGCTTTTATCCAAAGCGACTTACAGGGAGCTAGTGCTGGGTGTCTGGCTCAGGGACACACCTGGTAGTGGATGGACTAGGAGTCAGACGGGGTTCTAACTCTGCATCCCAGTCTGACGCTTAACCCATTGAGCCACCAGGCCACAACTAGTAACATCTGTCTTTACTACAGGACTTCCTTTTGAACCCCTTTTCATCATGGCAGAATCTTAGGTTCGAAGTAACCATGTTTATCTGAACACAATGGATACAAAGAGCCGTGGGCCATGGCACAGTCAATGAACTAGTAAAAATGTTAGAGGTAAAGATAAAATACAGCATCGATTCCCAACTAACCGTTCCAATCCCCACTAGGGGTCGCCAAAGCTTCATGTTGGGTCGCAAGGACGATCTTAATAGAGGCAAAAATATCCAACGTTACATTTCAACATTAGGACATGTCCAGAGTGAAGTGATATTTATGGTTGGGAACGGACAAATGACTTTTAAATTAACCGTCGCACCTAGCGGAGATATTATATACAGTATATGAAGCAGCTTCAGGAGGAGGTGAACTCCTGGTTTTCAGACATAAATTTACACGTCACAAAGATGCATGGACCAATTTCTCGAGGATGTGGAATATTTTCCAATGATTATCTCAAATTCCACCTCACTCCAAGATTTGAAATTCATCCTGCCTTTTGCAAAAACATACCTATTAGTGCAAAGACTTTCACATACACAATCTGATACTTGGGAGTTCTGTTGAGGAACGGAATACACGCTGATCTGCATATTACGGTCACAGCTTGAATGAACATGTAGCTGGGAGGGGAGAAGGTAGGGGCTTTCAACAAATTCACTGGTAGATAGGGGTCCCTTGGGGAAAATTGACTTGTACTACAGTGCTGGCTGCTATAATAAAAGTAATAAAAAAGATTACATATAACACCATGATCTGTAACACACAGCGCAACCCCTGTTGGCTTAGAAGCATTTAAAAAAGTGACACAGGCACATAGACACAAATCAGTTCCTAAAATGTTTCAGCCTGCAGTAGGAGACTCATTTGCCATGGTAAGAGTTCTGAGAAAAGAACATGAATCTCATCAGACAAAATTCTGGGTGCTTCTCTGAGCACAGACAGCCCATAAATGACCTGTGGGGGGAGCCTTTCTGACCTGCCCATCACCTTCATGGCAGTCTGTATAAGATGAGCAATCTTCAAATAGGTTAGCTTGATAAAAAATCAAAAAACATTGTTTTCCTCCAAACACCCTAAGCCCCAGTGTAAGGTAAGTGGTATAAAACTATCTACTGTACATCCACTGTAAAGAGAGACTGTATTGTCATAACCTAAAGGCTGTTCCCCAAAGAGGAAGCCACTGGTCCAGAACTGGAATAAGAAGGCAAGACTAAGCTGTTATGTTGCAGAGTAATAACTGTAGTAACAACTGTTTAGCTGTAATGATGAATATTATCTATTGAGGAAGAATAACTACATCAGGGGGAGCAGCATCATAAAATTCATAGCATCACAAATAAGGAGTATTATCTGATCATTTTAAAACTGAATCTAAAGACATCAGCCTGGAAACTGAAGCTTGGATGGAGATGATCTGTCAGTGGAGTATTATTGGAAAGCATTCTTCCAGAATAAGTTAAGACCAACAAAGTAAAGCCTCCGGAGTATCCATCACAAAGCTTTATGAAGGACATAGAAATTCTGACAATTTTACATTTAAACAGTATTTTTGGCCACACAAACAATAAGCCTTCCAATAATAAGAAATAGTAATTAACTAATTAGTCATGGTCTTGCTGTCTCTGCCAGCTTCTCCAGCCAGTCTGAATGGGTATAGCCTACTGGATAGAAAATTAAGTCTTTAGCTTACAACAATTCCAGTTGCCACTGAACAGCTGAGTCAGCTTTGAGAAAGGTCATACAGAGAAATTGCTTTTGAAAAGCACAACATTTGATTCACATTACACATTTTATATTCCAAGCCTCCAAGTATCAACATTAACAAATATGAACCTTTTTCAACTAGTTGGGTTTTCCTTATAGTAGATGAAATGATTTTTGAATGCATTGAGCCAACATGTATACACTAAAAAAGTACCTTTTTTTAGGAGATTTAAAAACTTAAATTCAAATAATTTCTTGTTAAAGGTTATGCAGATACAATGGAAGAAGTGAAACACCCATAAGTACTTTTATGGTTTCTACTTCTGCTATTTATCTTAAGATGTAAGATTGCCTAGCAACCAGACCCATGGTGTTTAAAGAATATCTTGAGAACAAATGAAAAATAATGAATTCCAGGTTGAGCTTTGTGATAAGCAGCAGTGGATTTTAACAGTGACGCATTGAGGCACCAGTGACATGCTTGTTATTTTAGACAGATTTTATATTAAGTGACACGTGTTATAAGGCTGTTTACCCTGATCATGATGTTTGTGTCCAGTATACCTGGACTCCAGCCTGAAAGAAAGGGACAGTAGATGCTTTGTATGTGTGATCTACCTTGTCCAGCTGTGTGTTTCATGTGTTAGCTTGTGATGGTCCATGTTATGTATGTGTGCAAGTGTGTGCTCATGTATTTTATGCTGTGTGTGTTGTGTGCATGTGCAGTTAATAAAGAAGCTGCTGAAAGATGTCTCTCACCCTATGACCTGTAAGCCCCCCAGAAGCCTTCCCTTACCCAGACTTATGAATAAACTTAGCAGCTTTATCTGAACAGGAAGAGGATAATATTGCAGACAAAGACAGATAAGACGTGGTTGTCTAGATGCCTGTCTTACCCCAGTCTAGCCTCACCAAATTCACACCCAAAACACAATCCAGCCCAGAAGTACACTAAATCATCAAATCACATGCTCAGACAAATAGTTTAGTTTCTTTTTTACTAAAGATACATGTTTTCTAAACCATTTGTAGTCCTTTACATTTCTTGTGTGGGTTGTGGAAATAAATTGGATAATGGATTTAAAGTATGTTTTAAATGCTATCTACATTTTTATATAAGTATAGGCATCCAAGAATAAAGTCCTAGTGTTTATCTAATGCCAGCAGAGGTGTCAAAAGTACTCACATTTTCTACTTAAGTAGAAGTACAGATACTTGTGTGAAACCATACTCTGGTAAAAGTAAAAGTACAGATGGAAATCCTTTACTTAAGTAAAAGTACAAAAGTACAGGTTTCGAAATGTACTTAAGTAGAAAATTAAAAAACTATTTTCACCTGAAATGATACAAAACTCCTTTTGATGTTGTTCTACACATATAAAATCCATGACTTTCTTCTTTTGTTTACAACCTGCACTGTGTTGGTTGTGATTGAACTATGGATTTACCAATCAGGTTTTTGCTGGCGATTCCGATACGATCACCAATGATCACTGATATCAATCGTTTGGATTGTACACTTTTTAAATTATTATAGCTATAGATTGGTGTGTTATGTGCGGTATTTAATTATAATGCTCCAGAATGAGACCTGGTAAGTAATCAGTGTGTGAATACACCCCCCACCCCACTCCATCCCAAGAAGTCAGGTAAATTTGATTTAGTTAGACTTTTTGTAGAGTGCCAGATCACATTAGAAGACACCGCACTCAGGACCACTGTCTGACATAAAATATGTGCTGCAGCTGATCAGCTTTTAAAGGCAATCACATTCTTTGTCATGGAAATCGTCCGATACTAGATTAAAGTTAACACAGCTCATGTATGATCAGCACTAAACATTATTTATTTAAATATGTTCCTCTTTATGTTCGCTGCAGCTGCAAGACAAATTATGGTGTTAATGTAAATGTACCTCTGAATGTCAACGGGATACAACACTGTATATCTTGACTCAACTAGGTACCTCCAGGTTTACCTAAAAAGTTAAAACAATTGAAACAGTTTAAAGAACTAAGAACCTCACTATTCACAACATAAAGAGCAACAGAAGATCTTTCAGTGTTGTTGAATTTAATGACTCATTGTTGTTATTGTTTCTCTGAAGTTTAAAGTAGTTAGTGCTTTCAATTCTCTAAGTCTTCCTTACCTGTGGTTTTCAGAAATATTTGGTGGCCAGTTGTCACCAAGTAACCAATTAAAAATTGTGTACTGTGTACTGTAAATCAGTTGTCACTTTTGTCATTTAGAACTTAAAGTGAAAGTATGTCTTACAACAAGATTTAAGTGCTCATATGAACACTCCAAAAGGTTTTTAACATTTAAGCTTGGTTTGTAGACAAGGCCCATCTCGTAGTTTCTTGCACTACAATAGTAGTGAGTTTCAGTACAATGTTAAGCACTGCCAGCAGACTCCACAGGAAGTGTAGAAATATTCCAAACACACTTTCAATCCATATGACTCATTAACAGAATGCCAAATGTAAATGACTAATACACATTTATATTTCACCTAAAAACAGCACCAGACGTGCATCCAAAAGACAGATCCTCAGTTTCCTTTCTTTGGATTGAAGGCATGTAATGACATTAGGATGAAATTATTCTACTATGCAGGACTTATTTAGTTATTGTGTTTTTTTTCTAAGCTGCCTGTAGTGGAGTGTCCCATAATTAGAGGCCTCTTAATTTGATCAAAACCCAAATCCTAAGTGACTGGTTCCTTGGTCTGACTCTAAGTGAAGTCCTTCCAAGGGGTTAGGGAACGTGGCCTTTACTGAACTACCTTCTTAGCCCTACTGAGACTTCTTTCACAGTGGTCAGGCTTAACATGGCAAAAACAAGAAATATAGACTTAGCAGGAAACAATGATATGACTCAAGCAGAGCCTGGAAAGCCCAAAAGTTTTGGCTGGGAAATGTTATGTAAGAAACCCCAGTGGGTTGTGTGTGTTGGCTACTCTACAGAGAGCAAACTGGTGGCTGCTCGCTCTTGGTGTGGCGGCTGGCGCTTTGTGGCGCTTCGGTGGATCTGTGGATCTATTCCTAGTGGTGTAATTAGAGGGGTGCAGATGAAGTGCAGTGGCAAAGAACTCTCTTTAACAGCTGCAATGTGTGTGTGCTTGTTTTCTTTTACGTCTCGTCGTCTTCACTCGTCCTTAACGATCCTTGACTTGATTATTGGGTACAATGCCAAGGTCAAAATACACTTATGTTTTGATGGCAGAGATATTGTCCAGCAATTCTTCTGATTATGTTTGTCACTAGATGGAGTGATTGATACAGCAACTATGGAAGGCCCCACCCTCAGCTTTTTATTCTCTCCAAAACATTTCCATACAGTCTAAGTCTGATACGGATCAAGCATTTTACATGCCCTGAAGGAAGAAGTTTGTTTAGTGAAAGATCATAATTTAGCCATATATATAACTAATGTTCATCCTGCATTTAAATGTTAAAAAAATAACTTTTGTCTTATATATTTAAGTAGATGTTAGTTGTATATGTGAGGGTGGGATTTTAGTCTACAGAGAAAACATTTTCAATAATTAGATATAATTAGATTCTGTGGTTAAGGTTAAGTTAAAATCAGTGTAAGATTGTGGTTTTGGTTTAATGTAAACATTTAAACATGTATCAAATCACATTTTCTGAATTTAACTATACCACCATCCCTCTCTAACCCCAACCAAGAGCCTAAACACAAGCTGTAGTTAGATAGTTCACTGTGAGGTACATGTACTACTACTTTAATACATCATCACATTTGTGAAATACCACATTCCTTGTTGTTAATAGAAAATGCAATTCAGTTGCTACACGTCTGCTGTTAGTTATATAAAAATGCAATTACAGGCCATAGATGTACACATAAAGAACTGATTTTGACAGTAGGAAAACTACATTTGTCACTTGTCTAGCTGCTTGTACTTTGACCAGAAATTAGTTGAATAAATTATATTTAAACTCAATGAAATTATACATCTACAGTTGTGCTGTGAAGAATCTTTCATTTCTCCATTCAGTACACAATAATTCCAAGTAGCCTGCCACACAATCGGAATTTGATTTTTTTTGCAGCTGTCTAACTTTTCTAAAGTTTTGCCCCATCAAAGCCAGAGGTAATGGAGGATGAATCGAGACTGACTTTCCCCACATAGCACTGTCCCATAAACTATGTTCTTGGTTTAGTAATAGGCCTGTCTAATGAGTAGCCTGACCCACCGAGCCTGACCATGGACCCAGCTGTGCCATGAAGGCACCTCTCCATGGTGTAATAACTCTGTCTCTCCATCTTACTGATGTCTTAAAAGAAACCAGGCTGTTGCAGAAAACTCTGGAGCCACACACAAATGTTGAACATGGGTGGAATCCCTTGCATACAGAGATCCTCATTTCAACTTAACTAATCCTCACAGCCACATCCTCTGCATGGTGTCTTCACACCGATGGTAATTAGTCTCACAGCTGGTTCCGGTGTGATTTGTAACAGCTTCTTTCCAGTAATTTCAATGGGGACATGAAGAGTTTATTTGTTGTCTCAGAATTTTACAGTTTTTACCAAACATTGTTAAAGACCTTTTCAAACCTGTAATACTTTGACCGTGGTTACAGTTTCATAAAATACTGTAGTATCATATGTTGTCCAGAAAAGCAGAGGCAGAAATACCAAGACAACGATGATAAAAAATCTGTTGTTTAAAGAGCCAATTAATGCAAATATAAAAATGCATGTTTGTTTTCAGACAAGAGGCACAACAGAGACATCACCACTGACATGTCTCCCCTTAATATGAAAACACTCACAATACAGAACACCACATTTTTAGAGTAATACATACTGAAGGGGAAATATTTACATGGGTTCAGTCTTGGAAAAAAAAACAGTGATAAGAATAATGATGAGAACATAAGAGAATAATTGAGCCAGAGAGTCACCATGATTCAGGTCCTCTGGAAGGTCTGGCTGAAACATACCCCATGTTCCTCCATGCTGGACACCTCAGCAGTGTGGAGTCACTGCCAGCCCACACAGTGGTAACATGCCGGCTATTTGTAATGTCTTTACGGTATGTGTGTAGGTGGGTGGCTTAGTAGGGAAGAGGTGAGTTGCTACATTTCTTTTTCTCATAAATTGGGGACTGTGACAGTTTTTATTGTCAGCACTGGCCTTCTAAAGGAAACTTGGCCTAAAAATCTGGATTTGACAATTTATTTTACTCGTTTAATATTGTAGCACACAAAAGGTTTTTAATGCATTTATAATGCAAAAATATCATGTCAGATCAAGTCATCAGTGGTATTGTATCCCTTAAAGAATAAAAAAAATACTTGCAGACAAATCTGCTACTGCTGGAGCCTTACTAGCAGTAGCACCACAGGAAAAACTACTGGTTTAGGAGACTCAAAGGGCTTTGCCCTCAAAGCACCCCTAGAACAGTGCTGGACTGTGAGGCAGGCTTAATACATTGAAGAGACACTGAAAATGTTTTCATAGGAACAACTGAGGTGCTATTATGTTCTATTATTATGGTATGTAGTTGTCTTAATTCATCCATTTCCAAGTAACTTTATTTTTCTCATGAAATTTGTACCATTATTCATTGAAGAAATAAAAATCTTGAGCCTAAAGTATTTCTTGTTCACAAGTAATGGACGAATGGAGCGGGAGGTCGACAGACGGTAATGCGGGCTCTGCACCAGTCCGTTGTGGTGAAGAGAGAGCTGAGCCAAAAGGCGAGGTTTTTGATTTACCAGTCGATCTACGTTCTTACCCCCACCTATGACCACAACCTCTGGGTAGTGACCGAAAAAGCAAGATTGCAGATACAAGTGGCCAAAATGAGTTTCCTCCGCAGGGTGGCTAAGAGAAGGCCCCGGGGCAGACGCAGGACACGCTGGGGGGATTACATCACCTGGCTGGCTTGGGAACTTGGGCTCCCCCCTAGTGGAGCTGGAGCCTTCCCCTTAGACTGCTGCCCCGGCAATCCGACCTCGGATAAGCATCAGATAATGGATGGATGGATGGGAAAAAAAATATTCTGTGCATCATGTCCCCCCATGATTCAGTAGCTTGTAGATCCACCGCATCAATGAGTAGTAGATGTAGTTGTTTCCTGTTTGATTTATATCGGTCTCACATCCTATTCTTTTTTACAACATTGCATCAGTTCGAGGTTCTTGGCCATGTTTATACACAGCTCTCCTATGGTTCCTGCCACAGCATTTCTCTCAGGTTGAGTTCTGAACTTTTACTAGTCGATTCCTAAACCTTGAACCTTAGTCGTGCTTACAAACAAACTGTTCTTGTTCAGTCTTTCTTTAATTGTGCTGTTATGGACCCAAATGTTTAACATGCTCAGCCTGTAGGCCTGGTCTGAGATGTAGCTTATACTGATAGAGATAAATTTTGTATTTCCCTGAGCATTGCACAGTCTGACCTTGGGCGTGAATGTACTGGGACGTCCCCTCCTAGGAAGACTTGCAACTGTCTGAACCTGACTGAATGTGAATAATCTTTCTTACTGTAGAGTGAAAACCCAGAATGTTTGGAAATGGTTTAACCAGTAGCGGCATTTTCAGTTTTAAGATGTGCTTTAACCACTACTATAATCCAAAGCACCATTCTTATGCATCACACTACTTCACACTACGTTTAGATTGAAGATTAAATTAGGATGAACATACAGAAGTCATCTATATATAATTCAATATCACTCGTCTCAACTTCATCTGAGAACGTGCAGTCAAGGAGCTCATTCGACACTTGCATGTCCACTTGAACAGGGTAACAGTCTGCAGGTACTGCAGCATCCAGGGTTGTACAGTCTCATTATGATTGTGCAACACAGGCTCATACGCACAACATAATTTAATGCAGTCAGTCATCTAAGACAAAATGGGTTTTTGTCACCCTCCATTACGCTCACAAAGCTCTCCATATTATCTTATTATGCCCTATTCTGTTTCTTTTTTGTAAACCTTTTGATGATCAAATAACCAAAGGCTCGTGTTTACCAACACCTAGTAGCTTAACCTCTTAATACCTGCTATGATCAGATTGTTTTTATTCATTTGATTTTACACAAATAAAACAGAATAAAGAGAGAAGGTACTAACTTTTGAACATGACTGTATTTTGTGTTCAAAGTCAACTTTTAAGCATCTTTTCCACCAATGTTGTGCACAAAATTTGGCATATATGTAATTGAAGAAAACAAGCTGTGACCCCCTGATCCATGATAAAAAAAAGCAATACCATTTGCATGTGCCAATCAATGTTACAGTGCTTAGAGCTGACCAGTCAGAATGCAACACAGTCTCATCCAATCTCTGGGTTACTGTCACAGGAGTGGAAATGGCATAGTCCACTTAGGGGAGGGTGGTATTGTATCTAGGCCTCCTCAGGCCACCGGTGTGGATATATGTATGATCATAAAATTACAGGCAGTCTCCTCTATGGGTAATTGCTGTCACATTTATGCATCTTGAATCTTGCATGCAGCAGTTAAAACAAAGAATAGTCTCAATGTTACACATAGAGCTACCTTCTATTTTTTTTTCTTTTAACTGAATGCACAATGGGTGCACTGTGAAGTGTTACCTATGACCAGCGGCTGTGAATGTTAACAGAAGTGACCAGATTAGTTAACAGAACAGAACTCTGGGAAATTTAAGAAAGCCTTTGCAAATGCAAGGAGCTTACCTCTTCAGCCTCACTGTCTGCTTGCTAAGGGGATTAAGAGCTGACAACAGTCCTAAATTCTTTATCAGGAGATTGTGGACTGGTGCAATTTGCTCTGGGGCTTTTTAAATGTATCATCAAAGAAGCCTGGTGCTAAAGTTATCTTTAAGCTGATGTGAGAAAATGCTTGTCTCATGTTGGCTAACAAAAAGAATACAGAGCACACATGTTAGGATAGACTTGGAGTTTGGATTAGGAACAATAAACTGGGCATGTGTAAATTGAAGTGGGAACGGAGGTGTCCTTAACATTTTTACCTGCTTATGCAGAATGCTAATCTTGTGTTACACCCATTGGGTAGCCTTCTGGCATAAAACATCTATATTTTTCTTTTTTATTGCAAATAGGTAAATGCTTCATAAAAACAGGCTTAAGTAGTGTGTTTTCCACTTGAGGTGATGAAAGAACAAGCCTGGAGCTCTGCCTTGAGAACAGTCACGCTTTGTGAACTTGACCGCTACGGTGCCTGCTCCTTGTGTGTCGGCATGACTTTAAAGCTAGGCGAGTTTTGCTCTGTTAAAAGAGCTGGCGTTCCAGCCTAGTAATACCAAACTAATGGCAGCTTCTCAGCTAGGATAGAGACACACACACACGCACACCTTTTTTCATATCTATTAATATCTAAATGCTCACAGGTGGTCTGCCTGTGAAGCACATAGAAAAACACAACACTTGGTTTCAGCCCGCTGTACATCAAATGAACCATAAGCACCTTTTTCCCTTTTTTCCTCAGTTTTTTCTTTTTTTTCACTGCTGCATTCAAACTCCCCCGTTTTCCCTTTCTGTTCTGTCCTTTCTTTTCCTCTGTAAAATCAATTGTGAATCAGTTTTAGGGATTCAGGGCAAACCCCTGTACAACTTCCTTTGAAGTTTTGGTATTTTTTTCTTTTTTTATTACAAAATACAGCAAGTTACTGGCTGAGGTCATGAATCAAGCCAGATCATGAATCAATGCCCTGCTCGGGCAGAAAACAGCAGTCAGACATTCACACAGGTTTTTTTTTAATATTGTAAAAGCAGGCCCAAGATTATTGTCAACATCCTTCAAAATGTGGACACTGACTTCCTGTTTTCATTGTTGAACATTGGAACATTGTATTAAGTTGTGCACACCTTTCTTGCAATAAAAGAATACCTATCTTTTTGGTCTTTGTTGACAGGCAGTCTTGTTACCTTAGTTGGATGTTGTGTTTAATACTTGAAATATTCAATATTTTTTATTTTCTGCTAGACTAATATGTTGGCATCTTGAAAAACAAGATAATAGCACCGCCAACACATGGTGGACTCTAGCTAAATCTTCAGCTTCAACTTAAACCTGTTCATGTTGATAACCTAGTCCTAGTCAGCCTAAAGCCAGTCCGATATATTTGAATGTGTTGACTTTGTCGTTTGTACCAGTTCTCATTTCATTTCTTAATTTCTTAACATTTCTCAACAGGTTGGGATTAAAGATTTACAGTTTTTGTTCATCTGTATTGCATGAATCTAACCCTACCCTATGTACATATAAATGACACCCCTTTCCCCCGTCCTTACCCCCTCAAACTGTCAACCTTGTAGACAAAGCCTCTTACGGCCAATAGTCTCTTATATGTGCTGGGATCATTTGCTCTGAAATGCATTCGTCGTGCTAACAGCAGTGCTATCTGAATCCCTCAACTACTCCATCTTGTATGCTTTATGCTTTACAGATGGTTATAATTTGGGATTTTCCTGATTTTCAAAGCTTTTTTGAGCCTAGTGTTGCTAATTAAAAAGTGCACTAGTTTTGTTGTGGCCTTTTTGGTTGCCAAGTAGGGAAATCACTGCCTTCTTTGTTGCTCTTTCCATTTCTTTCTAAACTTTCCTCTCTCCCTCTCTCTCACTCCTTTGTTCCATCTGTCCTAGTCAAGTATAAAGCTAGCCCCATCAATTTGTACATTGAACATCATCCCATTATTAATAAGATTGAGCAGATGTTTTTTGTTTGGATGGTCAGAGACGGGGCAGCAATGCCTGCAAAAACACAAAAAAAGGTAGTAAAAAAAGAGAAATTCAATGTTTATGGAAATGATTATATCACTTCCCTCATCTCCCATATGGACGCATGTCTTGCACATATGGCAAATTAAAGGTCATCTCTTCCAGTTTAGTGCTCGTTTAGTGCGTATGCCAGCAGTTTCGTTACTAAAACATCATAAATAACACTGCAACCCCTGGGACGAGGTGTTATAAATAGGACGTGTCAAACCTTGCTCCATCCAGCCTCTGGTTTCCCCAAAACCCTCTCTTTTCACCCACCATGCGGCTCAGCTACTTTTTAATTTGGCCTTCCCACTGGCTAACCGACTGACGCCTCTCGGCGAGGGCCTCTGTATTTCAACAAGGCCACAAAAGCCCCAGTCCTCGGGCACTCACGCTCACAAAGCTCTCCAGCCTTTCTAAGTTTTTACTTTTTTGGAGCCTAGACTCTACCATCAGCAGAAGAGAAATGCCAGCCCTGGCCAGAATGCAGCGGCCAAGTCTCATCTGTCAGAAACCCAGGGGCCAGATTCTCCAGCCACTTGGTGGGTGGGGCTGGTCCGAAACGGAGAGAAGAGGACGAAAGGAAGAAAGAGTGGAGTGTGGGGGAGAGAGATTTTGAGAGCGAGAGGAAGCTCCCAGATAAACAGACCGCAGCGCCTCAACTCCTAATCACCCTGCGCTTCCGTTTCCAGACTCTATAATTAGAAGGGCCCCGTCCCTTTTTTCTCTGTATTCCCAGTTGACGCAAATGCTTCTTGTGGCTTGGCACCTCGTTTGGGGCGTGGGTTTTCAAGAGTTTACAGGCCCTGGGCCTTAGCTCTCTGGCTTTCTGGTCGCTCTGATACAGCATGAATAGCTAACCACTGTCTTAATGCACACTTCACTTGGCTTCTTCTCTGCCTTCCTCCCTCCACCGCTGATAATCTGCATGACCCCATCACTCATCCACTCTGTACCTCTGTAGGCTCTTCAACATTTTTAAATATAATTATTCACTCATACACAAGTCTTAAAACATTTTTCCACTGAACGAGTGAATGTGCAGAATTTTGTAGCATACTGCGTTTTTTCAAGAGACAAAGTGTTTTTCGTATCCTCGCATGTGTTGCTGAGTCCTTTCAATCTCATGCCATTTCTGTGTCCTCTTTTCACATTTGACATGCCACCCAATGAAGTCCAGCCACTAATTTAAACCTACTGCAACCTCCACATAAGAGATTCCATGGGGAAAGCCTCAGAGGAAAGTTACTAACTACTTTATTATTATGTATGTCTGGAAGGCTTGAAAGTACTGAGCCTTGGTCATTTATTTCACATCTTGCACCCTGAATCAGTAATTCATTTCATTGTATTGCTTCATAACATTTTATGTTGCTGCCCATTCCATGGGTGTGTTTTTTAACATCTCAGAAGGCTTCTGGGACTGTGTTTTGGGTTGCACTTTAAAAGTTGTACTGCGTTTTTCATAGCTGAGCCAACTTAAATCTTGGTTTGTTCTGGTGTGGTTTGTTGAGCATGTTGTTTATGGTGAGGGCCTATACTTTCTGGAGTTTGACAAGCTTCGAATAAAACAGGACCAAATGAATGGGCCTGTCAGTGGGGGTTACACTTGTGCTGAGCTGTGGTTCCGTATTTCGATGAATCTCAATATGCACGCATACACCCATAACCATACACGGATGTATGACTCCATGGATTCTGTCTTTCAGAGACACCCATCATCTTGTCTGTGCTTGAAGAAGCACACGACTCAAGCCCTGCTTTTAACCAGACTGACTTATCATGTGAGGGTAGGCTGCGTTTTATGACAGCAACAAATGATAGCTGGCTTTGTTTTAATGTGATGGTTTGTTTGTTTTAAAAGCACAGTAATTCTGTCATGCCGTCTAGCATGTGTCCTGTGTAGTTGTGCTGGCTGTCTTCATGTGAACCACTGGAGTGAAATACAGTTGAAATATTTTTGTTTGCTTGAATTTTATCAGTTTACCAGTGTAGCAGCTGCAGCCTTTAAACACACTGGCACAGTAACAGTTTTTGGTCAAACTTTACATAATTAAACAAATGAAACTCTTTTTACTAGCTTTTAGTCTTTTTGCTGACTGGGGCCAGCATCAAAACACATACCCGATCATTTTGAAATGACGTCAAGCAAGAAATCAAGCATTTTTATAATCTCTTCTGCTAAGCTATGTCTTTACTTTACTTTACTTTACTTTGCTTGGCAGATGCTTTTATCCAAAGCGACTTACAAGGAGCTAGCATTGGATGTCTGGCTCAGGGACACACCTGGTAGGGGACAGATTAGGAATCAGATGGGATTCGAACCTGCAACCTTCTACATCCCAGTCAGGCCTGTGTCTGTGCATTATAGTACAAAGTTTGGGTGCCATCTGTGACTTTCTTCCTTTCTTTATGGTCAAGACAAAGTATTTCCACCTTTTTGGATTCTCACTCGTTTGCACTCCTGATATGTATGAGACTAATGAGGTGTACAGTACAGTATTGAAAGTGTACAGTACTCAAATTGAAAGCAAAAATGCGAAAATGTTTTTTCTTGCTGATGACTTCATGTATGTTTTTTTGTAGGAATGCTGCTGGTGACTGCCGACACTTTGGGCCACGATTTTCATGTCTTCCAGATCCTCACCCACCCATGGGCTTCCTCACAGAGTGCTGTCCACCATCTTTATACCTTGCATCGTGGGGAAACTGAGGCCAAGGTCTGAAATTAACAAGCACATACAATCATACATGTAGTTAATATAAGTACTTTGGGCAGTTTGGAAAACTATTCTTACTTATACATTAATTTTCACTTCTGAAAAAATACTTAATTGATTCCAACTGTAATCATTCAATCTTTTATATCAAGTATCATTTGAGGCAATAACTTCAGGGATTTTAACTGACTTTCAATACCAACAACCCACCTCATGTCATTCCATAGTATTTCTATGTGAGTATGGTCAGGACTTTTAACCAGCCACATTTCTTCATCTTAAACCATTTTTTGGTAGAGTCTAGCCAACAAAAGCTCTAATTTAGTCTCATCACCCTCCAGTAGCCTTTTGGCTTATTCCCCTAACACTAAGGAAACTTTAGACATGCAGTACTTTACTTTTACTTTGCTTGGAAGACGCTTTTATCCAAAGCGACTTATAAGGAGCTAGCGCTGGGTGTCTGGCTTAAGGACACACCTGGTAGGGGATGGACTAATAGTCAGACGGGGTTTAGAACCTGCGACCTTTTGCATCGCAGTCTGACGCTTATCATCTAGTGCTTAATACCGTATTTTCCGGACTACGGAGCGCACCTCAATAAAAGCCGCACCTACAAAGTTTTAAAAAAAACATGGAAAT
>JAUMHJ010000005.1:20971793-20997032 GCA_032361105.1 Microctenopoma lineatum | reverse complement strand
GCCGCACCTAAATATAGGCCGCTTGGTTCAAAGCATGGGAAAAAAGTAGCGGCTTATATTCGGGAAAATACGGTACACAACTTTTGTTAAGTTTTTCTCCTCATGGATTATTTAATGTTTACCTTGTCTACTGTAAGAAAGGCTTTTAGTTTATTAGATGTTCCCAGAGGTTTTGGTGTGATCTTTGCTGGTTGACCACCTGTGGAAATGGTAATCGTGCTCCTGAACAATCTTCCTGACAGTAGATGTCCTTGTACATTATTCTATAATGCGTTCCAGCCTGGTGAACATCAACATCTGTTCTTCTTCTAAAGTTTTATTGATTGTATATATATTTATGCAGAATTTAATTGTAAATACTAAAGAAAACAGTCAAGTGCCACTGTATATTTTTGGAAGGTGACACAATTTGCCACCACAATTTATTTGAAATGGAATAATCATGCGCCTTAATTATTTTACAATTTTTTCTGTCTGTTTCAATTTAAAATATTTTTATGTACAAATATATGGACATCCTCGTGTAACCCTAAAATTTAAGTTTTAAATATTGCAAATCCTTTACAGTTATATACTCCTGAAGTCTGGACCTTGCAGTTTAGAGGTCCCCAACCACCAGGGCATGTAACAGTCTGTGGGTCATTTGGTTTCCGGGCCGCACAAAAAGAATGCTAATTCACCCCCAGTCGCTAGTTCAATCAACAGGCTGCCTGTTTAACCCAGCAGAAGTAGACTGACTCCAAACACACACACGAGTGATAGAGGAGTAGTAATAATAATAATTGAGAACCACTGGCTTAGTGTATAGTCTCACTTTATTATGATCATTATTGACATCAGTGGCTTCCATATCCTCATTTGACCAGCTAATTATGCCAACAGGAAATCTGTTGACGGGTATTAATTGTCCAGATCTTGTTCTTCCCATTCAGCTGACCTCTGAGGACTTACTTGTTGCAGGTATTTGGGGTTTGGTTCTTTCCTTGTGGGCTCTTTATGATTCCCATTTCCGTGCTGGATTCAAAGATACCTATCATGTAGCTATCCTTAATGTCTGCTCAATGCCATGCTCAATGTTTCCTTCTGGAAGTACGATTCCTTCAGTCCTGACTACTTTACCCCTCTTTGTTACCATCCGACTACACTTATCTAGTCCTATTGACAATCCAATCTCATTGCTGTAAATCCTGATGGTGTGAATCAGTGAATCGATGTCTCGTTCACTCTTGGCATACGGCTTGATGTCATCCATATAGAGGAGGTATCTGCTGTTTACCCCATTCCGTAGTCAGTATCTGTAGCCAGCCTTGATGATTATCTGGCTGAGGGGGTTTAGACTTTTACAGAACAGCAGTTGGTACAAGGCACCTCCTTGGAAATTCATGCACTTGATGGTAACCTCTGCAATCAGCTTGAAGTTGGCCTCTATATTTGTTTTCCACAGCTCCATTGAATTCTAGTGAAGGTTCTTAGATTCCTGTTGATCGTGTACAGTTCCAAGCATTCTAGTATCCAAGTGTAAGGCATTGAGTCATAGGCTTTTTTTTAAATCAATCCAGGCTGTGCTCGGGTTGGTATGTCTGGTTTTAGCCTACTTATATTACCTGCCATGATGTGTGACAGGAGCTTCCATGTTTTGCAGAGGCAGGTTATAGGTTGGTAGTTGGATGGGACCGGACTTTTCTGGGTGTCTTTCAGTCAGGACTGTCCTGCCTTCAGTCAGCCATTCTGGGTGGGTCTAATCCAATGGCAGATGGTTCACTGGTTCTGCCAGGTTCTTATAAAGTGCAGTTCACTTCTTTAATCAGGAGGCAAGGATCATGTCAGTGCCTGGTGCTGTCCAGTTCTTCGTCCTTGAGACTCTCTGCCAATTTGATGATTATTGGGGCTTGATCAGGGAGGTTGCTGTGATCTGCTCTCTGATCCACAAGCCAATGCATATTGTCGTTATGTGATACTTCGTTCTCACATATGCTTTTTCAGTATTGCTCATTCTCTAGCCTTGGTAGGTCCATTGGCTTGCAGTTTCTAAGGCCTCATCTATGGACAGTTTGTTGCACTTTTTAGGTATCCCTTTTTTCATCACACCTTTCTGTAGTTCTGATAGCTGGCTAACCTTTCTTTGTGCTGCCTTAATTTTAGCCTCTAACCATCCCTTGCAGGAGGGGTACCGCTCCTTGCGGCTGTTGTTCATTTTATAGCCAAGCACCTCAAGGATCACTGTTGCTGTGGTGTAGATCAGCTGGTTGGTGTCAGTGATGGTCGAAGTAGGGATTGTCCGTAGTCCCTAATCCTCTAGTAAACTTTCTGAGCGTACCTCACTAATTCTTGGTAATTGTGTCAAAGGGTTTCCATCTTGATTGGTCTTATTTCTCAGCTATGTTTTTCTGTGATACTGGAGGTAGACACAGCGTGAGTAGCTTCTGCCGAAGGAACCCTATTGGAGGTTGATGGTAATAATGGTAACACTCCAAAGACCCTCCTCTCAGTTCTCCACTAGTCGAAATTCACATCAATCCAAACGACAAATATATTTTACCAACGAAAAGACTTGGCATATATGCCTTTTCACAAAAATAATAATTGTAGTTTATTAACTAGGAATCTGGAATCATACATTTATCCCATAGCTCTTTACCCTCAGAAAATCCACATTGAGAACACACAGTACCAACTCCACACAGCAATGTCCCAACTGCATTCATATGTCCATCCTAATTTTAGATAAAATTTAGATTAAAAATATTTGTCTTTGACAAGAGCAGTAATTTTCTAAATTAAGAAACTGTGCACCTCTTTTGTGTCTCATTAAATCTTTTTAAGTGTGACATGCAGAAACTTGCAGTGCACGTTAGGAGTGCTTACTCATCAAAACTACTTCAGACCTTGTTCGGTTCAGGATTATTGACTCGGGAAACACGCTATCACAGACACACACACTCTCACAGCCTGCATATAGTTAATGTATGACCAAACAGCAAGTCCGCTGACCGACTGCACACTGAGCCTGCTTTGATCCAGCCCGTTGTAAAGAGAGAATTCTGGCCTTAGTCTAGTGCTTGGGCTAAAGGTTATCACCACACACACTCACAAACTCTCTCTCTCTCGCAGACACATACAAACACACACACACACACTCTCAGACGCACACTGGAGAGTGATAAAGTCTTCAGTGAGGTGGATGGAAAGACGCCTTATCTATCTCCAGCGGCCAAACGTGGCTGGCTTTCAGTGACCTGAGGCCAGGTAAACAGACCTTCAGCTGATAACAGCTGTAAGGGTCTGAAGAATTCAGACGAATAGACAAATTCTGAGCCACAGGGCAAATCACTGAAGTTGCTAAACTTTGCACCCCTACACTGTCAGCTGTGATTTCAGTGATAGAGGTTTATGAAGGCCAGTTCTGTTATTAGGGGTTAGACTAATCCTATTTTTCTTCCTAGGTTTATTAAAGAAATTATTTATTCGATTGAAAGAGACTGGATTTTTAATTGATGCTTTACAATTTGTAACAGAAGAAATACAACAATTTCATGTAGATTTAACAAAACCATTTAATTCTCACAAAAAGTTATATTGAAGTTCAGAAACTTGAGTTAAATCATTAGGTTAACAATAACCTGGTAACTATGTGAATGGGTGGGATTTGTCTATTCGGTGCATATATTAAGCAACCTGGTAGATTTCCTTTTAAAACATTCAAATTGAGTGTTAAAATTGTATTTATTTGGCAAAAAATGTACTGGCACAAAAAAACAGCTCTTGGCAGCACTGTTCTTCTAAATATTGGCATTGGCCTTCAAAACTTCAAAAACATATTGCTCAATTTCTAATGATAAAATTAGACGTATTGCTTGTTTCAACATAATTCAGTTTGACAACATAAGTAGTCTTTATGCAGGTGTGGAGCCAAAGTCTCAAAGTTGAATGCTCTACTACTACTGCCTCGATTACTGCAACTATGACTCATTCATACAGAACAAATTTTGCATATGAAAATCTTTGAAAAACAATCATGGTAGAGTGCAGAAATTAAGCCTCCCAGTGTTTTACATAAAATCACTGTGTCAAGAGTTGGGTGACTATTTCTACTGATGCCACACTACTTGATCCAGGTTACATTGATGCCACACTCAACACAACTGTCCATACCAAAATAGTGCTTATATTATTAAGCAACTGCCAAGTAGCCTGAGCCATTTATTAAACTAAACAAGAATATAACCAGCAGCTTTCAGGTCAACTCAAGACAAGTCAAAATGATACATATTGTATCGTATACATGGACCCAAAACCCAGACAGCTGGAGCTCTGACAGGTCTATTATGAACAATTACGACAAGCACAAAGTAGCCCTTTCTCATCTTAGAGTCATCCCTAATCAAGTACAGCAGAGGTCAGGCCTCCTCTTTCACTCATCTTTGTGAAGTAAAGTAACTGTCTGGTATGCAGAAGATGCCCCATTAACTGTCATTGCTGGGAACAATTACCTAGTCTGATCTGACAAAGGATTAGAAAGGCCTGCAGGTACAGAGCTGTCTCTCCTGCTGGCTGACTTGTTTGTTGACTAAAGAGTTAGACATTCCTCATCTTAACTTTCTGCTAGATCTTTTACTTTGATTTTTTTCCCATCACCTCCTCACCAACTTTCATTTTTATAATATCACCTCATCAGTCTGTCACTTCATTTTCTCCTTTTCTCTCTTCCACTCCCATCTGCTGTCTTTTGCAGCATATGCGGCAGGTTTTCTGCATGCCTAACCTGCTCAGAGAGAGTCTATCTTTCAAGTTTCTCCTCTTCAGCAAGTGTTTGAACTGGCTAAATGGTTGACTTATGCTTCCTTTTCACAAAGCCATCTTAAATAGTGGGCAATAGCTAGCATGGAGGAACTGAATGGTGCTCACAATCTTTAGCCATCCATAAAATTATTTTCCACAAACCCCATGAAACCTAATTTCTACCTACTGGTTCACTTATTTGTTCATCTTTGGCTCTGACTTTTTCTATTGAAAAAGTTCAGAATTCCGTTACTGAAGCTCATATTTTACATGATATGATTGAAACCTATTTTGTGTAGTTTTTTTCTACATGGTCCCATGATGATAACAAAATGTAAATGTGTGATCTCAATAGTTTTTATTCATTTTTTTCCTTTTTTTAAGTTGTTCAAAAGGGTTGAAGAATAGTACTGTTTTATTTTGATCACATTATCATTTTATTTTCCATGTGTTCTGAACTGTCTCTGTCCAGGTCCAGGACATGTGTTTCAGCCAGGATAGTCGCTGGGTAGCAATCAGCACCCTTCGTGGAACCACCCATGTCTTTCCCATTAACCCGTATGGTGGAGTGCCCTGTGCTCGGACTCACATGTCCCCACGGGTTGTCAACCGAATGTCGCGCTTCCAAAAGAGTGCCGGCCTTGAGGAGATCGAACAGGAGCTGAATAGGGCAGCTGCTTTAGGAGTTGGAGGAGGAGGCGGCATAGGAGGAGGTGGCTGCATCCTGGGTGGAGGTGGAGGCATCGGCGGTCGCTGTAGTCCCATACCTGGTCTGTCCAGCAGCCCCTCGGGGTCTCCACTACACGGTGAGGAGCTCAGAGGGAGGGGAGTGGTTATTGCTGTTGATTATTTCTGTGTATTAAACAGCACAGCAAGCAGGTGGTGGATGTTAGCATGCAGGAAGCTACATAAGCACATCCTGGCTTGTTTAGTATTCACACTAAATCTATGTTGGAAACCTGAATTATTCCAAATTAGTTTTAGTATAAAAGGTCTGCTTATGATGATAATTATACAGCATACATAAGACATTTCACAAAAAATAGTAATTTAGACCTATTAATACATGGCCTGATAAAGATCTACCATTTCTTTGCCTCAGAGAGTCAAAGTGATGTTCTAAACAGAGTGGTCACCTTAACTAATTTAACCTGCTCTGTCTGTCCATGTCAGACTGAGCCAATGAGCTGTTAGTGTGAGCTCATTGGTCATAAGTGCTGTCTTTTATCTAGAGCATGGTCCTGTGTGATATAAACTGTGAATACTATGCCAGATAAAGTGCTAACCAGTGAACACTGCACACATTGCATGCCTCATAGGTAATTCTGCCTCTTTCACCCCATATTTTATTGTACAGTATTTATTTTTGAAATATATGTATATATACACCAGTATCCCACATGTCTTTCAGTAATAGCTCCTGCCAGTGTGCTGGCTACTTAGTTACTCTAAGATAACCTATTCTTCTTAAATATGGTAATTAGATTTTAGAAGTAGTTGATTTTTATAGCAAACCTCACATATGCTGGCTTTGCCGGCCTAGCCTGTTTTCACTGACTTTGATTCTTTGCTTGCTTTAAGTCTTTGTTTTGACCTAGCTAGATTCTGCATGTACTCTCTCTTTTCACTACTAATGTGCCCATTCATCCACATTTTATCTATTTGTTTAAATGAATTGCATTAAAAAAAAAATTATTTATATTATAATAATTTTACTAGATGATCCAATTACTTAGCTAATTTGAGAATTAAGAATTATAAGATGTGTCTGTATTCGCTGATGAGATTGATTGAGATGTACAAAATAGCACAAAATAACTTGGTATTGTTGTCTTCTGTTTAGCTTTATACAGAGCATCTCCAACTCTCCTTCAGTTCTTTTTTGTCTCAGTTTTAAATCAGAAGTCCAATTGTGGTTGCAAACTCTTAAAACTGTGGTATTAGGTGAGTCCTATTCCTCTTAACTTCTTAAGATCATTCTTTACAGGGATTTTCTATACAATACAGTTGCTAGAAAAATCATAGGTGCTTTCCCTTGCATATCTAATTCCATTTTAAAAGAAATGTTATTCTTGTAAAGAATAATCTAATTATACAGTGTAATGATAAATTCAAACTCTGGCTTTTGCTCTAAGCGACATGTTGTTTTTTTCACTATTTTGTCGTGTGTTCACAGATACATGTACTTACGTGTCTGTGTACACAAGCATTTGTCCAAATTTAATGCTGAGCGTCTCAAGATCTCTTATGAATTATAGACTCAAGATAAGTGTGAAGCTGCTGTGATTAAGATAGTCAAGCATGTATATTATCCTTGAGCGACAACACTTACTACCGTAGAGATAGTTGATAGGTGTGTGTCCCTCCACCAGAGGGCACAGTCACTGATAGTAACCAGGATGAGATAGAACACTTAGCACAAGCTGTCACCAACTTGATGCAGGCAATCGAGCTCTACGGCACAGTCGACTGAGAAGTCCGGCCATGAAGGCTGTTGACGAGGAGGTCAGATAGGAGAGCTGTCTGATACATGCCAGGGCCCGACGTGAGCTCAGTCCAACCACCTCCGAGTGACGCACTGCACATACTATGAGAACTAGCCTTGTGCTGTGGTTACATGCGAGTCTCGAAGCTGAATTCTTACCAATTCATACTCTGAACACAAATGTGTCACTGTCTATAGAAATAAGGCCCAAGATCACTAAAAGTCTGCTCACAACATAACCTGTGCATGTTGGAGACATGCAGCTAAACAATATCAGAGCCCGAAGAGTAAAAACAAATGTTAATTTGAGCACACAGACATTACAGTGCATAAACATTTAATAATTAGCCATGCTGCAGTTGCATATTGTTATTTCACTGTGTTATTAATCTGGTTGTACAATAACTACATTTAGATACAGGTAATAGATTGTATTTGGAACATTTAAATTCTACCATTTTAGTGTGCCGTAAATCATTTATGAAACTAATTCTGTGAGAGTGAAGACAGTAAAGCCAGGCTTAGTGCAAATCCAGAACACTTTAAAGTGATGAGGAAAAAAGGAGATCAATACACTGATCCATACATGTAAAGACATAGCAAGGAGTGAAGTAGTTGTAGTTGCCATTATTTAGTCAGACATACGCTGTGTGTGTGTGTGTGTGTGTGTGTGTGTGTGTTTGTGTTTGTGTGTGTGTTTCCAGTGACCGGTCATCCCAGTAGCTCTTTTTCAGGGACTCTGATCTGTGTGCCACAACCTTGTCTCCCATGTTTGTCAAACACCATTGTGTTTGACAAACATGAGAGCGCACACTGTCTGTGTCCCCCTAGCTGACATGGATACACACTGATAAACACGCAGTGTGTGTCAGCTGCACTGCTTGACCCCGTAGGTGTTACTGAGTGTAAAATATCACTGTTCTCGTTAATCACGCTTTTCCAGGAATATCCCTGAGCTTTCAGAGGTGTACTACGGCAGGGTGAGGTTCAGAACTTGGTAAACACTTCAGAGAAGCCCTTAACCGGGAAATGACCAGTGAGCAGTTTTACATAACACAACTCTTTAATGCACACGAGTGTAAAGCTGAAGACACCACAAACTGTGAGGACAGGGTTTAGGTCAGTGTGGTGACACTGGCGATCAGGAGAAGGAGAAAACAGTGGGGAGTTTATATATCTATATAATCTATATCTATATCTTTTAAACTTTTTTTAGAGTCAGGTGATAGAAGAAGCTGGGGCGATTAATTCAGGGTCAAGTCATATTCTCTGCCCCAGAAGCCATTCTACACAACCAGCCATGGACACACCCTCTTTCTTTCTCTCTCTCTCTCTCTTTCCTAAGAAATGGCGCCCTTGCTTCCTCTCTCCTTCCTGTCTTCCTTGTCTAGACCCAGACCCCTGTGTAACCCCTACAAGAAAATACAAACAGACACACACATGCATGCGCATATACACACACAAACATTCCCCTGCACTGTGAAAAATAGGCCATCAAACTTTAAAAGCATGTCTGACTTTAGAGAGCCACCACTCTGTTGCAAGGAGAGAAAGAGAGGGACAGAAACATCAAAGTGGGGTGGGAGGTGAAAGTGAGTGAGCAAAATAATGAGGTGCAATTGAGAAAAATGAAGGAGAGATAGAACGGCAGAATAAAGGAGGGGAATGACAGACATGGGGAGAGAAAGATAAGTTTGTAGTAGCAGCGGTGAAAGCCAGGGTCTCTGGGAGCGTGGTCGTAAATCAAACTTTAGTTTCAAAGGAGAGCATTAGGGCCACCTGTCAACAATTAGTCCTCGCAGTTATACCTTACTGAGTGTGCACGCATGTGAATATGTGTGCACTTTAGAAGAAGATTAACAGAGCTACACCAATATTTAGATAAATCTAAAAAAAGGAGATAAGTCGCCCTGTAGTGAAGAGTTGACTTGTTCTACGAGATTAATCTTAGTGACAGCCACACGTACAATACATATAAAAATAGAAACAAAATCAGCAATTTAAGCATATTTGTGCACAGAATAATGGGCAAATCAATTGTGCAACTCAACTTTAAGAAAAGAAAATTCCCTTTGTAGGAATAATGTAGAGTATTCTACTGATCATCAAAGAGAGTGTTCCAGCAGCTGTTTCCTCCTGCATGTAATTGGTACACAACTGGACAGGTTCCTGGGGTCGCACAACAACATTATCCTTAAAGAGTTGCTGTTCAGTTTGCTCCAGTCATTACTGCCTCTCCACCCATTGCAGCGCTTTCCTTTGATTTACCAACCTTAGTTTGGTTTTATCGTGGCAACTCTGTCCATGAGGCAAGCTGACCTGAGTCTCCTTCACACAGTGTCTGTGCACACTGACACACAAGAGAGACGGCTCTTGTGTTATTCAGCAGTGTTGCCATTTCAGGAGCAGTGAAGCATCTTTTTTTCAAAGAGGACACTCGTAAGTACTCCTCTTGGACAGATCCAAGAACAGAATTCCACTGTGTCTTCTGTCTTGATTAAATCCATTTGCAGCATATATCTAGATACCACAGTGTTTAAGCAAGTTTAAGCCAAATGTTTTTGGCTATATGTGTAACCATTGACAAGCTTCTAAGCAAAGCTTTCTATGTTTTAAATGTTTTAAATTTGTTTGTCCATCTTTAGTGGACACACTATCACAGTATGAGCCAAATATAAACTCAAACGATTGGTTTACAGAACATAATTGCATGAATAATTAAGTTTTTTGTTGGTTAAATTGCTACAGATAATCAGGAAACATGTTTCCTGCATTTTGGTATTTTTACATTTCATTTTTAAAATTCTGTCCTGTTTTGATCCATTTCTATCATAAAGCAGAACTCAATGTCTGTTATTTAACATAAAACGGCTCCAATGCTCATGCAATGTGTAAATTTAGAAATCCACCCCCACCAACACCGCTCACACTGCCACCAGCGTTGATAAAAAAAAAAACGCCTTCATTTGTGCACTTTTCACTGGATGTAACACACATTGAGTCACATTTGTTTTTGTGTCTGCCTTCCGTCTGTTTTTGTGAGTCGGGTGTGAATTTTGGTCAGCGAAGGAGGGTTTCTTGAACTGGCAAAAAGCAGCAGGGTGAGGCAAGCCGGGGCTGGGCCACCTAGCCACAACAGCTGCTCTGTGATTGTCGCCAGCGAAGACATCGTTGATTTTTGGGAAGGAACTGTAGAAAAGTACACATCCTTCTCAAAACTGCCAGCCCAGGCTGCCGGCACACCTAAAAATAGAGGCTGCAATTGGCCGTCTTCTTGTCACTGTTAAAATCTGGAATAGCTATTTACATCCCAGTGTACAGTACATTATCCTCCCCCCATTTATTGCCCCAAAGCCTTTCTTCTATGTGATCGGTGTATTGTCATTTGAGGTGATGACCCATAATGTGACCGTCCCATGCTGTAAAATGTGGTTTTGTCTGCGGCCCACTGCATACAAGGCTAGATTAGTAAGTGCAGTTTCTCTGCGTAGGGCAGAGGTTATTGAGGCTATACCCAGCATATGGCAACAACTGTGGACTTTTATCATTCATAGGCATTTCAGGACCAACCACAGTACTGTATAATACAGCAGAGTGCTCCAAATACAACTTGATCATAATAATCTAAAAGCCATCTTAGATTTTTTTGTTTGATCTGGGTTCATATTCCTTTTGTAAAGTGCTGGATTTTGCCCTCTGCTGCTGAAGCTTTTTATTTATACTTTCTCTGCTCTCCGCCTTTTTTCTCTGTGACACGTTTCTGACAGTTATGACATTTGGCGTTACTGTCACATATGGCATTTTTCAACATGCATGGGTGCCTTTTGTATGTATACACAGCAGTGGTCATACACTTCCCAACCATAAAACTTCAACATGAGGCTATTAGTCAGTGCAACAGATTTGTTTCCTCACCGCGCTGAAGCCCTGGTGGTCCGATCACCGGGCCATCTGGGCCCTGGCGCTGGTTCAGAGGTAGAGAGGGAGGCAAAAAACAAGGTGTGACGGGAAACTGTTAATTCACTTGTTGATAAAGGGACACTTCCTTTCTGCTATTAGAGGCTGACGGCTTGCTTATTTGGGTTTGGACTTTTGTTTTATCTCGACTCCCTCCTCCCCCAGCACTCCCCTTCGTCAGTCATCGTCCTGTGGTGAAAAACACCAACACTCGGCAGAGGTCGATGCCAAGGAAACATTACCTCATAACTGCTGGTGTGTGACACGTATGTGCACGGCCTCACTGTGACCCTGTTTTCGACAGTATAGTTACTGTAAGTTAAACAGTTACAGTGTATTTGAAAATGTTGAAATGTCTGTTTTACACACACAGTGGATGGATTTAACAGAGCGAGTTAGCATGCCACATTCAAAAGCTGAGATTTCAGTCACCATGATGAGCTGTCTGCATCTCCATACTGAGCTCAGCTGCGGTAATAAAGCCACCAGGCCCGCATGCTTTGGAGTCGTATCTTTCTATACTGTTTTTTGTGTCTTTTTTTACATGTAGTTGCCATGGCGTTGCTGTGAAAGTGCTACACTCAGGTAGCCCCAGTCTGGTCACTGATGATACACGTGTACTTAATGTCCTAGTATAGCTCTCAAAAATCAAATTATCAAACAGCAGCAAACTAATCTCAGCTTTCACTCTCACTACACGATCTTAACAACAAGAGAACTGTAAATCAAAATGACTATACTATGAGTACTATGTAATACAGCCGAACTGATGCAGGCGAATGTAAGATAATCCTGAGTTTTAAAAAAAGATTTGAGGAAATGTACATGTCTGGTTCTGGCTAGTCCAATAAATAAAGTGACAGTACATATGAATAATAGTGCTGTCTTCTAGTGATATGTAGCGTTGTCTTGATTTGTTGTTGTCACACAATTGTGTGTTTCAGTGTTTCTTAAAATAAAGGCAGTGCATGGTGAACCCACAAGAACACCCAGAAGACATTGTCGGACAGCATGACTTACACAGCCACCAGTTATCAGTGCTTCCTTCTCTTTGACCTTGTCTTAAATATATCAGCACACACACACACAACACAAGTACACATGTAAGGACACTTTGCTCAGACATGGTTTCCTTTTCTTTATCATGGAAACTGTCCCTCTGTGTCTCACAGGGAACCTACAAACCGCACATTAGCATCACAATGTCAATAGACAATAAATGGCAGTTGCTAAAAACTAGTTGAAACAGACATTCTGAAAAAATTAGAAAGCTTGAACCCTTTTCTAAAGCAGGGGAATATATGGATAACAGCTTATCAAAGTTTTTTGCCAGAATTATCTTCTAGAGTCCTGGAATTCTGCAGCGAAGTTCTATCTAGCACAACAGCCCTGTGTCTCAGTGCCAGGTTTGTCCTCTGTGTGGCGCTGTGTGGTCAAGATTCCCAGCAGTGTAGAGAGGGAGGAGCAGCAAGCCCCCCTGCTCCACAGAGAGAGAGAGAGAGTGAGAGAGGACTGGTAAAGCCTGAGTTGTGCTGCAAGGCTTTTGCCTTGATACAAATCTAACAACAGAGAAGGAGAGGGGTAATTTCTCTGACTTTTTTTATGAATGGTCACTTCCTCCAGCTAAAACAACTTGCAGTCCGCCTGTAGAGTTTTTTAAGTGGTGTGGAGACTCCTCAGCTGCACATAGCCACCTCTTAGTTTTTGTTTTTTTTATCTTTCTGGCATTTTCATTCCTTTTGTGTCTAGAAAACAGTGGAGAAAATGTAGCGCTTTTCCCCCACATGTTTTAAACTGCATAAACAATGATGCTCTCATAAATCATGTGTTTTATTAGACGCACAGAATCTACCATCTCTTTAAAATCCTACTGTACATGTACCTACAAATGACTCTGCAGCAGGAAATAGGAAATGGCAAATAGCTTTCTAAAAGGAGCAGATGTTCTTTTAAAAGCATTTTTCCCCTCAACCTGCCGCATAGTCAAAAGGATTACGCTTTGTACATTAGTCGGTACATGTGATTTAACAGTTGTGTTCCATCAAAGGTAAGCTAGTGTTAGCGGCTTGTATTTGTTGTGAGCTCCGTTGGGAGGCTTCTCACTGTGGTCGGCAGAGGAGCCAGAGCCCAGCTCGGCTTGAGTCAATAAACTGAGAGCTCAGAGCAAAACCACACTGCAATCGAACAAGCTGTTTACCCTGAAAATTAGCCTTCCCCTGTACTTTTAGGGCTTTTAAAGCAACCAAAAATACACAGTGCAAGGAATATGTATCTTGGCCTGCATTCGGGCTCCGCCTGAGACCTCTGTCTTTTTTATATGCACCCTAATAACTCTAGTCTCCACAACCACTAAACCCTCTTATCACCGGGAGCTTGCCACTGCACTCATCATTATTTGATTTGCAAAATTGTAAGGTACAGATAAAGAAATAAAGCTGGCTTGCCATTATACACAGACGGCACTCGCGGCTTCCAACTTATTACCTACCATGTGAAAAGTGCTCCTACAAACCAAAGCCTTCTCTTGCCCCTCAATCAGTTGGGATTGATGCGCGTTGATCCTTTTTTCTATCTTCCCGTAAACTTTAGGGTTGTTAGTCTTACACTTTTACACCTAGTGTGTTAAAAAATCTATACACACATATGTGTAATAAGATTACAATATCACTGCATTTTATGTTTTCTACTGTGCACAGTATATTTAGAGATAGAGATTTAATTATAGGTATGATATTCCTCAGATTTTTTATCTACCAAGAAAACGTTATTGTTAATACATTTACAGTTAAATATAAAATTTTTTACATTTTACATTCCTCCAAATATATACAAAATATATATATTCCTGCAAAAAATGACCTGATCCACATTGACTCTGAAATGTTTTGTGTGTTTTTAACACGCCTTTTATTTAGACTCTGATTAAACCTCACCATTGATGCTGGCTTTTTAAATGGAGCTTCTGTCACAGCTGAACACAACAAGTGAATGAGATCACTCTGCATTAGACCGGGGTAATTTTGAAATGGAGAAATGGTGTGTGTGTGTGTAGAAGACAAATAAACTGATGATGTTTGAATATTGATTATTGAACTGTGACTGTGTCTGGCCTGGTTGAAAATGTTGAGCGGTGTATAGGCCCAGGCAGCCCACACAGGTATTTTTTTTATTATATAAAAAAAAAAACAAATCTACTTCTAATCAGCTGAATTATTCTCAGATCAAAATGACAAATTGAATTTTTTTTCAGTTTGGTAGGAAAACACTTACAATTATGTAGTGAACAAAGTCAAAATTTTAACTTTCAGTTACAAAATATATGAGGACTGCATATATTCCCCAGGGGACAAAGATTGCTGTGTGTGTATATATATATATACATATATGTGTGTATAAAAACCATATATATATATTGTGTGTGTGCAATAGTGTGATTTAATCAAAGATGGTCTGAAATATTTTTTCTTTGAACCTCTGCTTCCTTTTGACCAATTTCTCATGAGCCTATGTTCATTTTTCTCCATATATTATTATTTATTTATTGACTTTGACTAGAGAACAGTATGAAAACCATCTCCTGCCTTCCTCTCGCTAAATTGGTTTAGAAGTGTGTACGCTGTTTGTGTACTTGTGTGCACAGTCATTCCACCCTATCCTGCTTTCCTAAATATCCAGTCACTAGCCATTACCCATCCCTCTTTACTGTGAGGTACTAGCCCCTTGACCCAAATCAGATGATACCCGCACACACACACACACACACACACACAGACAGTCTTGTACACGCTCGTATAGACAGACACATATGGTTGGAGTGTGGGTGTCATCTGATCCAGTGGAGTTGTCCAACCCCCCTCCCCAGCCCTCATTGCTGGCGACTCAGTCCTGTCTGATGAAGCCTTGTAAATACTGACATGCTGTAAACGTGTAGATCTGATTTCACATTGTGCTGTGTGTGTGTTTTTTGATGTTTGCACCGCTTCTTTCACCTGATTGTTTTCCTATCATTAAGTTTGCTTGTAAGTCAGAAATCTGCTTCTGTGTAGCTGTCCTTTTATTCTTATTTCATTTTTCCTCCTAGCTGCTACTGTTTTCTTTTTATGACTCCACAGCACAAAGTGTTTACCATATACAGCATGTTACACTAAAAATCGTGCTTCCCTTTTAAAGTTTATGACGAAATGAGGAAACTTGCATCCTGGGAAATTTTTCTTCCTTTTCTCTTCATTCTTTTTTTTCCTGCTGTTGCTGTTGCCGAGATCTTTAACATGAGAAACGTCAATAAAAATACAAAACAGCGAAGAAATGTTCCCAAATAGGGCTGTTAATAAAAACTCTCTGTTAGCCTGTGGTTTGGGAGTAAGGGACCGGGCAAGAAGCCATTTTCACACAGGCCGGCCTGACCTCGACTCTTAACTCCGACTGAAAATAGCAGACGAGGAGCGAGACTGTCGTACTGAGAAGAAGGGGGTAAATCGCTCTGCCACAGTGTTACCTGAGAGAGAAACAGAAGGTGTGTGTGTGTGGGGGGGGGGGGGGGGATGACTTTTCCTTTGCAAAACACTAAATCTTGTTAAATTTATTTTCTTTGCAGCATCTGTGTTTTATAAGAGCTCTGTTAATTTGTTTTTACTCTGTCCAGTGGGGGATCCCTGCTCCCTCATTTTTTTACCTCTCCTTTTGTGTTTGCTCTCTCTGCTGTCCACCTCTCTCTCCTTTCCTCCCTTTTTTTCTCTCACTTTCTCTCTCCTCCTCCTGTGGAAGTGAGTGTTTTAATAATGATACTTTAGGGAATTGGGACGGTAGAGCAGCTTCCTTTCCCTGCACACAATGACTAGGCCCTACACCTTCCTCCTCTTCAATCTTCTGCTTCAATCCCTCCACCCTTAAACATGTCTGGGGAACTTGAAGAGTACGAGAATGAGGTAGAAAACAGAGATAGACTGATACCAGTTTATCAATTGTGTCCGCCTATGAAATTAATAGGATGCTAACTTGATTAATTCCAGAGGGAACAATTTGATGTTACATTTTACAAGCATGTTGTATTTGCAGTACATATGATGTGCTGTGTTTAATACACAAACTAAAATACCACTTTAAATCTGCAGTTTGACAGCTTTGCATTTGCTTCTTTCAAAATATGTATTACTTTAAAAACTCTTAAGTGTCACTTAGTAAAAAAACATTTTCAGACATATGTCACAAGTTTTTTCTGTTGCAAAAAATGGGATGTAGCTGCAGTGCCCGCTATGTGAGCTAACTGGAAACCAGTGTGGATATAACCAGAAGTACTGTGACTGTAAGTATGTAAAGTGTTTTTAGTTCTGATTGAGCTATATGTGGAAAAGATTTATTTTTTTATTATTATCATATCATCATCATCATCAGTCAGAAAGATGTTTTATTTTTTAAGTTCTTTTTGGCCATGAAAATAGGATGTAGGCAAAAAACATTAGTCTCAATCCAGAATCTTCAAAAGCACAAAGCCTAGACCAAACTATAAAAGTTTTCCCCTTGGACATTTTTTTCTTTTCTTCCGTACTCCTCCTTCTTCTCGTTCTCTACCCCTTGGTCTCACAGCTGCAATATCATCCTCAGGTCCAAGGTCTCTTCTAATTCCCAGAGCATCACTGAAAATCACCTGGATAACCTGCTGTCTGAAACACTCCACAAACCCAGTTCCCCTCCAGCCCCACTTGCATCTTCTTTTTCTTCCTGTCTAAAATACCCTCTGGCAGAACCATTCAAATAAGACACAGTGTTTGTGTGGACACGCAGTCTTCAGAGCTTGTCCTTTCGCACGTTGGCTCCTCATTGGAAGTCGACTTGCTTGCACTGGATGCAAATTGGGTATTAAAAGAGGGGAGAGAAATATGAGATAGCGTGACGACTAAGGAGAGAGAAAGCGCGTGAAGGATAAAGAGAGGCTTAATGTGAGAAGAGAATGCAAATGTTGTTGAGGTTGGGAGGCACGGATGGACAGACGGATGGAGGAGAGCTGGATGGATGGTCAGATTGAGGTAATAAAAGAAACAGGGGTCAGGTGACGGTGTGACTTTTTGGCAGGGTCAGAGCTTTTCTGTGAAAGATGGCAACGTAGCTGGATTTGCATTGATGGATCCTCTTTCCATGGGGATGTCATGTATCACTGCTTGGGCATATCACGCCCCAGTCATTAATCAAATCATGGCCCACATCTAGAGCTATCAGTAGGCCAGATACTTCTCATCTGTCTACCTCGCTCTCTCTTCTTTTTCTCTTTCTAGTAGCACGCCTCAACTTTTTTCCTTCTCTTCAGTGCAGGCATTGTCTTTTGTTAAACATGGATACCTTAAAAACCAAGTTACATGTCAGGAGGTCAGTTAGAAATTCATTATTTTATTGAAACCAACACCAGCAGTAGTAGGGGTTTGAAAAAATGTACTAGCATTCAAAACAATGGTGATTGTGTCTTAGTATCTGAATACAAATCTTAAACCACATGTCTAACTCATAAATCTATTCTAAGAATAGATGAATATGCATGTGCACCCTCTATATGAGCTATTGTTTTGTACATTAGCCTGTGTGAAATAGTAGACACGTGCACAGGCCTGATTTTCTCTCCTGCTCTCAGCAATAGGTGGATGTAGACACACCCTTCATCAGTTGTTTGCATATGTCTGCTCCAGCACTCTGTCTATGAAAATAACAGCAAAGAAGTACAATTTCATTGAATTGCTCTCGCGCCCCATCTGTACCTACTGCTGTCATCCACACCCATGATTCTTTGTGCGTATTGTCATGAGTAGAAGTGTGATTGTCTTCATCGGATTAGATTCTGCCACTTTTGTTTTTGTCAAAAAGGCACAAATGAAAAGAAATCGATTTTATGATGCAGATGTTCAAATATATTCAGTGTCAATAGTTTGCACATTAAACTGGACTCTTTCATTTCCACCTTAAACACTGTAGAGCTCTCTGGCAAAATGTTCCCCACTTCCCAACTGAATTATTTTTGAGGTGAGCTGTGCCCATAGTGAGCACATTCTTCTTCTTCTTCATTTTAAAGTATCACTTTATGTAGAGGAAATAGCTTTTGGTTTGTATGCCCTATTTCTATGTCTGGCCCCAGGAGGCCATTAACTTAAATATCGCCTTTTGAACTTGTTCTTCTTAGATATTTTGATTTAAATGATAATGCTGCACATTTTCTATATTTTTCTTGTTGTCAACAAATCCCATAATTCATAGTGGGCTTTAGTCTTTTTAGGGATTTGCTGGCTGTAATAGAGTTCTAGAACATTTTTAACCTTATTTATTATTAAATTATAATATGATTATTATTTATGGTATCATCTCTGACCAGACACAGATCTGATCTCATTTTATTTAGTTTTTTATTTGCGAAAATGACAAGAAAAAAGAAAAAGCAGAAAGAAATAAAACACAAAATATTCCATGTTACACAATCATGCAGACACGTGTACAGGAGTGCAGCTGTCCACCACCCTAACAAGCTCCAATCCCAATTACACCTTTCCTTTAATAATACATTTAATAAAAATACTTAATTGATCAGAGTCCAAAGACGCTCACTCCGCCCACCTGTCGGTAACAGACACACACACAAACAGAGACAGCCTTACAGTCTGTCCTGCAGCACTCCAGAATGTCTAGGTATCGTCTTCTGGTGGAGCATGATCTCCAACATGTTCCACACTAACTAATCTTGGGGGTTGTTTGTCTGTCTGGGGAAGGTATGACATTTTAGGACCCCTTTTCCTTGAGTTGCAGTATGGTATGACTGTTTGGTCATCACCGATCATCACCCCCTGCCTCAGTGTGCCTGCACCTGTTCTGCCACGAGACTTGTTGGGGTGGGGTCCGATAGCAAATCATGCAGATGAGCAAATGTGAAATATCAGTTTAAGACGAGGGTGCAATACCTTCCACTCCCCTCTTAGCTGAAGCACCATTACGGCCTTTCAGGCTGCTTCCTGTACAGATTTAGTTTTCTTCATCTGACCCCTCCCCTCAACACAAAAGGTGACTGCCCAGGGCTCTTGGGGTGTAGCACTTTTGAAATGTGAAGGGCTTTCAGGAGCTTGCCTTAGTACAGACCTCTGTTAGACTGACCAAGAGAGGAGCAGAAGCAAATGAAGCACAGGTTTGTGTAATGGTCTCTCCCCCTCTGAAGGTCACGCAGCATTGTTGGCTGGCGCAGGCCTAAAAGACGGACCACAAAGCAGAGGTTTGGCAGGACTAATAAAACTCAGAGCTACACGTTAATGATCTAAAAGACTGGACCAAAACACTCAGCAGTCCCTTTCCGCTCGCATTCAGCCTCCTCTTGATCGCTCCTTGCAAATAATGACAAGGCACTCTCCTCCTCTACCTTTATTGTAAGCTTTGATGTCCGCCTTGTTTTCTCTGTTTCACATCCCCCTTCCCTTCTTTTCATTCCTTTATGTTACGCAGCTGTCACTCATCTATTATAGCAGCAAATGGAACAAGGAAAACATTCAGAGAGACTATTGTGGTACACCCACAGGTTTGCTCTTTATTTCTTTTGAAAGCACTTGAACTTGGAATTTTCTTTGGGCTGTCCATTCATTCAGCAGGATCCACTTTTTTTATTGTCACTATTGTCATAGGATTATAAACATATTTGTTTTGTAACCCACCATAGTGGAATGTTTCCATGTAACTTTTCATAGGTGACTGTTTCTTTTCCCTCTTCTGTTACCACATGTTGATATATTTAGCCATACTAGTACATAGCCATGCACGCAGCTTTAGTTTCATTTTACCAGGTTAAGAAATCCACATCGGTCGAGGTAAACAGATATGCTGTTCTGGAAACAGTTGTTATACTCAAATGGATGCAGACATCACTAAAAACCTAACCATGATTTATATGTTCTTCTTTAAGTATTGGGAACTAATCATTTGGGAACAGGACAAGATTTTTCACATCAAAGTCCTGCACTGTCCATCATTTAGAACTAGCATGGGTGAGAAGAACAGGAAAAGAGGTCAATGTGGATGAAAGTGATAAAAAGTAGCTTAGCTGTAGTTCTTAAAAAGACTTTATATACATACATGAATAATAAATAGTAAAAGCAAGAACTAACAACTCTGTGCCTCTGCGTATATCTATACTGCAAATATATATGTATTTGTTTACATTTCCGATATTATATTTAGTTGGCTTAAGTTTTCTGATTTTCCAGATTACTTGCCTTAATCTCCATATTTACCCTTTTTTAATTAATATTTCTCAGTGACCTTTTAAACCAGAAACATTTATTCATTTAGTTGGTTTCATTATCAAATCCCGGTTTAAATAGTTATATTGTTATTCCCATGAGTTGAACATACCACATTTACTGTTGCACAATTAAAAACTAACAGAGGGTCATTTTGTTTTTGTGTTGCATTGCTTAAAAAATTAACTAAATATGTTATTTGCCCAAACTTTAGATTTTGTGCCTTTGTGCATTTACCATGCACACAGAACCTGACTGGGACTGACATGTAAAGCAAACCCCTGTGTAATTGTGTATGAGCCAGTGTGTAGGGCCTGTTGATTGGCCTTGATTAATAGACTCCCAGGCATTGCAGGCAGAGTTTGAGACTTTGTAATGTAGCATCTTGAGCTGGTTATTTCCCGTCATTCCAAAGGAGGCTTTGAACCCCACATTGTGTGTGTGTGTGTGAGCGGATGGGCGAAAAAAATGTAATCCACAATATTCCATCAAGGTTTTTTTCTTCTTGTTAGAATGAGGTGTTTTAGTTCCATAAACAAATGATCCTCTTCTGGGACTCTGCCGCATGTGAATGTCAGATTACATTTTTCATTTAATTCCAAGTTAAGAAAATTGAGAATTAGCATCCGTAAAAACAACTGAACTGAAAGTGAAAAATGAATCATTTAAAAAGATTGTCCTAATATTCACAATGTGATTCTCTGTAACTTGTGACCATTACCTGGGAAATAATTGTGTGTATCTGTGTATTTCCAGCCAAGCTGAGCAACCAGGATTCCTACAGCAATTTCACCAACAACAACATGGGAAATCCACGGCTGTCCCCCCTGCCGAGCCTCACTGTGGTGCTGCCTCTGGCTCAGATCAAACAGCCTATGACTCTGGGTAACATCACTAAACGGACTGGGTAGGTAACACACACACACACACACGTTATACAGCGACATTAATGTTTTTATAAAGACATATATAAGCACATCGGGTTGCTGCAGGACATGCAATATAGTTTGCTTAGAGACACGTACACATCATCCACAGCTGGCTTTAAGGATCACAAAGACATGCTGATGCTCAAGGTTCTTTCTTGCCCTTCGAAATACTATTTACAATAATAGTAGCCTGAAAAATCCTAACTAGTTTCTGTGTCTACTAACATTAAGCCACATTCTGCCTTTTAGTATCTCTATAGAGAACTTTTGTTGCTAGATGAAACTATATGAAGAAGTAGTTTTTGTATATGTTTAGGTATGTTTAGGAAAATCACCTCTCAGGCACAGGTTCAAATGGTTTATCTCTAGAGGGGTTGGTATAAAAGGGTTAACGTTCGCCTCCCAGGCTTACTTGAATTTACATTTTGTCCATGGTCAAGTGAAATTTAAGGCATACTAAAATGAAATCAATGTGTGATTTGCTGTCTTTCTCCATTAATCATGCTGTAAAAACACTGTTGTGTCAGCAGTAGCCTTGTGCGGGCCAAAGCTTTTTCTCTCACACATCCAGCTGATGCTCGTGGACTTTTGTCTCAGGTCACCACTTTTTTTGCATAGGGTAACGAAGCACAGCACACATGCGAACTGATTCTCAGGTTGTTTTGAAAGCGGCTAAAACACAGAATGTGTTGCAATAAGAAAACGCTCATGAAACCCTTCAATAAACTATAATCCCATTCATGTCATATTGAATGCACTTTTCGTTTAATTATAAAAAGTACTTTCCTTCTCATGCGCTCCTGTTCTCCTTTTCTTTTCGCGCCCATCTTCACCATGGATTGAAATTAAGTAGATGATAAGCAGCTACAGGCCTTTGCTGGGTGCATTTACATACAGTACAGGTGGCTCCATAAATATGGGCAGATTTTAATATTTTCATTTAAATGTAATTTTCATGCCCTGTTTGAATGGGAAATGCTATAATGATTCAAATAGATGGCCAGGGATTTATTTCCCCATGATATCTGCTGAGTGAGCCTTGAGGATGAAAACAGAGACTCGATCCTGAGGTCAGTGTAAACATCAGGCCATTTTCCAAATCATTAAGATGACTTTCAAAGTTCATTTGGTTTGTAAAATATTTGATTGCTTATGGCCATACTGTGGTGTGCTGCTCTGGTGTATTTATGATGATGTCCTGGTACTGGTGGTTTGCATTTAGTTATGCAGTTGTAATGTTTACCATCCTACCAACAAGGGGGGCTCTTAAAATAGTTTTTCATTGAAGCTATTTAAGTGTGTCACAGGAGCTGTCTGATCAGAGACAGACCCAATGAGACACTATCTCCCAGATCTTTCTCTTCTTGACTGATGCGTGAAACACAAGTATCGTTGGACACTCTGTATCCTTGTGAAAAGAATGTCACTTTTTGAATGTATAAGTGCACCAACCCACTTTTTAAAGTTTCAAGAACAGAGTTTTGCAAGAAATAGCCTACATTTTAGCATTATGTATCCTTCTATTATTTAATGATGAACAAAAGACTGCATAAAGAACCTTTAATTGGTCCCAAAATAACTTTTTACACTAGAAACAAATGAAACCATGGTTCAGCCAGAGCCAGACCCAGGTTTGGGTTCTTTGCTCAGGTCTGTGGTCTGAGGGAGATTTCATACCTGCTTTTTTCATATGGACCTAACTGAAAAGTCTGAAGTCCAAAACCAGTAAACTAAATATTTGAAATACCTTTCAGAATAGGGCAGTGCACTTCAGCCACCAACATACATGCATGTGTTTTATCAAGACATAAGTAGTGTTATTTTCTACATGCAAATATTCTAGTAGTTTGTTTGCTCTAGCAGGAGGAAATAGTGCATTTCTAAGGATCAGCCACAGCATTAACACAGTATGGTGGTTTTATGGTGCACAATGGTCAGGCTGACTCTGTGTGAATTCTACAAATACTGGCCTGGTAGGCTGCCTTAGCGCTACTCCATCCACTCCAGAGGAGGTGTTAGTACTAATGCAACAGGACATGCAGATGTGCTGCCTGCTCCTGTGTGCACCACTAACAGAAAAAAATGAACACACTTTCACACAGACTGGGTGAGGCTGCAGGTTTGGCCCCTGGAGTTGGGGGTGATATCATATGCTTTCACTTTGTACTTACACAATAGCAAGGCTGCAAAATTACAGAGGCACCAGCTGTTTGTCTGTGCAGCCAGCCCTCTGTCTCTTATATATATATATATATATATATTCTTATTCCTATGTATCTTTCCATGTGTGCGTGTAGAAGGCAGAAAGAGACAGGAGCATGCGGGAGCTGTATTTACACCTGTACGAGCAGATTGCTGTTGGCAGGACAGCAGAGAAACACACCAGCTGCTTAACCTACATTCTCTACCAGACTGTCTGTGTGTGCAGAGTGTGCACTGTGTCATTAAACGCACACACATGTGCTGTGTGCTCACACTGATGGAGTATTTACCACACACTGTATGTGTGACTAGGCCAAGTGCAGGCATATCCTCATGGACTCTGGCTACAGACGCCAGAATTTTTAACATCAAAGAAAACCTCAAAAACTTCATGCAGAGCCGCCTGCTCTTTTAATTTAGATTTTGGTGTTTTCCCCCTGTCAGAACAGGGAGGTGTAGTCGGATGTGGCTAAGCATCCTCCTGATAACCCCCCCTCCCCTCCACGTGAGGCCAGGTCAGGGAGTGGAGGAGCTTATCCAAGCTTCTGCTAGTCTTCAAAGTCCCCTGGGAGTCCTGAACATGAAGAGGAGTATCATCTGTGACCCAGCCTCATGCTTCCTGTCTGACAAAATTGGCAGCTTAATTAAATCCCAAGAAAGAAAAAGACATTGGTCACAAAATCGAAAAGATTCTCTCTTGGTGAGATGTTACTGTCCAAACGTAATCTGTCAAATAGATTAAAAGAGATCTACAAGGGTAGATTTAACTTGTCAAAATGCCTGTTGGTGTCAAATTTGGGATTTGCAAGCAGACAAGCCATTGCACAGTTATCCCCATCTACACACCATCTGATTTTGCACAGACAAATGAAAATCCCAATAGAAAGATTGTCGCACACAAAACAAACAAATCTCACTGATGACATGTTCACAGAAATGCAGATGGGGTGCAGGCGAGGTAACGAGTCAGGCAGCAGTGAGAGACTGAACAAGACCCTGTGACCTTCCACAGATGTGCGCTCAGATTACTGTAATACGTACATAAGAACCAGCCCAGTGTGTGAGCCATTGTCTTACACGGACCAGAGCTAGAAAGGGGCTTTAAGAATGAAATGCCCAGAATCACGTGGCGGCAATACTAAACCATTTGTGCAAATCGCCTCACTTCCCTTGTTTTTAATGGCCCAGACGGAGCAGCTATTAGGGCCAAAGGGTTAAGAGATGAATGTGTGAACGATTATTCTCCCGGAGTGGGGTCGTCGCCCTAACAGGTCGATTATTCTTGCACTTCTCTCTCTCTCTCTCTCTCTCTCTCTCTCTCTCTCTCTCTCTCTCTCTCTCTCTCTCTCTCTCTCTGCTTCTGCCTCTGCTCACTGCAGTCTCACACCCTTCTCACTCCACTGGCCCATGTTTAACTCGTGTTTCCTGACATCCTTGTGTGTAACTTGTTGCTGCATTAAGCAGTACACCACACAACTGAGCTTAACAAAGCGAGCTGGCAAGGCAATTACTCATGGTTTAGATATAATAATACAGCTCATTGTTTATTAGTTTACATCAGGGGTCTCAAACTCAATTTACCTGGGGGCCGCTGGAGGCGGAGTCTGGGTGAGGCTGGGCCTCATCAGGATTT
>JAUMHJ010000005.1:20944744-20970726 GCA_032361105.1 Microctenopoma lineatum | reverse complement strand
CGCCATATACCTCACCGTGATTGGTTCATTCAGCTCCGCACACAACAAGTGTCATTCTTATCAATCTTGCGGGCCGCGCTAATATTAATCTTTCATATTAAGACGGGGGCCGCAAATTACGGTCCTGGGGGCCGCGAGTCTGAGACCCCTGGTTTACATTATTGAATACATATAGAGATATGGATTTTTTTTCCTCAAATGTAGTACAAATGTCCACTTAGCTTTTGGTAGCCAAACATCAAGCTCACAGTCAGTTCTTGTTAAACATGTGATAAATGAATTCACATTATTACTTGGTTTGAAAGATGAAATTAGGTATATTAGACATATTAGGCTGAATATGGTGCGAGAATAAAATGATAACATGCAACAGAAGTCTCCAGCAGGAACTGAGCTTGTGAATGTGGTTAGAGATTATGGACCTCTAGGCCTTGAAGATGTCTGCATTTCTTTTTATGCACTAGGAAAACACTCACACACACAGTGAGTCTAAGCCACTCTTTAGTGAATGGTGTAAAGGTTTAGGTACAGCAGGTGTTACTAAAAGCTGTTCTGTGTTAAGTGAAGCTGTGTCAAAGAATTTGCTTTACAGAGGTGATAGTAACAGAACAGTAACATAGTAGTACAAAGTCAATCAGTGAGTGAGTGCCAGTAACATTACACAATTCTTTGACTTGATTCAAATGATGCTCAACTATTGACATGCACATGTAAAAGGGGATAGTGGAGATACTGGGCCATGCTAGAAACATGGATTCCCTATCATCAAAATGTCAGAATGTGTTACACGGTATATCCCCAGAGAAGTAATTCTACGGCCTGGTGGCTCAATGGGTTAAGCGTCTGACTGGTATGTAGAAGGTTGCAGGTTCGAACCCCGTCTGACTCCTAGTCCATCCCCTACCAGGTGTGTCTCTGAGCCAGACACCCAGCGCTAGCTCCTTGTAAGTCGCTTTGGATAAAAGCGTCTGCCAAGCAAAGTAAAGTACTGCAAAGCTGGTGTAGTGGAAAAGCATTACCACTCTCCAGTGTCATGCACCTATTACTATTGCAGCAAGCAGTGTGCGATGGTCCTTAGAGCACACAGTATACCACTTATTTGACATAGGCCATTCTCATTTCTCATAAAGCTGAAACATTTCTTTTTGTGACATTGTGCTTTGTATGTCTTCTACCTGATTTAAATCTGCTGCGTTGTACCTCTCTTGCAAGTTGTTTTGTATAAAAGTGTCTAAATGTAAATAACTAGTAGACTTTTATCAGTTTTCATGTTCTTCCAGCATATATGATCAAACTACACCTTCCTTAAAAGGATTAATGAGTAGCAACGATGACGCGAGACTACAGGGATTGCCCTTTTAGCCAACAAAGTTGTAGTGTTTTTTCCCCCTTGAACTTTCTTTGCTTTGATTGTGCTGCTGCCTTTTCCTATTAGCCAACAACGGTATTTTCCACCCACAATAAGTTCTAGGAAAGAAATGCTAAAGTGGCAAACTCCAAAGCCAACTTGGCCTTTGCTCCCACCCAGTTTATACATCACTCTCCAATTGGTGTCCATCCATTTACCCAGCGGGAGGCCCAGGGCAGGGGCTCAGCAGGTCTCCTAGATGGTAGAGACTCCTTAACATGTAGCAGTTTAACAAGGGCCTCCATTACACCAACCAGCATGTTCATTTGTCAACTTGTGCTCCAGGAGTAAGACATTCCAGGGCAAATTGTTGCTCCCTGTCTCCCGGAGGGACATTTTCCTACACATTTATGTACCAAAACTAATTGGAGACTGTGCACTATCATTGGGAGGGCCCGAGCGGATGCAGCGAAAGCGATAAAATAAAGAAGTGCTGCAGAGTGATTCTGTTTTTCATGACTAGGGGAGGTTGGCTGGCGGGGACAGAGTTCAGTCTCATCGGACCTTTATTGCTGTAGGGAAAAGGCTTATTTACTGTAAACTGTTTACGGAGCTCTGTCACTATCTCTGGACATGCAGAATAAACACAGGAACACACTCCCACTCCTAATGTCTCGTAAACACTAGAAACACGCACAGACTGACAGATAGAAATACACCCTGAAAAAGACATTACACTCTGGATGACACACACACACACACACACACAGTCTACTTGTTAACATAATCAAAGTCAATACACATTTGCCCACACCCTCACTTCCAAACAGGCACGCACATTCACAAGACAATGCAAAGTCATAAATACACACAAGCTAAAAAAAAGTCCCATGCAAACCCTCAACTTCTTGTCTCAACAATGCCCCAGTGCTGTTAGTTTTATTGGTGTCCCCAGTTGTTATACAAACTGGATAAACTCTTCGTACTCCTTCTCAATCTCAACAATCCGAACTGTTTCCCAACGTTTCTCTGTGTCGTATTTACACGACTGGATTCAGACCGACCACGTTTCTGCACGTCCTCGTTCCTTTTGAAGTTACAGGAGACGAAAGATGACATGACACACGTCTGAAGAAAAAAACAAAGTCTGCATCTGCCAAATATATGGTATCATGCTTTACAGGGAAGCTTGAGCAGATGATTCATCAATCCATTCCGCAGGTTTTCAAATCCATCTTAGCACACAGACATTCTGTTTCCTGCCTCATATGTGTTGTGCACTTAAACAGACATGTCAGAAACTATGTAATGTGAAGAGTCTGTTTGCTCAAGTGTGCTAGTTTAATAATGGTTTTTCCATCTATTTCTGAATCCTCCCGCTCCCCACCCCTCACCCCCATGAAGACCCTACCTCTTTGGGGCGGGATGTTTTACCATTAAAACTCCATGGTGAGTTTTGCTTCTGCCCTCCTTGGCTCCGTCAGCAGCATGCAACTGTATACCCCGCCTAGCACACTGCCTTTTTTTACTGCTCATTTGTCTCCTGGTGTAGTTTCAACACATTCCGCAAACATTCCGTTTGTCATTCCTCAGGGGAACATATCCCAAAGAGGAGTTTTTTATATTTTCTCAGGATTTGAATTTCAGACCATTGAGTTTTTCTGTTGAAGGTTTTTTGTCATTGGAGTGATTCAACAGTACCGAAGTGATTCCTGATGGTTTTAAACAGTATAAATTGTATTGTGAGTTATGATTGATCATTTTTAGGGGACACGTAGGGGTGTATGCCATCACACTTTTTATTTTGTTGCCATGCGGTTTCTTCCAGCCACCCACTAGAAAATAACATCTCTGTCTTCTGTCTTCTGTCTTCTTCCTTTCTTCCTCTGTGTTTAGACCCTCCGTGATGTTTTTCCAAGAATAACGCCTTTGTGTATAACTCATATTGTTCCGATTTTCCTATAGCCTACTTTGGTTGGCTTCTTTTCTTTGTGCAGTTGGATGTGTGTTTGTACTCAGTATTGTGCCTTGTCATGTTCTGGTTTTATTGTGAAAAGTGTCTGGTGTGGATATAACAGTATGTGTGATGCGGTCCTCTTGCCTACAAAATCTTTTGAAGATGAAATGAATATAAATTAGCACAGTGTTCTGCTCCATTATTAGAACTAAGGAACTTCATTACATAGCTGCAATAATCAGTGTTGTTTGTATTTACACTTGATCAACTTGATCACTGACACAAAGATTTATCAGTTGATTCCTAAATTAGAAAGTAGGAGCAGATTTTAGCTCCTAGTTTCTCTTTGACATAACTTCTTAACGTCCAACTTTAAAACTTGTATGAACTGCAGCTTTATGTGAAGGAAACATCTTTTCATGATTAGAGAACAACTCAACTAATCAGACCTTTGTAGTTAGGACTAAGTCTAGGGTTCATTTTCCCTTCTCAAAGCTGATTTTTGGTTCTTTAGATGGTCTAAGCTACTTTACAGAAACTAACTTCCTTTAAGTCTGTGTCTTCTACAATCATGACTTTGCTAAGTGCAGCTTCCATTCCAACAAAAACTATCACCAGCAAACTTAGAACAGTGATAAATAGCACATTGAGCTCAATAGTGAACAAAAGAACAAAGTAACAAAATTTGGAGTGAAACTTTATTTTTAATGTCCGGCACTTAAAATCTAACGTAGAAGGCAAAGCGTCTTCCTCTTCAAGGAAATTTTTTTTCTTGTAGGGGTTGAAGCCAAGTCTCTTGTCAACGCTGTCTTGTGAAATCAGATGCTTACAAGCTTTTAAAAGAAGCCCCATTATGACAGAGTCACTTATGGAGAGATGATTGAGTGGCTCAGTGAAGTGAACTTTTCCCTTCCCGGCTCTCTGCTCCCCAGCTTCTCTCTGTTGACTCCATTCACTTTAGAAAATGAATAGCATGTGGTGCCTTCCCTAAGTCTTGGGTTTCATCTTTTGTTGTGGGCAGTCACTCATACTTTTTAATTGAACCTTTTTTCTGTATTCATCTACCACCCACTTAATTCAGGTCCTAAGTGATTTCAGAGCAGATATTTTTCAAAGGTACACATCATTAGCATCTGAATCTTGACCCTCACATTAACTGCCTTGCATTATTGTTAACCCTATATTGTTTTCTAATAGCATATGCCTTGAGATGTGAGCTGTGACAGCCCATTTGCCAATTTGAGCTTCAGCCTTCTCAGAGCTCAATTGTGTCCAAAGTGTAGGTACACGTTTGAAGTCGCTGTTGTTTTGTTTTCTTATAGACTCATGTTGTGCATGAAACTCATAACCTGTAATCTATTTGACTATCTGACTATTTGATAGACCTGCATGCATTGTATGGCTCATAAGTTGGAGTAGATAAAATAGGAACAGGTAAAAAACAGGGGAAAATATAAAATAGTGAAATAATAGTGCTTCTCCTTGAACAGTTGATGCCCGTTTTCCAGTGCTCATTGAGTTGACCCAGTGGTTGTCATTAGTGCTGTGTTCAACACAGCCCCAAGGCTGCCTCTTTTCCAAGGGCTGCTGTAAAATAATAAATGTGACGTTGAAGGATGTGTCCTCCACATGACTGCCTCCCTCACGCATGCGCTGTCTGTCTTTCTTTCTTTCTTTTTCCCAGTTGAATCTTTATACCAGCTCTCTCTATTATGTGAATTAAGCATATGGCCCAGAATCAGCCCAGTGTCGTACGGCTCTTAGTCACTGGATGGGCAGCTAAAGTGAGCTGTATCATATTTGCTCTACAAAATGAATAGAAGCTGCCACTGGACTTCCATCCCCCCTCGAAAGCGCCTCATGTTAGTCCTGGACACTGTAATGTGAAAGGACTTTGATGGTTGATGTCGCAGATTGAATTATGCCCTTGAGGAAAATCTATTAGCTCAGTCAGGAGTCCTCATTTGTTAAATTAAAAGTGGAAATGACATGTGAGTAGTCTTTTCAGTGAATTAAAGTTGCAAAGAAAATGGATTCCACTCCCTGCTAAGAGGCAATAGTCAGAGAAGGAATCTTGTGGAGGGAAAAGCAAAAGGACATTTGCTGTTTGTTTAGTGACATTTATCTCCCCCCACTCTCACTTCTCGTTTAGTATATTAAGAATTCATAATTTATTGATTTATTTAGTTTTTCGTATCTTTGTGTCATTTGCCAACCCTCTACCCTACTGCTGGCCTATCCAAAAACTGGTAAAAGTCCTCCGTATGGGGAGCAGAATTGGGCCCTGTCTTTCGGAGCTGTGCCTCTATATCCAAAGGGCAGAAATCTTAACACTTTTAAGCCAATTCAGAGGGATTTAGACTGAAAAGTATGATTTTTGTGGTCACTGTACACAAAGGCTGTGAATTCTGGTGCTAGCTGAGGCCTCTATATATGTATATATATGTATACATATATCTACAGAAATATTGTTCTCTCCATTCAGCAATTAACAGAAGTTATGAGGCATCTTTTTCCCCAACATATGTCTTGGTCCCTCTACTCGTAGACCATTTAACATGCCACTTACTCCTTAATGGATCTATTTTTATTTTCTCCACATTCAATTTTCCTTTTAATTTGACTTATTCTGGCAAATTCTAAGAAAAATGAAAGGGGACATACTCAGGGGAAAATGCAGCAATTAAACACCCCAGCATAACTAGTGGAAATCTAACTAGATCTGTTTGTTAAATGCTGAATTCTGGATGCACTCACAAACAAATAGGCCAAAGGAAGAGCTTGGAGGAGACGACAAGGGCACCCTGCAGTTAGCCGAGGCAATATCCTGAGTGTAAGTTTATCTCTCCCTCTATCTCCCTTTCACTGACTGGGATTACTGCAGATATTTGGTTATTCAGCCTTCTACCCTTGACCCAACACTAATAAATACAAGCTTTCAAACTTGTATAGAGGTCTTTCTTATGACTACCTTCATCACTTCCTTTTTCCTGATCCCTCTTTCACACGGCATCGGCCAAACAAAGACATCAACATCTTCTTGCATCCAAGGAGTAATTTATGAGGTGCTGACAGTCCGAAGGCAAGAGAAAGAATTCTGCCAGCAGTAGGTCTTTCTTCACCAAGTACTGTGAAAGTTAGTCGAATTACCGGACACACGGGACAGTCGCCACAAGCATTACCAATAAACTGTATTCTAACGTTGCATTACATAGTTTAGTTTATTTATTTGTGCATTTATACTTGTCCTCCTGTGAGGCAAGCTTATTATTGAGGTCTATATGTTAATTCAGTAGCAGCACAGTTTCCACAAGAGGGGGTTGTTTGGTCTTTGGTAGCACATTATGTACTGTACTTGCCAACCTATGCTAAATATTGTATAGAAAAGTAATGGCAGCAGATAAACACACTGATTTTAAAGTCAGAAATGAACTTTCAAGTCCAAATGTATGGTCCAAGGGGTGCGTTAAGTCTAAAGGTGAGGCTAAGTGCCATTTGTTCATTCCACAGCACTTTTGAAGATGTGCAGTCTTAAAAGTCATTGTCTACAGACAGCACAGGTGCCAGAATTGTAGGAAGTTTGGGATACTTTGCCTGTAGTTGGCACAGTTTAGTTTGACATTGGGTGAAAGCCCCAGCTGTTTTTCATAAGATACATTCAATTGCTTTTTTCTCAAAAGTTTTTTTGTGTGAAGCTTGTGAGGAATAAAATATCATCTGTAGGTAATGTTTCTACTCATGCTAGCTGTTATTTCATACAAAACACCTGTGCAAGGTTCTGCTTTAGTAAACTGTACCTGGCATTAGAAGTCACAGAATGCAAAGGAGCAGCTATTATTTTAGCCTTGTCTTTTTCCCCAGCCAGTGGGCGAGCATGTTTCTTTCATTCAACTAGTGTGCACTCTAAAGGTCAAGGTTAAGCACTCCTGTGGGAGTGTCTGACACCACCGTGGCTCTTCAAACCCTTAGTGATGTGCTGTGACCACGTGTTGCTGTCCAGGTTGGTTATAAGGCGAGACAACAGTGGCCCTTGCTACTGTTCTCTGATCACTACCATACGGCGAGTGCTACTGCAGCTGAAAACCCTTTGTGTTTGCTTCGTCTCAAGCGGTCCTGACAGGGTGAATAATACGATAACTGCTAATAAATTCTCTCCTGTGGCCGAAACATAGTGAAATGTCTTTGGTTTTGCTGTTGTGACGTGCACATTCATTTGAGCAAACCTGTACTATTGTGTTTCTTTATGTCTATGTGGAACCTATGTGATGTAAAGATTTATTGGTTCGTAACATAGTAAAAAACAAGCAAATCACTGACACATCAAGCTAGTTAAAACATATCGTGTTTATCATTTGTGCAGGTGAACATCTTGTATGATGTATGTTTTGAAGTTTTGAACTGGTTTTGATTTTCATTTTGCAGGCAAAGTTAATTTCCTCATTTTTTGCAGTTAAGGTGAATGTTTTATCTGCAGGCATTTCTATTTCCCCTCGCTTGGCTTCCTGCATGCAAAGCAACTTAGTGTTTATTGTTTACAAGTGTTGCTGTGTAATTTACATATGCATTTTCTGATCTAATAACATTTGTGTCCTTCATGAAACATATAGTGTACAGTGTTTAAATATTACACTTTAATGTTGAAATATTAAACATTGTAATTCTCCAGGTTTGAATGCCAGGTCCTGTTGTCACTGGCAAGAGTTTTTGGGAAACAGAAATATATAGCACAGAAAATCAGAATGATCCACTATAATTAACATTACTAAAAGAGATGACATAACAGAAATCAGAGTTTATGGGAAATTATGGGAATGTATCTTTATACTATAACAACATTGCTGCCGAAACACTGCTAGGACACAATCGCAGTTTTTATTTTGTGTTAAATTTTTGTTGCTTTCTCTCCTGAAGCAAAACTAAACCCCAGCCGCAGATCTCCCCGAGCAAGTCCAGTGGAGGAGAGTTCTGCGTTGCCACCATCTTTGGCTCATCCCGCTCCTGGTTTATGACCAACCCCAGCATAAAAAGAGAGAAAGGTTAGATCATGGTCACTGGTGCTTTAGCCAGTATATTTGTCAAAGACGGAGAGGCCAGTGGCCTCTTACATATTTTAATCCATTCTTAAGTTACACTTTTTAATCATAATTTCTTGTAGCAGGTAAAGTAGAGTTGTCATTGCCTTCTTCACAGATCAGTCAAGACAGTCTGTTGTTGATTCACTGTACATCATCAGTTGCTACGGTAACTTGGTGGAGCATGTCCTGGAACCTCGGCCAATTAGCACTGCTCAAAAGATTAGTGATGATACACCTTTGGAGCTCAGCACCTGTCCAAGGGCCTGCTGGACTCTAGCCAGGTAACACTATGCTGACCACTTTATCCTACAGAAAGTGTCTCTAATGCTGCCACTCTCACAGGTGATTTGTCTTCCTGCACAGAACTCCACAGTGGAATGAGCTGCAGCCACCCTTCAACACCAACCACCCCTTGGTGTTGGCTTCAGACCTGGTGCAGTACTATCAGTATCTTCTGGCTGGTAGGAACAACAACTTTATCCCAACTTTAAAGCCAGCCCTCATTCTCTTATTGTTGCCACATGCTGAGTAGAAACCTTTCCAGTGAGAAGCCATAACATTTCCCTTCTAAGAGATGAAAGACAAAACTCTCTCTACTATGTCATATTTTGGGAGTCTGTTTGGTACTGCACCTCAAATCCATTCTTAGGCGGCTTAACTATATGTCTGCTTCAGGACATGCTAGCACAATACTATAAGATGCTGCACTCAGACCAATTAGCTGACACCCTAAGCTCCCTCTAATTCAATAACAAGTACATAGCAGTGAGCACTTTAGGTTGCCATCTGAAAGGCTAATTGACAAAAGTGCAGAGTGCACACGGATGGCCACACACGGAATCAATCCACCCCCTGGAATAGGCTGGCGTTCTGAGCCCACTCCATAATTATAAACACACAAAATCTGTAATTAGCTTTTGCGGGTTCTCTAGGGCAAGTAGTAGCTGTGTTTTCCCTAATCATCCTACTCGTGTCTGTTGACTTCTGCAGTGCTCCAGGTCTAACTGGTAGGATATTTTCCCAAATTAGTGCTAATGGTCTCTCCTAGTGTCAGATCGATCAGGACGCATTGGAGTGACGGGCACGGGCATCAGCCTATTCCACCATTCTCTCTGCCAGCCTGGGCAGTGGAACTGGCTGCATAATGAAAGAGATTTATTGCATTAACATTTACATCCAATTAACAATAGCCAGATAACACGACTGTGCCTCTTTATTCCTCAAATCAACCAAAAGTGAACTGATGTGAGGTCAAGGCTCTATAAACATAATTGTTCAGCCATTTCCCCCTGGGCCCAACATCTTATACACCACCACCACTGACCGAGTTCCTTTTAGAGTGCCACCTTCCATTTATGTGCTTTCTACCCGAGCATAGACTCTCACCATCCTGTTTCTCAGCATGCATCTCCTTGCCAGCGCTCTCCTCTGCTGTCCTCCAGGGCTTGGCAACGCAGCGGAGAAGTGATCCAGGAGAAAGAGTCAATTTGACCTTAGGGTGAATTACAGCACAGCCATACGCCGCTTATCCAGCCGACTCTTGCTGAGCATCAAGATCAGGCCACTGCAAAGGAAATTGAAAAGACACCGTTCTTACTTGAAAAACAGCAAACACAAGACGGAACAAGCAGCGAAAAAGGGACAAGGAAACGGGAAAAGTCTCTACGACCAATTACCAAATAAAAAGGCGTCTCTAGAAAGACAAGGCAAGGCAATTAAGGTGGCAGCATTAGATTGACAGGCTGTGGTCTCTGGTCTCGTGGCTCTATATTGGATGACCCAGCCTGATTAAAAATGCAGTATGCAGAGAAAGGAATAGGAAGGAGAGAGGAAGGGCCAGGGTCAAGCCAGACCGGAGCCTTCAGGACGGGATGATAAAAGGCAGCAGTGGCGCCACTTCATGGTCACTATCTCCACCTGTCCATCTGTAGTAGCTACTGGCAGCACTCAGCCCTGCAGAGGATGGTAACACACAGTACTGCCTCGGAGAGATAACAAAGACAGAGGCACACCTTATACAGTATATTCATAAATAAAGGAGAAGGCGTAGTACAATCTGGATTAATACAAGCAGCCCCCAGCCAAGTTTTTAGTGTTTGGAAAATATTTTATATTCAGCGGAGTACTCTCCAAAGCTATTTGTTCATCTGGATAGTGTGTGTATGTGGGATCCTTTCTTGCAACAAGTGTTAGCATCTCACAGTGTCATAGTTGAATTTACACAAAGTAAAAACTTTTCATTTTGGCATGACATGCATCCAGCTGCCTGCAGTGTGCTTTCTGACACCTATTCACCTCGCCACAAGGTTGATCAGAAGCAAACAAACCAGTGAATAATTTACCACTTGGATTTCTTGCTGGCTCCTTCGGTGATGATGGTAGCAACAGTGGCTACGCTTTTTGACCGCAGCCCTCCCCTCTCTACCTGTCATATAATGTGCTAATTGTGGAGACTGACGGACTGCCTGACTCGGCCGCCCTCTGGGGACATTGAGGCCCATGACAGGCCAGGCACAGTTGCCTCGTCAATAGATCTAATTGCTCTGAGAGAGGGGCCAGAGTGAAGGCTTTGGAGCATCAGGCGTTTGGTAAAGAGAAACCATGGCGCCATGACTGGGTCAGTAATCAAAGGGAGGCAGAGAAAAGATGGGGTAAGTGTAGCGCTGGCTGAATGAAGGAACTGTCAGTCAAATACGCCTTGAATGATACATAATGACTAAGCTATCCCAGTCTGTCAATATGCCAGCACCTATCTGCCAGAGTACTACTCAAAAGAGGAAAGTGAGAAGAGAGGAAAGTGAGATGAGAGGCAGGTGAAGCAGTAGAGTCTAACAGACCAGCAAGTGAAATGTCTGGCAACCAACCAAACACAGGCCAGAGCACACAAAGACAGAAAAAGGCTAACAAAATGAATCTTTCAAAAATACAAATGAAAGATATAAGGATGACCCAGACAAAACAGCTATTCTCTGATCAGTGTGCAGCCAGCTCTCCAGCTCTATCAGATCGGTAGCCCCTTATCTGTCTTTGGAGATCGCTCCGTCCAGCCCCTGGCCCCAGGCTCCTGGAGGTTGGGCTACATCAGTACCTAGGCAGCCTTTGTTCTTGTTCTGACTCCCTGCTTCACTGCTCTGGCTAACAGGCCACTGGCTATCGGCATTCAGTACCGCAAAGCACCTCTCTCTCCAAGACTGTGACACAGACAACTCTGTTCCTCTACATATTCCAAGTAATCATGACACATGATCACACATTATTATTATGTGATAATAGAGTCATGGTGTCATTTATTCTTGATTCCATTAATAAATATATGTTGGACCAGGTTTTATGACAAATAAATTAAAAACCATATCAAATAAATAGATGAACTGGTTTGTCTGAAAATAAAAGTACTTTGTCACATTGAGAGAAAATATATATTGATATTATAAGGTTACTGCTAATTTATGTACAGTTCTGTCCAAGAGAGGCTGCAGAAATGTAGGATTGAAAGGAGCAGGTATAATCAAACCAGCCCTTATTTGTATTAGACAGTCCCAAAAAAAAAAGAAAATGTCGGTTTAGCCTGAGGTGCTATTTCCAATGATCTTATTTTCAGTTGTAGCCTATACATATGTATTACTTACTATCACATTACTTACATCACACAAAAAGGGCTGCAAGGAATAGACTGTAGATGGACCTCATTGATTATTGGGTGATTATTTTTCAGTGTGTCAACTAATTGGTTAATTGGAGCCATAATTCAAATTTAGTGTTGTGCTGCTGCCAGACAAATGTTTTTGGACCACATTTCATTTTAGTACCTGAAGCCTGAGATTCAGAGAGTGTTTTCTGTCTCAGTCTATTCCGGGTTTTTTTCCGTGAGAAATAAAGGATCCTACCTGTTTTTGGATCATCTCTATAACTGACTCACTCTTTACTATTGGTTAGATTATTACAGCTCATCTTAGTGAGACTTTGGTCATGAGCGCTGTGCCATTTGTTTGCTGTATGTAAAATTGGATTGCCATTCTGTCTCTTAAGTGCTACTAATGAGAGTTGTAAAAGCAGAAGGCGGGGTGGCCAGATGCTGATATGTAGCTCTGACTGTAAAACCCAGGTCAGTCTGGCTTATGACATGCACATTAACACACAGACACAGTGCGCTGTGTCTTTGCCTGACCCACGAGGATGACCACTAGCTCCCCTCACCGCTACTACTCTCTCTATCGAAACCCCCACCTCTCAGTGGAAACCTGATGCAGCCAGTCAACCAACTGCTTCAGAACATCAATAATTAATTAGGGGACAGCTATTGGCCCCAAGGGTCAAAGAGCAAGCAGAGAAGAGAGGAAAAAGAGAGCGAGAGGCAGTGGGAGTCAGCGCAGGCAGAGGAAATAGAGGAGTTGTGATTTTGTTTAATAAGTAACAAAGTACCGGCTTTGTTCTTCTGGCTTCCATTTGAAACGGACAAAAGAAACCTTCTCTCTCTCTCTCTCTCTCTCTCTCTGACTTGAGCAGTGGCCCACTTTCCCTTGTCTTGCTGACCTGTTTGTAATGGGTTAGTTTATAAAAAAAAACCAAACGCTCACTGAACCCACTGCCGTTCGACTCTTTTTTTCATGTGGTAGCAATGCTGAGCGTTGCCAGATGTTTCTGAGTATCCTAGTTGATTGTGGATCTGAAATAATAAGTAGTTGGAAGAAAAGTGAATTCAGTCATTTGCTGATATATAAAGATGAGATGGTTGGTGTTTCACTTGGGTGTTCTATAGGTGACTCATTTTTGGCTGTGTATGTACACACAGCGAAGGTTAACACAGAAGCAGCTATGAGAAATGTGCAGACAGTGGTTAAAACGTGTGCACTGGTTATGGGGGTTGATGATCGTGTCAGACACCAAACTGCCTCTTTCAAGTGTGTATGAACACCTGGCACACGTGGGAATGCGTGTGGATGAAGACAAGAGTGCCTCCTGCGCTCCAGATGTGGACTTGACAAGTTTATTAGCCATCCCTGTTTTAAACCGACCCCATCTCTGTGCTGGGAGACGGAGAAAAGGACTGATTCTTCACATTAAGCCTTATTCTCCATGCCTGCTTATTCTAGCTTGCAAAAGCCCCATCTGTCTGTTGGTCTCTTTCACCCCCCCACCCCACCTCTCACTTTATGTCACTTCTTTCACACTCACTGGCAGTCTGTCCGCCTCTCTTTTATTCTCCAGATAAGCACACTTAACCATTATTTGCCATCCAGTCCTACATTAAGTTGTTGAAAATATAAATTAATACATAAAATACTGACATTGCTCCAATAGAATTTAACTTAACTGCAAAAAATGATGTTGGAAACACTGACTATTTAAATCTCCATTTAAGACTCCATGTTTTGCTAGAATCACTAGGAAGCTCTCAAATGTCTATATTATATTTGTGTACAAGATCATCTAACAATTTATTTATATCTGCGTGTATTTGTTCTTTCAGCTATGCCCCCAGGAAGCCCAGGCCCAATCACGCGTCACGAGTCATCAGACAGCCTGGCGTCGGACCACAGTGGCCAGGAGGATGAGGAGTGGCTCTCTCAGGTCAGGCCTCTTCTTTCACCAACATTAAGTTAGTTTATGCCAAGAAAATAGGTGATTGACATCAGCTGCTCATCTCAATGATGACTTACTTACTACATCAGCTTCGGTGTGATGAAAAGGTTACTTCCATATAACATTTATGTACTTATATTAATGCAACATGAAATGCAGCTTATTTATTCATTTAACCAGCTTATTAGAAAACGTCCGTTTGTTGCACTGAATCTCAGATGATGAGATCAGGGTTCTTTGGTGGTCTTTGCTCTTCTTCTTTCTGAGCATAATTCTGTGTTAGTGCTTGGTGTTGTGTTGCTGAATGAATTATAATAATGATTAACTATTCTGCAGGATCAGCTCTACAATGTTTGTTTAACCATTTCCAAACCCTCATTGTTTTAAGCCTATTTTGATCCCATGATAGCTCCACTCCACGCTACCTTCCAGACACCAGCTGGTGAGGTTAGGGCTAAGGGTATGAACCAGGTGTTTTCTGCAGGAGATGCTGGAGACCAAATGGAGCTAGACTTACAGCAACAGAATTCAAATGAGTCCAAATGAATTAGTCTCTGGACACAGAAACAGTAAATTGTGGTAACCATTACCATTTAGAGCATATTAACTGGGGTGGAGTGGATAGCAAGGTGCCCAATGTTTTTCTCTGAGCAGTGTGCGTGTTCTCCCTGTGTCAGCGTGGGTTGTCAGTCAGCCCCGTGACAGACTGGTGACCTGTCCAGGGTCAGGTCGTACCCTGCCTCTTTTAGGAGGCACTCCACTGCCTACTAGTATTCACTTTTATCTTACGATCCTGACCCTGATTTGGCTGATTTAGATAATTTTAACAGTTCTTGGGAAATTCAATTCATAACATTGCATGGATCCAGCCCCAACGTCAATCTCTATTGTGTCTTTATATTCACATAGAGTTATCGGATCTCTAACACGTCTTGTGTGTTAGTCAGGTACTCTGAGTAATACAATGGGTTTATTTCTTTGTGGCTTCTTCCTAAATTCAGTATAGTGCTGAACATTTCGCAGTAGTTGATGAAGACATAAAAGTTTTCTGCACACAACCTTTCAGCTTGGTTAAACCTCATAGAACTCATCTCTGGTGCCGGCAGGTAACTCGCTACATTCTCAGCATCAATAATTCCACTGCATGCATAATTGATTTGTTAAAATGCAGCCCATTTAGCTTGCAGGGGCTGCAGTTCATATCTGCCATGATAGGTTGCCAGGAGCGACGCTATCAGTTGCACTAACCCAGATTTTAGGCAACTTCCTGTCAGAACAGTGGTAGTGCTGCATTCATCAGTGGTTGGAGATGTAGCTCATTTAGAATATAAGGGACCCAATCAGAAACAAACAGAGTGCAGGTGGACAGTGTGCTAACATGACACTGTGCATCAGGTAGACAGTGTCATGTTGGACATAGCACGGACTGCTGGCGCTTTGAGAAATGCTAAATACGTATGGAGGCTAAACACTGCGTCACAGATTTTATTAGATCATCAGCAGGCATGCTGCTGCTGGTTTGGGATTTGGGATTGACTGGCTAATGGAATGTGAGGTTTGTGACCCTCTGGGTCGGTGCTTCAACTTGTTGAATTCTGTACTCTTTGCTGCTTGTCAGCAGCCAGATGTCAACACACCAACACACAATCTAGAGTTTTCTATAACCTAAATATGTAGGGCAATTGACCCATTATTGTATTTACCTGTTCTATTGCCCTGCCAAGGAATTGAGGACATATTAATGATGGTGTACGGTACGATACGGAGTAGGGTAAAAGCACCTTGTCAATATACTTCGAGGAAAAAAAAGAATATTAATACAGTTTTTTTGTGCTTACTCCGTCAGTTGCTATACAATAGCTCAGTAACAGTGCACAGAGGTTAACATACTCCCGGCTGTAGGACAAAATCTGAGGCAACATGCCAGTGGCGCTGGTCGATGACACAGGATAGAGAGGAGGGGTTATGGGGGCTTGACACTGGACTGTAACATCTGGACCTTCCATCCTGCAGCAGAGAGAACCCTGGCAGCTGTTCACATGTGCGGCTGGGCGTGACAGTGGTGGTGTTAACTGGCGAAAACATGCACGCAAAGTGACAATCCTCCTTCCTCCCTCTGTGGCCTCATTTTCCAGCTGTGACAGACCACATGTATCTAAATGTGTACGTTAATCTGTGCGGATGACCACAGACGTAAAGGTATTACATGTACCATCTCTTACTCTTTCCTGGGACGTTGGCACCTGGCAGCCAGAGCCAATGGAAACTTCGAGCTGAGAGCTGGGCGGAGGTGAGGCACAAACACGTATGGAGTAAAGATAATGAAATGTGAATAGTGAAACACCAAGAGCCATGTTAAGTGCTGCTGGGAGATGAAGAGTCAAAGTAAGTGTTGAGGAGCAGTGAAAAGTGGGACTCACATGGAAGCGAACGTTATCAGTAAAAGAAGGCAGAGAGTAGATGTTGACGGGAGGAGGCAGTAATAGTTGGATGTTTATGAGGCACACACTCTGCGGCCCTCTACTATTTTACTTTCAACCAGCATTAGTGCCACTCAGCTCAAGGGCCCATGGACCGCCTGCCATGCCATCACCATCACCATCCTGTTCTCCCAGTAGGCCTCACCTCAGCCTCACAGCCATGCTGTTGCTAGTGTCACACTTGTATTAACCCTCTGGGAAGATGTCCCATCATACCGCAAGCACTCTCAACATGCGCAGGACCTTGATAAGTTCTGACATCATCTCCATACTTTCCGCGGTGCCCTTTTAAGTGAGGCTTTTAGTTGGGTGCCATGGAAGTGGCCGGGTTCATCTGAGTACTGCATGGGATGGGATGAATTGACATATATGTTGGCACCAAACCACCATGTGAAACCCAATAACGATTCTATAACCACATTTGATTGAATGAACCCAGTAACTTTCAGCTGTTTGAGATTTGCTTAAAAACAGTCACTTCTTGTATCTCTGTGAAAATTGAATTTTTTGATTACTGTTGCCGTCAGTTTGAAATGAAACTCTCACCTCACCATGTTGTATCTTTGTGTTTTTAGGTGGAGATTGTGACCCATACAGGGCCCCACCGGCGCTTGTGGATGGGCCCTCAGTTCCAGTTTAAGACCATTCACCCTTCAGGCCAAACAACAGTCATCTCTTCCTCATCCTCAGTGCTTCAATCCCAGGGTCCCACTGATGTCCAGCAGCCCCTCCTGGACTTTGACACCGATGACCTGGACCTGCACAGCCTCAGGTACTTTGAAACGATTAGGCTACATGTTGGTTTAGAAATACACACTTTATTTTCTTCAATTGTAACAAAGATCTGCAAAAGACACATGGGCATGTTTATTGTAAGCATTTAAAAAGGCCGTGATTTATCAGGAATTATGCAAACAAGACCATAGTTAAAAAGAATATTTGTATGAGCCTACAGTGGCCTGGTAGCTCAATGGGTTAAGCGTCAGACTGGGAAGCAGAAGGTCGCAGGTTCGAATCCCAGTCTGACTCCTTGTCCATCCCCTACCAAGTGTGTCTCTGAGCCAGAAACCCAGCGCTAGCTCCCTGTAAGTCGCTTTGGATAAAAGCGTCTGGCAAGCAAAGTAAAGTAAAGTAAAGCATAGATGTGACCACAGTAATTCCCCTGGTGCAGCCTCTCTGTGCCAGCATAGAAACAGTGCACTGGCTGGAATAACCAACACATGGTACAAGGCGGAAATCCAATCATATTATATTCATTCTGCACTTCAGAAGAATGATTCAAACATAATAACGTATTGTGTTAATGTGCATGTACATTTTTATACTTGGATGTGTGCAGGATTCAGCCTGTACGTTCAGAGCCCGTCAGCATGCCTGGCTCATCACGCCTGGTGGCTGATCGTCGAGGGCAGTCCAACATCATGGACATGGGGTCAGGTAGGACATTGTATTTTTCTTCTGCTTCTTCCCTTTGGGTTGTTTTACTCCATTATTCCTGTGACTGTTCCATTGTCATGTAGTTCTGTCTACGTTGCTGGATTTACTCATAGTCCATGTTTGAGTTGTGTGTACATAGAAGGTTACATTAATAACGTCCCTCAATGTATGGGATATAATTCTAGGAAGGGTTTAAAAACTAGACCCAGTGCAACACTTTGATCTTTCAACCCAACCCTACATGATGAAAACAGAGATTCCTAAAACGACCACTGTGGATCTTTATTTAACATTGAGTTATAGCAGAAGGCCCCGATTGACTGTTTCAGCACAGGGAAGGAAACCTGAGCAGGAAGTACTCACTTTAACCACATGGAGCAAAAACCATCACATATGGGATCACACTCTGAGTGAAGTACCTGCACACACGTTTCCCTTTCTTAAGTGCAACAAAACAGTATTTTTCTTTCTTCAAAATTAAAGTCACGTATTAAAACCTTCTTATAGACACTATTCATATCAGGCTGAATACTAATCATACTTGGAATGATAATTACCAACGACCAGGCAACAGCTGCCGTCGCTGGAGGCTTAAGCCAGTTAAGAACTATCTTAAAATGCAAAACACCAGCTAGATTTTAAGAATTATTAGGATTAAGGTGTATTAATATACTGAACTATTCCATCTACTGTTAGTGGAAGTACTTTACTCTATTTTAATATTTGCCTGTGCTGTTGCCCAACACCAGCATAATCCCATCCAGTACGAGTGATCCATTACCTTACATGCACAGTGTGGCGTTGTGTGGATGGTGTTTTCTTTCCTGTTGTCATGTGAGCTGTGGCCTTGTTATGTAATAGGCCTAAAAAGTGGAATCGTCCATTAGATAGGATTGATTTTGATAGTATGGCTCCTTTAATCTGGTTGAGAAGTAAGGCTAATCCAATCACACACAGATGAGTGGATTTCTCCTTTAAAAGATGTTGTTTACACTCACATTGTGATGCCTTTGCTTGAGTCCTGTGTTGCCTGGTATTCACTGGTGTGTGGGCGAGGAAATGCTCACTGCAACGTCTTGTCACTTCAATCATTTGATCTGCCCTCAGAGCTTTTTCATCCTTGTGTCAAGAAACATTAACAGCTTGTGTCACAAACACTTTTACACATCTGCTAAATACACATCTTTGTCTTTTCCACCAAACACATGATTTACACCACGCACGAGTCTAAACAGATACATGTAGATAAGCTTTGGCCTTTACCTTTATCTCAGCTGATCGTGGTTCTTGTATTCATGTCACGTATCCATGCATGTACATACTGCATTTTAATATTTACACAATATGTGTATGTTTTCCAACATAGCGATAATTAGTGGTTTTCTGGTACAACTCCACATCTGTCACCCACAAAATAAAAGCTCTGACAAACACAGATCTTCACTGTTATTAGTATTAAAGACGATGTTTTCCTATGTGTTTTTATGTTGTTTGGAATCCAGGACATATTTTATCACAGCATTGTATAGATTAGCAGGATCCAGTCTTTGCTTGTCTCCTTCCACATTTACCTGTTAAGCTACAGCACCCCCTGTGTAATGCCGTGACCTTTGCTTTCTTTCTCCTTCGTCTTCGCCTGTCTTCGCAGCGTATCAGTGACTCTTCTGTTTCCACTGCTCTCTGTGTTTTCAATTCTTCGCTAACTGCTTCAGTGCAGAGAGAGACAGGAGCGCAGAGCCAGGCTGAGGGATGGAGGCGATGCTTATCTGCAAATGTTTGTGTGCGCAGTGGGGGTTCAGTGTTGTATCCTGCCACCGCCATGGCGCCGCCTCTTATCACACACACACATCACTGTTGTCTGTGGACAAACGTACCAATGCGAGTGCTTAAAGGCTGACAGCGACATTTTGTGGATCAAAGGTGCAGCCGTTTAACACATCTTTAGATCTGACCCATCCCGCAGGAAGCTGGAGTGCTTGCATGTGTTTCCAGTGTGACTAATAAGAAAACAGGGAAAGCTGCTTTGACACATATGTCCAACAATAGATTTTGAAGGTTGACAGCAACACCTTTTTTGGGCTTTGAGCCACCAGACTAATGTTTGCTTCATATTTTAGTCAATAAATGACATGTAGTAGTTCGACTAATATATGATGTGTGTGTAGCTATACACAGGCCGCATAGTATCTAGTCCCTGAAAAACATCATCAGCAGGTTGGGGTGGATGAGACCGAGTTCAGTGTTAAACAGCTTTAATAATAACACAAATATACGTATGTGCCTAAATGTACAGCTAGAGACTGAAATGTTCCACAGATGGTGTGGCAAATGTGTCACATTGCAAAAATATGGGCTGAAAATGTGTCTCCCATGTGATGGATGCTGGTGGAGTACTTTAGACATAGCTGTGTAAGTGTTTTTGTGTATGCTGAAGTAGAGTGTACAGTTTGGCACCATAGAGGCTTTGGTTGGGTTGGATTAGAATGAGTCCCCCGGCCCACTGAGGCCATAAAGACACAGTTCTCCCTGCAGTGACTCACTTACAGTCAGTCTCCCCAGTGTCTGCTCCCATCTTATCTCAGCCCATACACTCTGCTTATCTCTGCCTTCCCCGAGGTGATGGGACGCTGTCTGCAAGGGACGCGCACACACACAACTGTACATCGCACTGTGCTTCCAGCCGTGCTGTCTTGACTCAGCACAACTGTTTCCACCAGTTATACAGGATCAATGTGCGACTGTTATCAATATCCCCTAACTACATCCCGAGCTTTGCTGAGGGGTGTGTGCGTGTGTGTGCAGAGGCGACTTCAGTCCTCGGTAGACTACACAGTGGCATTTTGTGGCCCAGGAGGACATATCAAGAAGAAAGAAAAGGAGACAGACCTGAAAGACAGATAACACCCAAATACTGAAAGAAAGAGTATTTAATCTTACCTGCGTGCGTGCATGTGTGTGTGTGATAAATCTCCCTCCACACTGCTGTGCCTCTGTTTTGACTCTGCAGAGAAAGCCACCCGGCTCCAAACAGGACATAATGTCGGCAGTGTCAGCCATTTTGTTGTTTTTTATTATTGCCATCTTTAATGTGTGTGTCTGTGTGTGTGCACATTGCCTTGTCTCTGTCTCTCTGTGTGTGTGGATGAGAGTTATCTGTGGCGGTGAATCAGTGATAGTGAGCTAGCTGGCGGCAGAGCAGAGCAGAGCAGGCAGGATGAGAGGGAGCAGGCTTATCACAACACACTGAAGACACTTTAGAGAGCTACTGGGCTGGGGGACGGGTGTGTGTGCACATGCTTCTGTGTGTGTGAGTTTCACAGGAAGCTTTACAGAAGTCAGAAGACTCAGTCATGGCTGCCTAAATCTGGCATTATTAACCCCTGCTGTGAGTGATGTGAGTTCTGATGTGTGTGTGTGTGTGCGTGTTTACCCTTGTTTCTTCTAGTCTAGTGTCAGTCTTTTAGCAGCATCCAGTAAAGCAGAGTTAATTGGTGTGGGATCAGCAGCTATCAGCCATTAGCCACATTATCACAGCTCCACTGTCTGCGTGTATGTGAGGTAGTGTGTGCACACTCCAGTGTTGTCAGTTTCAATTAGAAATCCAATGTCTTAGTAACAACTTCTGTCTACACACGAGTTTCTGTCTTTTCAGATTGGTCATGTATATGTGTGGAGTCCTAAAGTCTAATGGAGCAGAGCACAAAACAAGTATCCATGAGTGGTAGTTCTGTAGGCATGCATGCACCTGTTTGCATCACAAATACAGTGCCCACTTGTTCCGCTGACCCACCACCACTACTGCCCCTTCACCATCATCGGCACCACCCTGAGGCGAGAAGGGGATTTCCCCGTGTCATTGTTCTCACAAAAACTGAAAGGAGAAAAAGAGCAGGCTATAAATGGTGGGATAAAGAGATGAACACACACACACACACACACACACACACACACACACACACACACACACACTTAGTCTGCCATCTTTCCCTCCCTTTTCTCTCCTCCACTTCATACCTGAGCAGCCGTTTAAAAGACTGGGCACCTGTGCTTTGGTATTTTGTCTCTCTCTCTTTCTAATACTAACATACTGCAGTAACTTATACCCTACAATTACCCCCCGAGCTTCATAAAAGGCCCTTGTATTTTTGTGCTATAGTGGCCACACTGACAACAGTGATCACATAGGTCAGAAAGATGCCCGGCCATCCGATCTCTTCCTTAAAGACAAAACCCCTCATTTCCCGTGCCCCCCCTTCCTCCCCACTTCTCCATTCCTCCTCTCCTGGTTTTATTTTCATCAATAGGCACCTTTGTCACCTTGCTGCCACTGTGCCCCTCCACCCATCCTGTCCATCGCCTCAGGGTGTGTTTGGTGACCCGTTAGTCGGTGACAGGACACAACAGCAGGTCTCATTGGTCCCTGCCGCTCCTTTTTGTCATCACCAGAAATCAGGCAAGCTGAACCACTGACCAGTTATCAGGAGGACAAAAAGAGGGAGAAAAGTGATCTGCTAGTAAATCCGAAAGAAAGGACGCTAAGTAAGAGCGAGTGATGCGTTTGCTTTACCTGCTGCTCCTGGAATTCCTGGAATATCTCCTGGTGGCTTGATATGTGGATTCCAGACAGAGATCAGTTTCATTATGGGGGTCAGAGAAGAATGGGGACTGAGAGACAGGTCTGTCCTTTGTAGCTCGAACAGCCAAAAAAACTGAGATTGCCCTGGAAGCTCAGAGGATATGAGGGAATTTCTTAAATTGTTTGTAACAAATGTGTAAAGTGAAGCAATGCTACTTAAGAATGAACAGTTTGGAGGGAAGAAATAGGAAGTAAAGTGACAGCACTATGCACATGTGCTGCTTTTAGATGTGTTTAGCTTCTACACAATCCACGATAGAATTATACAGATCAGTTCGAAGAACCAGCCAAAGTCATTCTGAGCCCTGGTAACACACTACTTGTTCAACTGTGGTGTGCTGTTCAGGAGGAAATGTAGATGTCAGTTCTTCCAACCAGTGCAGGCAGTAAAGTTTAATAGTTACTTCTATGTTTTCCTGTCATGTTCTGTCAGTGAAGGTTTGGCCAATAGTGGACTCCATGTTCAGACAGAGGAGTCTGCACTTGGCAAACTCATCTTGGCCATTTCGTCCTTTCTTTCCATGTCTTTTTTTTCCATTTCCGTATTTTAGGTGTGTGTGTGTGTGTGTGAGGCTTGGGGGACTACAGGCAGCGAATGGCTTAGCCACATGTAAGGATTTATGACGAGTGTGTGCGTGACTGAGAGAGATCAGAGTGTGACATGGATTGATATGTGTGAGCTGATCAAGTTTTTGTGCTGCTGTTATCTCCGCATATGTCTGTCTGTTTTTGTGCGTGTGTGTGTCTGCACACTTAATCTGTGAGAGATGGAATACCCTCCAGCTTTAGTGTTATACAGCAAGTGCATATGTGACCGCGTGTGTGTATGTGTGTGTGTGCGCACACAGTGCCAGAGGGCAGTAAAGACAGAGCAGCTGCTCTTTATAGTCACTGAACGGACACCAATGTGTCGGGCATCTGCCATGCGTTCACCCTACCGCCTACCCACTGAAGTGTGTGCCGAAGTGTGTCCACATATTTGAAATATATATTTAAAGTATGTGGACTGAGAGGAAAAGGTAATGTTATGAATGCAGGGTGTGTGTGTGTGTGTGTGTGTGTGTGTGTGTGTATAGCAGCTGTTAAGACTGGGGATCATGGCTATATTACATGTACACACATACATTGCATGTTAGAGAGCTGCTGTGCTGCAGTGCAAAGGGGGGGTGCCACCCTTTCATTCATATGACCTCAATCTGTGGCGGGTGCCCCACAACATCCAAGATGTGAAGGGGAAGTAATGGAACAGCGGCACACACACACACTTGTGTACGAACCAGTCTCATCTTACGGGCTCGTTGGAACACACTTCAAATTAGACTAACACAAAAACTATGCAGGGCCAAGATTCAGTCACTATTTTATTATTTTGAATCGTGTTGAAAAGGCTGCTCGTGTAAAGATATGTTTCTGTCTGATTGCACGAATGTGGGGTGTAATAAATCACCTGGTTTCAGTTTCTGCAGCCTGTAAAATGTAACATTCTGGAACGTAACACTTACTTATAATAAACTCCTGGTTAGTAAGTTCTTACAATGACACACACTCAGGTGTTCTAGCAGGACCTGTCTTACCCTCATGCTCCTGTTAAATGACATGTTCCAACTTACAAGAAGGTGGTGGAGGCTGCTGTTATTCTCAGCATAGCTCTGCCCACCATCGGCTCCAATCAGACATAACTGAAAACACCTGCGTGTGTGTGTGTGTGTTGTGTTGCGTTAGTAAAAGAGTAAAAAATCAGAACACACACTGCTCACATGGGTCACAATGTCTCTGTTTCCCCTCTTTTCAACCTTCTCCTCTCTCCTCTCTCCCTCCACACTCAGCTCCTTCCCTCTCTCCCTGACACTAACCCACTCTGACAGTGTCTCCATGCTGTCGCGCACTAATCCACCTTTGAGAGGTGTTAAAACACACACACACACACAGACACACACACAGAGCATCAGCCTAGATCCCGTAAGGTATTGATCTGCTGTCCCGCTCACTCTAATGGGATTTTTTACACCTAATGCATCGCATCGCATCACATGTGATGCAGTCGCGCTCATACACTCGCACGCGCCCTTTCATACACTGACATAATTACTGTAAGCAACGTGAGCAAGTGTGGTAAAAAATGAATCGAGCAGAGAGGAGGGGAATGCACTCAACAGTATCTGACTCATGTCACAGATGTTCAGGCTATCACTACATCATCCACACACCCCACTTTTCTGAGAGTGTGACTGTGGGATGACAAATCTCTTCATTAACATTTTGAAACCTCAGACCTGTTTCCCCAAACGTGAGCATCAGCTTGAGATTTGTTGCCTGCTGTAGATCTATTGTCAAGCACAGTGCAGCATCGTGACTAATACGTTGCTGGACTCACATCAGGTCAGTCCTGTTGTCTAATTGTCTAGAACCGCAGCAACATATAAAAGCTTCAAACAAACTACTGAGTCGTGTCACGGCGTCAGCTGGAAAACAAAACCCAGTTTTTCCAACTTCTTTCTCTCTCTGTCTGCGCTGCCTCTTTCCTTCCTTTTGTTTTACCCTGTCACCCGGGGCTGACCAGGTGGAGGCCCACTGCAGGCTCATTTCCTCAGCAGGTGTGTGCACGTCTTTCTCATCATCTGCTAATGCATGCGTGTGTGTGTGTGTGTGTGTGCGCGCGCATGCGCGTGACCGCACATTTACGTTGATACTATCTGCTCACCTGCTCCCACCTAGCCACAGAAGCAGCCATTGTGTATTCAGTTTAAGACCAACCCCCTCCAGGTGACAACAGGTGTGTGTGTGTGTGTGTGTGTGTGCGCGTGTGTGTAGAAGGACAATATCAAGGAAGATATTGTTTATGCCTGGGTGGGAGGTGGGAGGCGTGAAGGGAGAGGGGAAGAGGTTACAGCCTTTCTCTCCTCACCTGGAAATTATGTCCTGCCACCATTTTACCGTAGTGTGTTTCCAATCACTTCAGGAACGTGAGAAATGTCCGCTTGGGAATTCCTCCCCAACTTCCTGTCTGTCTTTGGCTCCGTGTGTGTGAATGAGGGATAGAGAAAGAAGTGCTTGTGTTTGATTGTGCATGTGTATCAAATTGGCAGCTGAGCCAGGTTTCCTCTGCCCTTTATAAACTGTCTGTTCAAAGCATTATGGTGGACTGCTGGTTAAACGGTATAAACGGATTGTTCTGTGTGCAAGGCTACCTGCTTTTTAACAACACTTGAGGTTATACCACGTCTGTGTGGACTGTCATTGTTCTCCACACCAGAGTTCATTGTGAACATGCAAGGTTTCCACCAAGGGGCAGACTAGAGCTTAACACTAGATTTACTGGGATTTTTATTTTCTGAGGACAGGCCCGAGGTGTTGTTCACCCCTGCTGAGATTTTCACAGGTCTTCAGCCTGATTCTCCTCAATCTATTGTTGTGCAAACCACCCGTTACCTGTAACGCCTGGGATATTTGCATTTGTTTACTCAGA
>JAUMHJ010000005.1:20920652-20944644 GCA_032361105.1 Microctenopoma lineatum | reverse complement strand
ACTGGCCTCACAGACAATGGGTGTGTTAAGAAACTCAGCTGGGTGCTCAGCAGGGCGCCAGTAGGTGTGAGGTCCAGCGAATTTACGCAAGTTTGCGCAGCTTTAGTTGTGTCAGGACAGCAGGTCTCTGGACAAAACACTATTTGTCGTGAAATTCCATGTTTGCACCACATAGAAAACAGACCCACACAGCACGCAGCCGATAAATCAGCGACAACAGAAATGACACGTCCTCACAGTAGTGCAATGCGCTGTTGTTAGCTCAATGGCTTAGGCGTCAGACTGGGATGCAGAAGGTCGCAGGTTCGAAACCCCGTCGGACTCCTAATCCATCCACTACCAGGTGTGTCCCTGAGCCAGACACCCAGCACTAGCTCCTTGTATCTCGCTTTGCATAAAAGTGTCTGCCAAGTAAAGTAAATGTTATGTTGTTATGTGACACTGCCCCCGCTGGTCATATGTTGGACTGCACCTCGCATACACGTAACATAACTTTCTGACGACATGCACTCCAAATCAACGCAGTTTAAACAAAGTCACTATGCTGCAAACTCAGTTAAACACAAGTACATCTGGAAGCGTTACTTCTCTGAAACAACGCGGTTGGTTATTCTTAGGAAATCATTGTACTACAGCATGCAGCTCAGAACAGGGCAGAATAATGGTGAGTCCGGCTCAAGCAATACCATAAAGTAGCAGACATTGTTGGACTGCCCTCCTCCAACCCCTGCATGGTGATACAACCGTTTACCTTATTTCCTTACACATAATCATTAACGTGTCATAGACAAAAAAAATGCTGTATAAACGCTGTTGTAAAAAAGTCTCACTTATCATAAATGTAACATTAACGGGCAACATGAGCTGAGTTAATTAGGTTTAGTATAACAAAGCCAAGCTGTTAACTAATTAATTAGATGTCTTCTTCTGTTGTCCTAATCAGGGGTCAATGGGAGACAATGAAGCAAAGTAGAACAGCATCAGCGCTGCATTGGAGAATTGCTCAAAGAATGTGATTCTGCTATTAAGGATCATCAATTTGATTCAAACTGTTTCTCTTCAGTGTGGCTTCAATTTAGAGAAGAAAAGCACAACAATCAAATCAGCTGTTAGTCTGGTTGTACATCAAGACCAAATATAGGGCAACACAGAATCACATTAAAGGACTGTACAGTGTCATTGGCCAGCTCACAGGTCAGCCGTCACACACCCATCTCAATGTGAAAGCTGACCAAAGACAAGTGTCAGGACTGTCACTGAGCTGTAGTTGTGGCGAATGGTCTGGTTTGTTTTGTTAAATCTCCTTTATCCAGGTAACGTTTGGATCAGGATAAAAGCAAAGTTAAATCTTTCCTTTTTGTCATAAACAAAGAAATAGTAAGAAACTATTTGTGTTTCATTTTTGTCTGTTTCTCTCAGGTCACGGAATTTTATGCAGTATTGCACACTCACCATGTGGGTTTCAGATATATAGGGAATTCTTTGTTGCCTTCTATCAGCCTGATAGAATGGCGACCTGTTCAGGATGTACCAGCCTCTCAGCCTAAGACAATGACTTCAGTGACTCATTATCATCCTTTCAGTTATGTGTATGTAATATAATGATTATTACTTTCACGTTTGTGTTTGAATGAATCCATCAAAGTATGTTTTTATTCTTTTAAATCATTTATTTCAAACGTATTATTTTACCAGTAATTGAACTTGTTTCTGGTAAATACATAAAAAATCAGAGCAGAGTATTTGGGTTCTGTTTTCCCCTTCCTCTTCGCAGTACGTCTTTATGTCCAAATACGTTGCAGATGTATTTTCTGACTCATTTTTAAAGAGGAGACAGAAAAAAAACGGAGGCAGGAGGGAGGTCGTGAGGAGAGGGCACATCAGCAAAACAACCATCAACAGCACAGAAAGCAGGAGATTGAGAGGCTGAGACAGGAAACACACACCTCTGTGTCTCACACACACATTTAGGCGCAGTCTGCCTGACGTGGAGCGGTAGTGGCAGCACTAGTGCGCGTTAGCATGTTGTAGCTGCAGAGCTCTGCATCTTTTGCTGCAGATCATGGCAGAGGCAAAGTGACAGCTTTCTTAGACAGAGCTGCCTCCCTTTGTCCTTTTCTTGTTTGTTTAGAAGGGTTTGCACAGTTAGTCAGATTATATTTGTGTTGCCATGTGATTTTCTGTTTTGCCATTTTGCTCAGTGCAGCAACTTGTACATGTTTAGCTGCTCTCTGTATCAGTGTGTTTGTTTTCTATTTTTGAAAGCTTTCTCTCATCATCAGCCACCCTCAGTTCCTGTTATTCCCTCGCTTTTCTCTCCCATCTCGACCCCTATACGTCTCTGCATTGCTTTTATCGGTAGTACAGGAAGCTGTTGTTTCCACAGCGCTGGAAGTTAACATCCATCTATCTGATGACAAGAGGAAAGACTCCAGATGTGACTAGCTCTCTCCATCCCTCCCTTTGTTGCTTTTTCTGCCTTTCTTTTCATTAGCTTTCTTTCAGTGTCTCAGCATGCACAGTCTAGACGCGGGGCTCGGTGGTTTGAACCAATTTCTGGCACCAGCACTGGTCTGTTATTAAAGATTAGATCTGCTCCTGTCAACCTGATTGATAATGTAGTTGTTGTATCCTTGGTTTCTGTGCTGGGTTTGTGTCCAGTGGCCTAAAATGGTTTTAGAATCAGCATTTACAACATGCAGATGTTCACATATTAAGTACAAGTAATGCTGTTGTTGGACAACTGTGTGGTACAATTTGTGATGACATGTGATGACATTTGTCTGTTTGGAGCGGAGCCTGAAAGGTCTGTGTAGACCTGCTACTACAGCTGCCACTATGACGTAATTGTGAACATGTTACGTATGACTCAGTAGACTAGACTCTTATCGTGTCAGCCAGTGTGGCTGTTTTAAAAATAGAATTTCCTGATTTAAAAATAATTCAGACAAAGTTCACAATGGCGGAAATAAGGTTGTGTTTCTTCTGCTGTTAGTAGTAAGCAGTCCAACAGTAATAATAGAAATCATGGCTACAATGAAACCCAAAACATAACTAGCTCTATGTTTCCACGCCCTGTCTATGTAGTGTAGCATAGAAGCTTCCATTACTTTGAAAAGTGTTTTAGTGTGTACACACACATGTACTAATCTTTATCTCCATGTGTTTAAAAGTCAATTCAGGCCTCGACTTCACTTCAACAAGCTGAAAATGAATAGCAGCATAATTTTACCAATTCCAGCATGTTAATGAGTCGAAATAAAATAAAAAAAGCCTGATTTGTGTGTTTCTATGCACATGCCTGCACGCATACACAATGCCTATATACACAGCCATTCCGCTACAAGACCAGAGAGGTATCTGTTCAAGGCCGGAAACCTATTCAAAAGCATAACACGTACTGAGAGAGCCCACTGCATGGTAAACACACATGCATGTGTTTCTAATGAAAGTGGTGTATGGGAGAGCTGGTCATCCATACAGTATGAGGTCATCTGGTTGGGTGTGTTTAAGTATGTGCAGATATATGCATGTTTGTGTGTGTGGAGTGCAATGAATTATCATCTCACTGTGCGTAGCTGTGGGAGTGGAGACGCACTCACACTTACAGCTGCGTGCGTGCGTGTATGTGCGTGTGTGTGTACACGTGTGTGTACACATGCATGCCACTGAATCTGTGTGTCAGCAGGCACACCATAAGCAAGCTAACAAACACACTTAACAGAATTACCCCTCAGCAGAGACAAGAAAGGGAGCGGGAAGCACCTCGCAAGGTATGATGTCTGGTGTGTGTGTGTGTGTGTGTGAGAGATCGGGATGTTGTCACTGGCAGCCAGTCATGGCATTTCCATGCCTGGCTTCCACTGTAGCATTTCCATCCTTCCCTCCAGTACCTCCACCCCCCACCCTCCAATCCCTGCCTTCCTCTACTTGTAATTGGGGCTTTCCCTTATAATTAGTCTGTCTTAGCCCCGCTCCCCTCTAGGAGAGGCCTGCTGGCATGGCACCTCAGCCCCAGTAACAAGCACCCTTTCCCCCTCTGGCTCTGGCTCTTCCCCAGGGTGGGAGGTTAGCTTAGCATCAGAGCTAACTAGTCTGAGAAGCCTCAGAGCAGGCCCTGGCGCCGGCCAGCCACATCCCCACTGGTCAGTCTTGCACTAATCCAATAAATGAGCTGTGCGGGAGAGCAAGTGTCACACGCTCTGCACACACATACACACACACACGCACACACACACAAACGCACACACACACACACACACACACACACACAAACTGTACTGCACTCTTCATGGTCCAAAGTTGTGACAAGCTGCAGCTAATTGTGTTCTTTTTGTCCCCAGAGAAATTTTTCAATGAGTGTGTCAAACAAGTTGTGTGTGTGTGTGTGTGTGTGTGTGTGCGTGTGCGTGTGCGTGCGCGTGCGTGCGTGCGTGCGTGCGTGTGTGTGTGCGTGTTTGTGTGCGTGCGTGTGTGCGTGTGTGTGTTTGTGTGCGTGCGTGTGTGCGTGTGTGTGCGCGCTTCTGTCATTAGTACACTGTGTGAACAGATTACACCATTGTAAGGACAGGGGGTCTACTTAAGGGCATTTCACTGTGATGGTTGAGGTACAGTATCTTATAAGCTTGTGTTTTATCATTTGTTCAGATCTTTTGTCTGTTCCAGTTATAGAACATTAGTGTTGCTTTTTTGTGTTTCACAACACAAGACATTGTCAAGATTTTACCATAATCGGTACCTGAGCTCAAATATGCAAACCAAACCTTTTTGGGACAGCAGGACCTGTCCTCCAACCGAAGCCCAATTGCCGATGATGACATGCTGATGAGCATGACTGCACAGAAATGCCCTGAAATAGCATTGTGTAGAGTTCTATTACCACCCGGCACTAAACCAAACCTTAACGCTCACCCTAACATGCCAAGAAGTAATGCCTGTATCATCTGGATGTGTCACCTTCTAAATTTCACACTAAGCAGGCCTCTAGTAGTTCTTTTTTATTCTTGCAATAATATTTTATTATCCCCAATCTTTATTTCTGTGTGTAAGACTTCCATATGCTAAATGAATATGGAAAATGAAAGAAAATAATAACGTTATTGAGTATCAACCAGTACATGTACTCTTCTACCTGCATGTGCTTGTTCCCATCAGAGGCTCTGCATTGTTTTTAAGGTCAGAATTTCACTTATCAAAAGCTGATGTCAAAAATCATTTCCAACATATTTAAACTCTTAAAAAGCAAACCTTTGACCGAAGTATTAACATCCTCTTCACCGCAGGAAGCAGCAGGCTTTATGGGAAATGTGGACTTAATTTACTAAAACACCAGCACTAACAATACCACTGGCATGAGATAGAGGCTACGTATCTCTTTAGCTATACCGCATTTGTTTACCACAATTAAGTAACACACAATTCGTTCAGTCTGTAATATGTAAATGTTTTATGCTTCACATACAACAGCTATCTCAGACAAACACATTACAAATATCACTCTCAACAGCGTCTGTGTGTGCCACTGGAGTCGGTGGAGAACAGTACCTGGGCTGCAGCCGTGTTCCTGAGCAAGACATGTTTATGTTGCTGCGGTGATGCATGGCTAAAAGGAAGCGCAGCACAAAGGTGTCTTAGCTTGTCTGCGCTGGGCCATAATTGCATGTGAATGTGTCAAAGTGAGATCACAGAATAAGTCCCCAGCTTTATTTTCCCTTTTGTTTAGTTTTTTCTTTTTCACCCTTGTATGATTCCACTCTAAATTAAGCATTTTCTGTGGAACAGCAGCTGCTTTGTCTGATGTCTGATAAACAAATATGACCTAATGAAGGAGTAAGCAGTTCAAGTCTTTCTCAGCAAATCAGGAACACATGGTAGACGCAAGAACACATGCTCTCACAAACACACGCCCGTGTAGGAGCACACTGATGACACACAAGCCAACAAGAACACAGATTCTCAGGCTCTCTGTCATGTGTGCAGATACAGCTCAGTGCATACAGAGGCGCCGGGGGAAGTGGGATCTTCTCACATTAGTTTTTTGTGTCTATTTCTTCACTGTCTTTGTTTCTCTTTTTTTATCCTTCCCATGCTTACCACACTGACATTGTCATCCTCAGCCAATTGCTTGTAAGTCAGTAAAGGCGCTCTGCTACATCCATACCCGCACACGCATAACACATGACACAATCTCACCACAGGAAAAGCCTTGAGCCAGAACAGGCAGGAAAACTCTGGAAAACCAGGATACAATTTGGCACTTATGGAGCCTAAACGATTTCCTCCTGGGCGTTGGGCTCTGTCCTACTGGGATAAGCCAAAAGACCGGCAGAGAAAATTACATCCGGGAAAATGTTTATGCAGCGCACTCGGCTCCCTCGCTGTTTGCACTGCAAATGAGGGATTATTCGTCTACTCTTAACCTCTGAAAAGTGGTGGGGGGTGGTGTGGTGGAGAGAAGGAGATTCTTTCCATCATTAGCCTTTGGAAGGGGTGGCTGCTGGCATAGCTTAGCTTCTTTGTCACAATGTGAGCTTCCTATTTGGCATTGCAGAAGGTATGTGGAGAGCACTCTGCAAAATGTTCAGGCTCCTCTGTTAAGTACTGCAGAACTGGTTATACTGGGGAAGGTAGGTAATTGGGGGAAATGTCCACACAAACACACACACACACACACACACACACACACACTTAACCTCCTTCAGTGTTCAGCCCAGTCATGCTTAATCTGAGCGTACTCCCACTGGGCCAAGTCATATGGAAACATTATGTTCTTTACCATAATTGCAAATACAGTACTAAACGTGGCCTTACCCGTTCCAGATAAAGGCATCCTAAAGGTGCTGTTATTTTAAAGATCAAATCCAGAAGTTAAGTTGGTTGGTTAGTTAGTACCTGCACAATTGGTTAAAGGCTGTTCAGCTCAGGAATCCTTCATTTCCACTTACTTCACTGTCGATTTGAAAGCCATCACACGTTAAACATAGCTGCACAAACCTATGGGCGCTGTAACAACATCTGCCCTTACTGATCACCTCAAATTCATGTCAAACAAAGTCCAGGTTGTTGCTTTTTTCAGTCATGCTGATTCTGGAACCTTTCTTTCTGATACAGATGTTTTAGTAATGTAAAGGCTTGACATGAGGAAATTTACATTAAGCTGTCCCCACTGTGGTGACTGGTTTGATAATATAACATCAGTCCTGGCAGAGCAAGCACAACCAGGTGAAATAGTTTTACTCCAAGACCATTTAAATTCAGCCACACTGCCAGTTCACTCGCAGCTATTTTCCATTCAACTGTCAAGCACAAAATCTTTCTCCAGTAAATAAAATGTCACTTGTTTGTGTCTCTGTCAGCTGAGAGGCTTCCCCAATGTCAACACAAGCTAGTTAACAACAATGTGTTGTTGAGTCAGATTTAACCGCAGTGACATTCATGATGCAGCGCTACATGGAACGGTCTGATGGTCAATTGGAAACTGTGTGTTTTGAATTAAGAAGTCATATTGAACTTCCAGTACTTGTTCGAAGAAGCTTGAATATTTCCTTGTCCTTGTCCTTGTCCTTAGCTGTGTGTATGTGTACTACAGGTTGTTACACTGAAGTTATAAAATATAAGGTATGTTGACTTACTCTGTGTAGAATATGTCAGTAGAACATTACAGTTCTGACCATTTATCATCCTGAGGGTAACTCAATATAACAGATAACGTCATACAGTGTATATTCACAGAAACACAAAGTGTGTTCACAGAAATGACTAGGACTTCATTTGGAGTCATAACATAGTTCTCACAAAAAAAGTAACTTCCTGCACAAATCTAACAATAGGAAATAGATATAGTAAAACATATTGTATGTGTGTGTGTGTGTGTGTGTGTTGATGCTGTAATGACTTGTGGAATAATGGGAGCTATAACTGCATGTAACACCCATAAGCCAAAACCATGACAGAAAGGAAAGTCCATTAAAAAATCCATTCAAAGACCTCGTTATCATTTGGTTGTTGTCTGAACAAACACAAAATAAACGCGTCAACTTTAGACATGGTGGAAACTGAAATCAAACATTTGAGTTAACCATCAAATAAGGACACAGTTCAACCTTATCCCCTTGTCCAGATCCTCTGGGCTTTAAAAACACAGTTAACTCTGTGGACAGCCAGCCGGCCTTACTGAGCAGTTCATTTGGACTGAACCCAGCGTAAAGCTGCACCTTCCCTCCCCTCTCCACTCGACTCATCCACGCCGCTAACTCATCCCAGGAGACTCTAGGTGTCGGGTCACTTACTGTACTGGAGGAGGGAGAGCAGATGATGGATGGATGCACGGGAGGAAGGAGGGATGGAGGGGCCGTGGGAACTGGCAGGCATGACTTTGCTTTTGTTTTCTTTTAACAGCTCGTTCGCACATCACGTCTTCAGATGCAGGCAAAAGCAATTTGTCCTCTCTGTCTTCCCCTCTCCGTCCTCCCCTCTTCCTCCCTCAGCCTTTGAGTCATTCTCCAGCTGGGCCCAGTTTTGCTCATGCCGTGTCAGGGTGTCTGTTTGCATGGTTATGTCTACGTCTGTTTTGTGTGTGCGTGTTTGTAGTACACACACGCTGCAGCCTCAGGACCTTGACCAGTTCCCAGTGGAAAAGTGTGGCGTCTCTCTCCGTCAGGACATCTGGAAGTGGGCATTCTGCAGTCGGCAGCCGCTGCACTCTGACTTGATTATATTATCTTGAGGGGCGTGTGTGTGTCTGTGTTCTTGCAAACACACTGATTACCCATTTTGGATTCATAGACACATTATTAGATGCTGAACTAATACCTGCACATGTGAGTGTCACACTTTGCAGTATGTGTGGGGGAAGAAGGGCCGCGTGTGACGTGTGAGTGTGTGTGTGCTTGCACACGTGTGCGCCTGTGTGTGTGTGAAGGGGTCAAGTGGTGATTGCTGATGTTGTCTGCTTTGAACACATGTTTAGCTAGGGCCCACTCAAACGTTTGGCAACCATTAGATAACTTCCTCTCTATCTTCCGGAGTCAGCTCTCTACGGATTTGTGTATGTGTGTTTCTAAGAATGCATGTGTGCAGATGCATTTGCAGGTGTGCACACAGGCTGGAATGTGTGCGCATTTTTAGTAAATAGTAATAGTAAAACATGCAGCGATGCACAAAGTTGAACGTATACGCACTCCACACACACACACACACACACGAGAAGCTCAGTCCAGACATCACTCTCATGGCTTTGTTTTGCTTCAGGATCAACACAACTGCAAACTTAACATGCAACTGTGGCCTTAGAGCTGCTCACACACACACACATAACCAAGCACAGTCACCTTAGGGCCTCAGTCGGTCATCAGGAAATGAAAGGATCATTTAGCTTAGAGGGATTGGGAAAGAGTAGAGGTGGAGGAAGAGGAGGAGTGTCTGTAGTTTGATGCAGATTCCTTCAACAGAGACAGTGTGATTCACCAAAAAGAAAACACAACGGATGAGAGAAAAACCTTGCTCTGAGCTTCGTTTTTCCCTTTTTTTCCCCCCGTGGCTTTATACTTAGCACATGTAGAGACACACTCATATTACATCCACGCTGAGGAGGCAGACAGTTACTACCTGGAATACCAAGGCTCCTGCTCAGTCTATTCCAGAGAAACAAAGCCAAGATGAATGGACAGCCTCAACATGACATTTGTGTCCTTAACGCGTCTCATCCATAGTAAATCATGAGTCAGCACAGTGACACTAGCTCTGATCCATCACTGCATCTAACACTCATACTAAGAATTCAGTGTGTGACTTCCTTTGGACACTCCTTTGTCTGTGCTATACGCTGCGCCCTCTACAGGCCACTTGTAAGAAGCAGTTGGTGAACTTCTCTTCATTTAAACAAAATGCCAGTGTCAGCTCCGTAATGCAGTGTAATTGTAGCTGTAATGGTGTGATGTGTGATGTGTTCAGTATGTGAGCAGAGCTGCAGTCAGGAAGAGCTGTGCTGCGCCTCAGCAGAGGGCATAAAGAGGACATAGACGGATCCCACCGGGCATCAGAGCCACATGTGTCTCTGTTAACATTCGCCTCACACACCTGATGTTAAGCGCGGCCGTGTGTGTGTGTGTGTGTGTACCTTTTCATGCCCTATTTAGTCCACCGTGGTGTGAAGCAGCGCCAAGTGTAAGCAAGTTTATTTGTCACACTAGCAGTGGCCTGGTATGAAGCAGAGCAAGGCTGCGCACATTATTCATGTCTGACTGAAGGAACATGGCTGGAGCTGTGTGTGAGTGTGTGTGTGTGTGGCTATTTACATGTAGCATGTATGCCACTCTTTCCATTACTTCCCGTGCGTTTACACTTCAGCCTTCAGCAACGTGTGAAAAAGTGCGTGTGCTTACATATTTGTGATTGTGTATGTGCAGCCATGAACGTGTGTGTGTGTGTTTATACAGAGACAACATGTGTCTGACATGTTTACGCTTATGTGAAATGTTTATGCATGCATGTGTGTGTTTACACTCCTCACATGTGTGAATGTGTGTGTATCTCTGAGAACCTATGCCTACACTGGAGGATCAGTGTGTTCTGTGTGCGTGTGCACGCGCTGAGCCCCAGGTGTGCCAGTCTAGCAGCTCTACATTAGCTCTGTAACCAAGCTAGTTTGACACCTTCACATGCAGACTAGCGTTCAGCTGCTGGCTCTGGCATATCCAGGACCAGCTCGACCTCCGTCTGAACGCTCTGTCGCCTTCACTCATGCTCACTTCTGTGTGTGTATGTGTGTGTGTGTGTGTGTGTGTGACACCTTTTCTCATGCACTTTTTATGCAATTTCTTTGATTCCTGTTGTCTTGGTGCATCCACTCTGCTCTTGTAAGTGGTTTATGGGGTCCAAGTGTGCGTTGGGTTTTTCACAACCTGTTAACCTGTGTGTGTGTGTGCGTGTGTTTTTTGTGTGACCTATATGTACCACTGAAACATTTGACGGCAAGAGGTATAAGACACAGACTGATGACAGACACACACACACACACATGTGCAACCTACTTCTCTTTACATGTCCATTTCATTGCAGGTTCTTTGTGAGGAAACAGACACACACATGCTGCCGGCCATCATTAGACTGCATGGGCTGCCTCCAGGCAACAAAGGCCTTTTAGCTGAAACATCTCTTTTTCCTTTTCTCTCTCTTCTCATTGTTTCCTTGATTTCACTGTTTTTTTCCCATCATACACCCGTAGGCTCAAAGAGGGCCACTTAGCCAGCACTGCCACATGCAGCACAGAAGTGTCTCGTCTTTCAGCTCGCATACATTCTTGATGACGTTATTTGGGCTGGCATTCCATAATAAGCATTCAGAAAGTCAAAGTCTGGGGAGCTTCACTGAATCGTGCTTGTATAAGAAAGCACATTAAGCTTGATATGAACCCAGAAATTAAAGCGATGGGTGTTGACACAAGCAGAATTGTCCTGCAAGACACGGGGTGGATGGTGTTTTATTAGTAACATTCTGTCTCAGTTCAGACCTCTGATGTGATACTGGCAGGACAACCAAAGACACACTGGCTGATATCAGTTTGTAGCAACAACTAGCATCATTACGCCAGTACAGGAACGTCTGTCTCACGCTAGCTAATGGGATTGTGTGTGTGTGTGTGTGTGGGTATGGGTGGGAGATGTGTCTCACAGCTGCACTGTGTGTGTTTACTTGCCTTGTTAACACCTTTTAACACGAAACGCTAATTAACCCTAACCCTCCTGGCTCTCCCCAGTTACACATGCTGCACATACAGTCACCTCTCTCATATTTCTTAACTCGAACTGAATCAGCTCCAGCAGGCCTGACAGAACAGCTGCCGTTCTGCTGGACACACATTTAAGCCTCACAGTTCTGGATGCACAAAACCTACAGGATACTGTACATTACACAGAGAAATGTCACTGAGGTGCAGGATCTTCCCTGTAAAACCACAAGAAGCATAATCAGGACCCAATTACGTCCTGTCTCAAAACAGAATTGGGAAAGCAGTTTTGTTATGTGCGAATGTAATTCTTAGGAGACAGAGTTGCAGACCATCATATCTATTTGTCCAGAAAGGTTTGATTTGAACGGCACAGTATTTCTCTTAGATAAACATGTTAAACATTGTGATTTGCTCTGCCCTGTGATGTGTACATAACTGTATACTACTGATCTGGGTCATGTATAGGACAAACTCTTCTCACTATTAATTAGACTCAAATAATAGTGAGTACTGAATAGCATGCACAATCCTGAAAATGGCACGTTTAACTGGTTGCTGTTTTGGACTAAGAGAGACTTGATAAATGTCTATTTGTCTCTGTGTTTAGTACACACAAAACACACTCGCTTTACGGATTTGTTGAAACTGAACCCTCTCCGAGGGGTGCCAGATTATATGTGGTGTGAGTGGGGGCACTATAAGGTCCTGTTCGGGGACTGAACCTTTTTCTTAATGCCAACAGTTATTTGTGTCAGTACAGTTGATTTTGTCCAGTTATTGAGGATTCATTTGGGACATGTCACCAGACTGAAGAGTCTGGTGTTGGGTCCAGGATTCGTTGAGGGTGGCACTGAGGGTCTGGTCTTCAGTAAAACAGGCATAAGGCAAACTGACCTCCTTATGAGCAGGCCTTATTGTTCGTGTGACCCCTGCTTGTGTGAATAGGCTGCTCACTCTCTTGTGTCTGCTCTTTGATTATTGTGTGTTAGAGTGTGTGTGTGTGTGTCAGTCATATTTTAGAGGCATAAAAAGCCAGTGTGGGGTCAGTTGGACGCTCCACCTCACACCCCCAGCAGACATTGAGTGTGACACATTGTACACATGAATAGAGACACACACACACAAGCACAGACCACCCCTTCACTGTCCCTCGCTAGAAGACATATGGAGCTTGACTAATGGCTTCATAAAGACACAGATACACACACTATAGATACATTTTTGTCCACATTCACTATTGTGTTAATGGTGTTAGCCCAAAAAGGCTTTTTTTAAAGAGCAGATGTGCCTCCATGCTACCAGACCTTCATTTGACCTAAATACTGTGTCAAATCTAACACACACACACACACACACTTTCTCTCATTACAATGACACGCACAGTATCTGATTCCAGTCAAATAAAAAGAAATATGGACAGGTCAGTTAATATACAGATCATATGCTAATGTGTTGGTGTGTTATGTTCTGATTAGCATCATTCTCCCACAGCTTAGATGTACACACAGAAAATGCTGGTGTAGGCTCAGATGTAGACGCTGACTGACATTCAAACGACACATAGACATTGCATATTAGATGGGAATGTCCAGAGCTCTTAAGGAGCTCTTAGACCTAAGTGTTTGTGTGTCAGTCAGACTGTCTGTCTGTATGTGTGTGTGTGTGTGTGTGTGTGTGAGTGTGAGAGAGTGAATGCCCCATCAGGGCACCAGTCCAGGAGCCAGGCGTCTGGGCTCTCGTCAGCCCACATCACTGTCAGAGAGCCGTTAATGAGGAGCTCATTTACTGCTACATTAGGAAATGTCACTACACACACACACACACACATTACTTGCTCTTCTTGTGAATGTATTTTGAGTCTTTTATTTCCCTGTTTTCCAGCTAAGTCATAGGAGTTTCTGTTGTCGAAGAACAATGCTCAAATTCCAATGGGATCCACTGATCAATAGTAAACAGGACTAAGACGGCAGACACTACATCTCCAGACATTCTGCCTTAACATAGACTTTTCTGTCTGTAGACTGTTTGTCACAAACACCTTCAGTTGAAGTTGGGGAGCACAGCGAAACGTTTCTGCTGTCCACTAACGAATGTGTGTGTCTGAAAATGAGTAAGAGAGCTGATGTGAAAGGATTGGCTGGGAAGAGACGAGGGTCACTGCTGAGGTCTCAGACGTAAGTCCACTCAACTCATTTAAGTGTCTCTGTGTGTGTGTGTGTGTGTGTGTGTGTGTGTGTGTGTGTGTGTGTGTGTGTGTGTGCACTTGACAGATGACTAACCCAAATGCTGTCAGAATGTTGTGTTACTCTCTCACGCCTCTGTCACTGTGACTCACCCTGTGTGTGCGTGTGTGTGTGTGTGTTACTCATTGACTGGTGAGAGCCTTGAGTGCATTGACATGACATTTGTCTCTGCCTCTCTCTCCAGCGTTATATTCTTTACTGCCTTTTTTTATCCTTGCTCAGCGTGTTTGTTTCTTACACTTTTCCTAGAAACATATCGAACCTTGAAGTAATTTTTACTTGTCGAGCTCACCTGAACCTGTGGTGCATCAGTTCATCTGTCAAAGATCAAGAAAGTCCCAACTAATTAGCCAAAAGATAGCAGAAGAATGGCTCAGCCCAACCAGTCATGTATTATAATGCTTCATCAGGCTCCCACTCTCACTTCCCCTCTAATTTTCCCCTGTAACTTTAGGTGTCCAGTATACGCTATACAGCTTAGTTAGGGTACTGTTAGGTGCTGGAATTTACACCTACGCCCCTGTTTATAGAGAGTTCTGTGTCGTCACATAATGATTTGGATGTGTGACCTTGAAATGCATGTATTTTCTGTTCTTATTCATATATGAGAATATACTGATGGACTCTGAAATTTAGATTGCATTCAGTCAGTAATGTGGATGAAATCCAGGTTTGGTATCTGGTGCTAATCTTGAGTCATAAGTCTTTTTTGGCGAGCGTTACCATAGCACAGGGACTCGAGCGCTTTCCTTTTTTGACAGAGTGATGATGTTAATCAGATAGAGGCTCCCTGCACTGTGCCTTAACTGGTTAGCATTAGCCAAGCGTAATGTAATCCACACTCGCTCTATGTGGTAAATGGGCTGCGCTGGCCCTAATGCTAATAAGTAAATGAATTCTGATGAGTGAGTCACGGCTCCATTTATTAGCCTGCTAGCCTGGTGGACTTGTGTTGGATCACTGGTTCTGTCATTAGCATCCTACTCATGTTAGCACTAATATACTGTACATATCAGTTCTGACATTCATTCACTCAGCCCCCCACCTCCCTGCACACACAGTGCAAAGAAGCATTGACCAAGCCTGTTGTTGCGTCTGCTCACTTGGCCAAATTTAAAGTCTGTGGTGCATGCAATGCCTGTTTGAAGTCTGCCTCCAGCACTGTGGCATTAAATTAGTGATAGCAGCTCTGGAGAAACGCTGGATTACATGTGAATGCACGGAAACACAGCTCCCAGGTAACAGGGCCTGCTATCCAGATATGAAGCGTGTTTACTCATCATGTAGCCCAGTGCTAACATGAGTTCCTGTTGTACTCTCCCTATCCGCCCTCCATCTCAAGGATAGTGAGTAATTAGAACCAGATGGGGCTGAGACCAGTGTAGTCAGACTGTTATTTTAGCCCTCTGCGCAGCCACTTTTACGCCCTCTCTTTTCCACTCAGGCCTGTATGCTATATTCAGACACTAATTCCTGACCTTAACACAACACGGCAGCTTTCATATTTGAATATGTTCCAGTGATTTCTACACGTTGAGGCACTTCTTGTTTTCAAAACACACTGACGGAGATATTGCAGTGGCTGCTGTTGTAAGACAGAGAATTACATCATGGGAAACGGGGACACTTGCATTCATTAGGTCTCTCCTCGTGCTCGGGCCTACATCTCATTGTGACATCAAAGGGAGCCCGAAACCCAGTGACACTGGGTCAGCTTTTCCTCATTTCCTTCAGCTCCAAGATTAAGATCAAACGACTTTCTAATCTGATTCAAGGTCTGCACTTATAGCAATTTGTACCTCTGCCTTCCTCACCCCTAGTGTTCTCCTCAACCATGGATTTGGTCATAGTGTGCACCTCTCCTATTAAATTAGAAAGCCTGTAAAATGCTGGGAAGTGTAGCATCTAAGTGTTAGACTTAAAGGGTTACTTAAGATTCCGATGCTGGGAAGGCGAGTTGCGTCACTTAAATGTACAGTGCTTAGAAAAAACACTGAAGCAGGTTTGTCCTACAAACACTTACATAATGCGTTTTATCATGTTAAAATGGTACAGAGGAAGCGAGGGCATGATCCAAGATCACCCAACAGCTGCCCACTGCTGTTTTCAGTAGTAACTGTATAATAAGGATTTCTGCTCCAGGTCACGTGTACACATGGAGTACATACAGTAGGTTATACAATGTACAGTAGGTGTACTTTTATCAACATGTACTTTTACAGATTTCCATCTTGATTCGTATGACTCTAATGTAAGAATTACATGTACATGTTACTACACGTCCCTCTCGGTCTTCAGACAGGGAGTATCTGCTTACTGAAACACCAGTTTTTCAACTAGAAGTAAGTTATAAGGTCAGAGGGCAGGCTTTATTGTTTTTCTAAATATACTCCACAAACTAGAACCAAAGGGGGATCTGTTGCTCGCGACTGCATGTGTGATGTTTCTTCAGCACCATCACAGACCTCGCCTGGCATGCAATGCCTCATGCAAAATGTTTAGTAAGCTGCTTCTTAGTCACGTTTCTTTTTCCAATAAGTGGAATGTGAAGTGGTGCCCAGCTCCCAGATAATGACACAGATTGTGGTGACATTAATGCCTGATCAAAGGCCTGGCTGCTTCTTGACATTTCAGCTGGGGTAACACAGGCAGGCCTATTACCAAGCGAGCAGAACGAGGGATGACTACCACCACCACCACCCCCTCGACGCCAAGCAAACCACCCCCACAACAACAGGGTAAGAGGGCAATGACGGGAAAACAAACCAGTCTCATTTACTTTGTGTGTGTTTTTCCCAGTGTGCACGGCGTTTCTGCGCCTCCACTCTAGGTCACAGTGCTTCCAGCTCATCTCCTTTTACAAGGCGAGGCCATTACATAATTACCCACTGTCAATTAGATCACATCCTGTGCAGCACTGCCGGCTGAAGCCATGTTAATTAATCATTGGTCCCCTGAGGTAGCTCCCTCGTGCTGATGTCATGGCCATCGCGGTCGTGGTTGGCTAGAATCATGGAAAAAGCCAGAGGTGCAGAAAGGGAATTCCTCACATGGTTTTCAGTACAAATGTGTCAGGAGTGTGTAACAGGATTTATCTTTTTTTCCTACATTTCCTTATGAATGCTTCAGATTTGTCAAAGATGTTCAGTCTTCCTATTCACATGTGGAGGCGTTTCTTCCAAACTGATGACTTATGAAGCAGCGCTGTGCATACAGGCAGATAGGTTGAAGGATTATGCGCTTAGTAATGCATACATGCATTCCTAAATAAAGTATTTAATCATTTAAGATGTTTCCTGAATTCTTTCTCTGATTGCATCTTATTGTTAGAGCAGAGATTTTTTTTTTACATTTATCACGCACTAGTCTCCTGATGCTGTCAGGCAACAGGGCTCTGAGTAGTCTGTGGCTACACTGTCCTCACACACACTGTGTAATCTGACACCAGTTGATATTTTTTTAACAATGACCTGTGACCTTGATGTGCAGTGATCAGTTTTACACTATGAAATCCAAAATGATGCAGTTTAGCAGTAGCGCAGTTATGGGTCTGTGCACAGCGATGCAGACATCGTGTTGCATGTAGCTGATTAATCACCTGTGTGCGAGTTGTCATAATCTTCCACTGCCATGATCAAAGCAGGTAGGCCTGTGGTCACACACACACACACACACACACACAAGACAAGCATTCCTCCAAACGGTTGTTACATGCCAGAGTCAAATTAGTCCGTGGGCTTTTTAAGTGGCACAAAAGGTTCAAATTAGAGACAGAACTTTGAAGCTGTACAGTTTGCAGGGACAGTCTGTAGCCCCTTGTGGTTTTGGCCTCCGTATCAATCCCTCAGAAAAGAACATGTTCACATCAAAGGTTAACTGGGGCATGTGTACTGTAACTTGTCACCAGTATAGCCCTGATTTCCAAACAGCAGGGAATTGGGACAGAGTGGTATGTGGGCTGGGAAGAGGCATAGTGTGTAATTACACCGGGATCTGCTGGTCGCTCTCTAGCCCTCTGACTGCATGTTATAGATGGAGCTTGGTAATATGATGACAACACATAGATTGTTGTAGATCATGTTCATATAGACAGAGCTCTCCTAGAGCAGATCCATATAGCAGTGCACGATGGGAGGCAGAGCTGCTGCATTAATCAGTCAGATGAGTTGAGAGATGATTCACCTTTGCCTTCATCTGATTTAGCACAACTGTTTGACTTCTTTCTCATATCACATGCTGTGTGTTGATGTTTTTGGTCAGTAATAGACAGAATGATGAAGAGCTTCATTGTAAAAAAACACTGACAGGTTAGTTACCTTGCCCATTACCTAACAGCTATGTATGCTGCACAGCCTGCAAACAATGACGAGCTAGGATTAGTTAGGGTTTGAGTAGGTTTTCAGTCTGAGCCAGAAATCAGTTGTGAGGTTAGGTATGCTGCAGATCACAGACAATGTAGATTCCATCTGTCTAGACTCTGCATATCCTACATCTTCTGTAGAGATTTCAGGTTAAGATTAGTCCAACACAAGCTCCACCTCTGTCCCCCATATAATGAGATGAGTGACAGGACCCCCAGACTTCCTGAAGTCCACCACCAGCTCTTTTGTTTAACTGATGTTGAGCTGGAGATGGTTTTGCTCACACCAGTCCACAAAGTTGTTGACCACTCCTGTGTACTCTGTGGTGTCTCCACCCTGAATACATCCTACAACTGCAGAGTCATCAGAAAACGTCTGAAGGTGGCAAAACTCTGAGTTGTACCTGAAGTCTGACGTGTACAGGGTGAAAAGGAACGGAGACAGGACTGTCCCCTGTGGAGCTCCTGTGTTGCAGACCAGTGTCAGACACACAGCTCTGCAGGCAGAAGTACTGGTGGCTGCCTGTAAAGGTAGTCCATGATCCAGGAAATCATGGGAGGGTCCACCAGCATGTTTTTTTACTTCTCTCCCAGCAGTGCAGGCTGGATGGTATTTAATGCACTGGAGAAATCAAAAAACATGATCCTCCCCAGGTTTGTCCAGATGGGTGCAGGTGTCAGCTCCAAGTTGGGGCTGGTGAAGGTTGACTAGAGGTTGGAGGGACTCCAGTACCAGTCTCTCAAATAAGTGTGACATCAGATCTACTGGTCCGTGTCACTGAGGACAGTTGGACAAAGTTTTTATTAATGGGAACCAGGCACAATGTTTTTTCACCCGAGAGGAACTTTCTTCAAATAGACCTGTGTCTGCGCTACTATAGAGTATCGGTGTCTTGTCCAAGGACACCACGACGTACAGATTTGTGGAGACGGAGAATCTAACTGCTAACCCTTCATTGGAAGACGGCCGCTCTACCCACTGAGCTATCATGCTGCCCAACAGAAATACAGTGTAATATAACAATGATTAACATATATAGAAACTGTCTTATCATGGAATAGTTAAATATACATACAGAGCCCTATAAAAATAAATAAAGAGGCTAGTTGATCATTAGAAAAGCATTTTACAAAGATGCTAACACAGCTGAAACATGTATCATTTCATGGAAAAGAAGGCAAAGCTTTTGTGTGTCTAAACCTTTACATGGCAGTGCATCTGCTCTGCTTTGTCTCTACATACTGAGGTGCCGGCACTTTGCTTCTGCTGATAAAGCTACTATGACATTAATCATCAGCTGTGCCTCACTGTTTAGTAGTCTAAGAGAAAAAAACAACAGAGATGTGTGTGTATTTATTAGCCAAAGAAAAAATGCAGCTGTAAAAAAGACTATCCTCCTACGCGCTGAGTGGAGTGTTGGTTGGAGTGCGAGTCTGAAAAAGTCGCTGTGATAAATGTACAAAACTGACTGTGGAAATGAGATGCAGGTGGGTTTCTTTGAGCAACACTTCTGACTCTGCTATCGACATATAGTCCCAGGACTTATTCCAACCAATCCACCTCCTGTTATTTTACTCAATTCAGAAAACTGTAATATCACTGAAGAGTAAACTGTTTCTCTTCTTCTGCATCGTCATCCAAAAGGAGAAATCTTCATCTGAATTGTGTAACATCTGAAACCTCTTCTAGGCAATGCTGTCCTGTTCTTTGCCTCACCTACTCCACCATCTGTTTGTGTGTGTGTGTGTGTGTGTGTGTGTGAGAGAGAGAGAGAGAGATGGTGTTATCTCCTGCTTCACCTTTCCTGACACTTGTGTGGCTCATCAGCGGCTATGTGAAGTGACAGGCCACATCCTGGGGCAGCTGGTGCACTGCAAAAGAGCAACACAACTCCATGAAAAGACACATATACACTCTCTCACACACACACACACCTCAGGCCATTTCCCAATCTTAATTCCTAAACGCATTTGCTCCAGTTCCTGCTGAGACGCTAGAGGGGAGACTGTTGGGTGACAGAGGAGGGGCAGGATGCATGGAGCACTAGCTCCTAACACACTACCCCTTACTACCCCCGTACACACATGCACACACACATATAGAGATATCTGCCACTCCTGACATAAAGTTGCCAAAGCTAAAGGGATTAGGCTCAAACAGGCTGGTAATGCCCACAACAACCAATGTACACCCACTGGTGGACAAGCTCTCTGTCGCCCTGTAGCATACAGCACAGGACATTTCAAGTGTTACCACAGGAAGGCAAGTCCAGTCCCAGGAAGCCGCAGCCCTGCTCCTACAGCTTCTGACCGGCTAAACACACCTGATCCAGGTTATCAACAGTGCAGGGAGGGTACAATAATATGGAGACCTCCCTCAAACCCATGCTCGACTCTCTTACTTAAACTGTGTTCCATCTAGATTTTCAAATGTTTCAGTCCAGGGATGATTAAGTTATTCTGTTTTATTAGTTTTGTCTGACCTATAATATAAGACGTGTACTTGTCATAGTGGATGATAAGTCACACCTTACAATGGTTCCCCAGTTTGACAGCATTTTTATGTTGGACTACAGTTACGTGGCATTCACTTCCATATATAATGACAAATATGGTAAAGGAAATAGGATTAATATACAGTGGGAGGAGTAAAGAAGTTAAACAGAGGTGAGGGAGAAACAATGTTTGTCTGTCGAGCTGCAGTGTTGTGAGATCATCTATTCGCTGAACTGAAACTGAAGTGGTTTGCCATCAGCACAAATGTCAGTAGAGATGGATTAGGGTTGCATTACAAAAACCCATGTCTCCACTAACACAAGCAGGCTGGTGAAGGATACTCTTAGCTCTAATGGATTCATAGATGACAAACACCTGATTACATTTAACGCTTGTGTTTGAAACTCATAAATTAGCTTCCAAATATCACAGTGAATTTGGATAAATTAGCTATACTGCCTCCCACCTGCCCCAGGCCTGGCTGTCTGGGCTTTAGAGAGGAAGAAGGAGCAGGGGCCAAAGATGAAAGTGTCTGGGGATCTTAGCAAAATCAAAAACAAATCTGTGGGAGCGTCTGGGTTAACCTCTCTGACCGTTAAAGAGCTTTGAAGTGCTTGGCCATACAGTTAATTGTCACAGTCAGGATTAGAGAAAGGTGGTAACAATTTAACCCAGGCAATGAGAGGGCTGAAGGCCATGGCTCGAGCCTATCAGGTGTTTGCAGATGTTTGTGCCTCAGGAAAAGTGACAGCGAACTCCTTGAGATGAGGGAAACGCTCAACTGACTCATAATGCTTTGTTTGCTTAAGCCCCCATCACAATGTAATTGAATGGGAGGAGGAAGAGCAGACAGCTGATTGGACAGCTGGTGCACTTAACCTTAACTGTTACTATTTTGGATGGTATGCTGACATGTGCATGTGGTACTTCACTGTTTCTGCTCACAGCCAAATCTACTACTACTGACTATTTCCATCCGTGCACAGCAGAGAACAAAGACAAGCAGGTACCAAGAAACCCGTTTAAAAAGCAGTGTGATGTTCTGTAGATTCCATGTTACCTTGAATTCACTGGCACCCCAAGCTACCGCTTTTCAAATATTTTAATAGAATTGCTCTGTAGTGTGGAAAGAAACTTCTGTAAACTGTTGAGAATTGTTTCTGGTATTAACTTAGAGTAACTCCCTAGTATTAAGTTAGTATTACTTCGGTTTGCGTTTAACCGGACATCTTAGTTAGCTTAATCAGTGAAGAATCGTGCTGGAGACCTGAGTTTGTGTATTTTTGTTTGAAAACAGTGCAGTTATAAGTCACCTTTGCTGTCAGATATTTCCAGGAATCTTCACATCATCAAATCTATCAGTCTTTAAAAAGCTTTGGGTACTGCTCTTTTCAGAGTTATCTAAAAAACCAAATATTTAAATTGCATAACAGAAAAAACAGTGGATCCAATTTGAATCTTTGCTTTTATTTCAGCTTTGAGAACCTACTATGATGCATCGCAACATATATTTGAAGGATTAAAAACAGGGGACCCCAAAACAATCTTGCAAAGGCCCACAGACCCAGAAAGGGCCCTGCCCCCTTTCTTACTGACAGTTTGTTCTCTGCGCCTGTAAAAAGTGTTGATTCTGTACTCTGCATGCAAGTCGTTCCTGGAATATCTGCCTCACAAGAATGGGTGGACATGAGGTCACAGTAACCTTGACCTTTTTCATCAGTTCATCCAAGTGGACATCTTTGCCAGAATGAAAGAATTTTGCTCAAAGCTTTCTTGAGATGTTGTATTCAGAAACATAGGCTGGGCACAGGGACCACCCTAACATACTGTCTCTGGCCATGGCTTTCAGCAGTGTGGAGGCAGAAAAACAGGAAAGGTCACGTCTAAATGAAACCAATATGTTAGAACTTATGCACGGGTGACAGAAGAAACGGTGTGCTCATCAGCCTGTACACATTGATAAACTGTTGAAGGTCGGTGTACTGCAAGAAAGAAAAACCTCAGTGTACCAAAGAAGCTCCAAAATGACCTGTCCTCTACAAACTATCCTCATTTTTGTGTGTCCTACAAATAATTTGACTTGGTAAATTCCTCCACTGTTTTCTGAACCTACTTGATGCTGTGACATTTGCGTTGAAACTTGCAAAGCACATATTACCATCAAGCTGTGGTCTCTCTCTCTCTCCGACTGTCCTTTTTCCTGCTGTATTATGTGCGTAACAAGCTGGTGCTGACCTCGGCTGTCACCTCAGCTTTCTCTTGGTTCTCTTCAGGTAAAACCAGCCGCATTTGGCCAGCAGCTGACTTTGCATTCTTACCAAACGTGAACCTGTTTGTCAGTCCTTTTCTTTGTTCTGTCTACCATCTCAGCACTTCTGCCAACAAACCTCACATTTTTTGTGCATCAAATTCTTAAGACTACATGTGTTTCAAGGACATGTTCTCTTCCTGCGTGGTGTCTTTGGAGGATTTTATGTGAACAGATACAGTGCAACTGTATCTTCAACTCAGATGTTGCAGAAGAACTGATTGTTCATTATGAACCTCATTCGAATACAATGCTGTTGCTGGTAATCACAATAGGAGCCTCTTACAGTATCCAATGTTGGTCTATTGCACTTACCCAGTGTCTCTTAACACAATGTATCAAAAACAATTTCAGCAGCTAATACACGCCATTATTTGTCTCTGTCTGTGTGTGTGGCCATGTTTCTGTGACAGCCCTCACTGACTCTGCAGTGTGACAGTGTAGTAGAAGTGAGGCTGAGGTTTGTGCAGGCATCTGAGTTGTAGCATTGACTGTGAGACAAAGGTGGCCACACGACCCTGACCCCCTGCTGGGTTGGAGAATAGTCCTGTATCTGAAGCAGTCTCTAGTTACAGCTAGAGCTTGGCTGAGACATAGGGACAGCATCGCACATACTGAGAAAGTTTTAGTCACTGTCACTGCTTTTGTGTGTGCGATTTGTCAGAGATTCGTGATGTAAACACATTGTATTAGATCAGTGCCCTGTATTTAAGGTATTGAATTTAGAGGGCTAACATACTGAAGGTATGCCGATATATATATGGTACCCACAATGCACATAGCGCTCAACATACTTGAACATCAACAATGTGTATTAAGTATGTTGAGCACTGTGGGTACTGTTAGATATATATATA
>JAUMHJ010000005.1:20892412-20919663 GCA_032361105.1 Microctenopoma lineatum | reverse complement strand
TATTATAGTGTATTGTTAGACTTGATACAGCTAGTATTTTTACTGGATTTATTGTATTTTATTGTATGTACTAGAGGTGTTTGAAAATGCAGCTTGTCCCTTTTTATCTCCGAGCCAAATTTCTCCTTCAGGAAGACAAACAAAGATACTTGACTTGACTTGACTTGAGATGTTAGATATGAACACAACACAGTAGAAATAACGCACTGCAAAATCTGAACAGATTTTTGTTTGTTATAATCTATGCTCAGTAACTCTTATTAGTATTTTCTAATACAATCAAGGTGTAAAAACCTTCTTAATCACAGTATTAATTCTATTCTTTTCTTATTTGGATGTCTTTTCTTTTCTACACCTAATAATCTTAAACCCCTTCTTCCCTCCAACATCATCCATTCTCTTTATCTCACTCTTGCTTTCTCCCCCCTCCTGTGTTCCCCATAGGGGGTGTTGTTTGTAAAGCATTATAATTTATAACGGAGCAGAGTGGATTTAATTTCAATGCGCGGGGGCTCGCCAGCAGGGCGCCAGCCTGCAATCAGGGGAATCAGCAGCTCGCACAGGGCCTGAAAACACACAAACACACACACACATAGAGCAGACCACCACATAGAAGCAGCTAGAATGGAAAGTATTATCAGTGGCCACAAACGGACAGTGTTTCTCGTCACCCAACTCTCTGGATGCTCCCTCCTCAGCCCGGCACCTTCTCGGCTTCACTTTCAGCCCTGCTGCAGCTGCTTTCGCTCTCTCTTCCCCTCTCTTTTCCCCTGTAATTTCTCTGTCTGCGTCTGGCTTACATTATCTGCATCTTCCTCCCCTCCCCTTTCTCTCCCTCCCTTACTCATTGTCTCTCATTACCACTCATTACCTATTTGTTGGGGGGGTGCGAGGCTTTCTCATTATAGACTCTGGTGCCTTCCAGAGACAATAAAGGTTCACCAGAAGGTCAAATCCAACTACTAGTCCTCCAGTGTCCCTGTCAAATATTTGCTTCTGTCCCACTCTTTCTTTCGTACTCACCAACATTTCTCTTTTACCCCGGGGGGCATTTTTTTCCACCCTGCCCATTTGCCAGTTGCAATTTCCCCTTCATAAATCCTGGTTCTTTGGCAAACTGGAGCAGACGGTGGGATGATCCTTCCTCACAGAAGGTCAGAAACCGAACAAGAGGAGGAGGAAAAGATAATGTTTCTCTTTAGCTAGTCATTTTGCTTGTGACTCTATTGTGACATAAAGGTTAGCCAGTGTTAGCTTAGCATACATTTGCCCTTTTGTAGAGTTAAAGCTATTTTGAGAAAACAGGTGAATACGTTTGAAGCAATGTAACATTTTCCATACAAAAGCATTTGTCTCTAGCATTTCATAATTTTCAAGTGAATTTCCCAGTTTTATTTCTCAAAATTAACTTAAAAATCTAAATTATATAATTTGAATCTAGTTCAACTTAAAATCTTTGTATTGTCAGAACTTATAAACAGGACTTGTTCTGACAACTTAAAAAAGATGAGTTGAATGAAGTAGTTTAAAGAAAATAATGGTTTCTCCTAAACACATGCTTTTTAATTTTACAAGACTGAGATTTGCTCAGTACATCATTAAGCCATTTTAGTTTTAACAAACACCCGACTTGCTTTGTAAACTGGTGACAAACTAAGACAAAGGTTTACATTGCATTTTTTTGTGTGAGAACATAATGCATTCTTTGTGTTGATGTAACGTTCACTTACATATTCAACATAAACCAAGCGATATTAATTAGTGCAATCACTGTTTAATAAATATTAATGGGGACCAAAATCACACACTGTGAATTGATGTGACAATATTCTAACCAACATCTTGTAAGCTTTTTAAGGTGTTCTGGATTTATTTTTCATAGCAGCTTCTTCTACAGGTGAATGTTTCTAAATGTGTGATTGTGATGGCCCTTTCCTAACCATGCTAGTATGATTAACCAATATGTACATTTGAAGTGTTGCAAACAATAGAAGAGGTGAGGGAAAGTGTTCCACACCAAACATCAGCTCCTATGTGTGACGGTGTTCGTTCAGTTGAGAATTCATGACCAGGTACAGTTTGTTCTGAATTAATTGGCACATAACACAGAGCAGAGGGACTAATCTGATTCACTAATTCTTGCACAAGAACTCTGTAACTGTAGTCTGGATGCTGATTAAGATGTTGTCAAGTATTACCTAAGTTATTGCTCAAGTAACAAGCTTTACCAGTTAAATATGAAAAAAGAAAACATGTAAGCTAAATAAAGAGTTTCACTTTCTTCTGGAATCTCTTCTTTCTGAGCCATGTTACATTTCTACAAACCTGACTCTGACAGTGAGCCATCTGGAGGCCTTCGTCACACAGAGATAATTAAGATAGGTAGATATTATTTTCCAGTGCAAATACATTTGTTTAACTGGAAATACTTGATTTAGTTTTAGCACTTGCAAAAAAAATGGATTTCCAATTCAGTAGATGTTCATTCATAAAAAGGTTCACAGGCTCACTGCCTATTTATTTGGATTTGTACACATGCCTGTGATTTTATTATCATTATTCTCTCATTGCCATCCGCTGCTGTAGGCCCCAGCTGTAAAACCTTTGAACAGTGCTACACATCACTAAATCTCAGCTTGTATTAGTTTGCTGCATTGCTGCTGTGCTTTATCCTCTGGGATGCAGATAGTTTTAATCTGAGGCCTTAGCCACTGTGTTGTTCTGTTCCTGCTGTTATATTAGGATGATTGAACATCTGCTGTGGGGGCGCTAAGCTGGGAACACTAGTCCAATCTCCAGTAGGGCATTTGTCTGATGCCGCAGCAGCATCATTGTTCCACAGTGTGTGTGTGTGCTGAGCTGGTACAGTTTGAAAAGATGACACAAAAAACATTTCAGATGTTACTTTATTAAAACTCAATGTACTACTCACAACTCCATCTTTGGTCATTTGGTGTAATTAATAACCCGGCTTTTCACTCTTCTTGGATTCGCTACCCTCTAACTAACCCCAGCTAACAACTGCAAGAAATGCTTTATGAGCTCGGAAGAATAACATAGAAGCAGAACACACACACTGTAAAAGAGTTCAGCATCAAATAGCTACAATTAGCTGATTTCTGTTTGCTGGACATGTTTTGTACCACATGAATTGGACAGGAAGCAGACCATTTCTCTCCCTCTTACATTCTCCAGCAGCAAAAGTTCAGAGGAAGGACTCATCCCACAAAGGCTCCAACATTAGATGCTTTTTCCTTGTTTTCATTTGTTTGGATACCTGGATAACTTTCCACCAACTTTACCGTGCATTTACAGAAAGGTCAGCTGGAAATGAAAAGTGAACATTAGTACTTGTGTGTTTGTGTGTGTGTGTGTGTGTTGAAGCGATGAGGCTGAGCAGTGATATATTCTGGTGAGGATAAAGATTTTAAAAGATAACTGTGCACACAGAGGAGGGACATAGTGTGTAAAGTCACCGAATCATTGAAAGAGCTACACAGACATGTCTTGGGTTTTCTCCGTGGACGCCATGAAGTATTGCTCCAGAACTCCTGCAAGCCAGGATCAGCACTATAGATGGTGTATATACAGTATAATTAATCATTCATTGTAGACAATGAATCTTTTAATCAAGGACGAGTGAGGACAAGTATAATTCTGGATAAACTCATCGTGCTGTCGGTCGTTGCTTCACATACTGTGTGTGAAAGAGTCAGCATGAAACCAGAGGCACTGATGTTCTGTGGGACCGTAGATGATTCTGATGGAACGCATAATGTGAACAATAAACTGGGAAATTATTTTTGCCTGAGCATCTCCAGCCAGACTGTGTCTGCCACAGTCCAGGCTCAGCCAATGGAAATAAACCTAATGACCTTGGTTACCTTGCCAACTTGCCAGACACCATGTATGTGTATGTGTGTGTTTGCGTGTGTGTCTATATACTTGCATCTGTGTACTTGTAGTTGTTTCATTTAAGTCAGAGTTATGAAGTGTTATAGAGCCCTTTTAGGTTTTAACCTCCCTTGCCAGCCGTTAGGATCTATATTACAAAGGTTAGAAGGCTTTACGTGTGTGTGTCTGTGTGTACTCACACACGTGCGCACACTCACAGCACTGGCCATTTCTTTATACATGAGCTGTACTCAAATTTAATCAAAAATCCTAATGGCTTCTCTGTGGGACGTTCCCCTGACCGTGTGTGTGTGTGTGTGTGTGTGTGTGTGTGTGTAGGTAGGCCAAAGGGGCCTTAGAGGCAGCAGCAGTTGATTGGAGGGCACATGTGTGATGTGGCTGAGAGATCAAACACACAGTCTTGATAAGTGTGAGAGTGGAGGGGGCAGTGCTCCTTTTCTCCGGTCCTGATCAAGGTTTTTGTGTTCAGTTCAACACACACACACACACACACACACACACGCACACACACACACTCCTTTTACAGTGAGTTATTGACAGTAAGAATACTGGTGCAGCATTTTCTGATTTTCCTCTGCATTTCTGCTCCTGTGTGTGTGTGTGTGTGGTGTTATTTATGTGTGTGTGTGTGTGTGTGTGTGTGTTTGGTTTATGAGCTTGTTGCCAGTAATGAGGTCAATCTCCTGTGTGGAGCTAAAACCTCTGTGTCTTTATCTCTGTTACATGGGCAGAGGATTATTCTCATCACTCTCAACACCACTTTCACTCTCAAGCCTCTCCCACTCTCTAGTGCCGCAAGTGCACACATCCAGCAGCTGCCGCTTCCTTTCCTGTTGTCTCACACACATAAAGTCAGAAAGAACGTGAAGATCGTTTGGTATGATGTCTGCTGTGAGACCCCTCATGGCTTCATTGACAGGAATTTCTGGAAATGTATGAATGTTGGGTGAAAAGAGGATGCATTGACATTAATGTCATTGCATACATTGTTACATGTTAGAAGAAAATTTGTCCTCTGCATTTGACCCCCCCTTGGGGGGAGCATTGAGCAGCCACATAGTTAACACATTAAATTTAAAAGTGAACTGGTGACAAATATTTGAATACTTTGTGACGTGCTGTGAACAGGATATTAAAAGCTGTTACCATGTGGAGTAGCACTTAAATGTTGACATGTGTTTATATGTAAATCGGACGTATCTGTCACGTAAGTAGCTTACAATGAAATTAGAGGGTTTCAAATCTGTTGATGAAAAACTTAAGCGATCCGAGTAACCTGTCTGTTCTTGAGGCATATACTATGAATACATGATGAGAAGTTGCTTAACACAGTGTCTGTGTGTATACACAAAATATACAGTATACAACAAAACGTGCACCTGTGTTTCACAATAGTACCGTCTCACAATTACTGTGTCATTTCTAGGTTGTCTGAGGTCGTGTGTAATTTCATACGACCAGGTCGGCCCTCAGCGTGATACCTGTACAACACGAAATTACCGGGATCTTAAATGCATGAACAAGTTTAAAAAGGCAACAAACAACATGAACACCACTGGCCTGGCTTGTGTCTGGTCAACCAGATTACAGAAGATAGTTCCTATCCAACATTACTATCATCCAAAACACGCAAATTGACAGCTAAAGAGCGAGTGTGCCCCTGACTCTGATCCTCTTAAACTATTTCAGAGCAGAAAGCATCTCAGCAATGATGACTTGTCTGTTTACTAAGTTTTGTCCTTTAACTATAAGAATTAGGCTGGAATCTAATTAGTGTCTCACATCCAAGATTCCTACTTTTATAGTGCAGAGTTATTTTGCTTGATGCTCTGCTTCTGCTTCTCCACGTGCCTATGCGCACCTTTTTTGTTGTGCAGACCCACAAACGCACATGTCTGTCTCTCTTCGCAGTCTGTTTCACCATAATTGCTAACGCCCCCCTGCCCTCTGTTCACTTCACACATGACGTGGCCCACCTTTTCATCCATCTGTCGGAACTATTGTGCGTTAGTCTGTGCTTTGTGAGCTGTCATGCGAGGCTGGAGCAGTGTTGATCAACGGGCCAAGCCAGTGGCATATGGCCATGTCCTGGGGTGCTGTGGCATGCAGGATAGCAAATGGAGTAGACAGGAGCTAGTTCGCGTGGTTGTACGGATACTGACGTGCCAACATTGCATATGCAACTCATCAAGTGCAATGCAAACGCTCATTTTTTGCTTTCTCCTCCTCCCCCTCCTCACCTACCAACTACTAGCATCAGTGCAAGAACCATAGTCCCTTAACGGGAAGAGATGCTGAAGTGGTTTCTAAAATCTTCACTGGGCCGAGGTTTGTGCTGCTGCTGCTGCTGCTGCTGCTGCTGCTGCTGCTGGTGGTAATACTGCCAGGAATCAATGCAACCATGACAAAGTGTGAACCCATGTTTGGGTGGTGATAATATAGAGACACAGAGCTGTAGGAAAGAGACCAGGCAGGGGCTTTAAGTCGCTGCTGTGTGTCCCTGGTTTTTCCTTTTCCTGGTCATTTCTCAGTCAATGTCAGTTCAACATGTCCAATGATCTAAACCATGCTGCCACAAACACCGTGGTATAAATTCTGCAACATAACTGTGGGCAAAGGTCAGGCCCTGACAATTGTTGCCAGCCCACTCTACAACGAGCATGAAGAGTTCCATTGCATGATCAGGATCCCGGCATCTATTGGAACCCGCTGTTAGTAGTTGTACAAGGTTTAGTACACATCCTTTGCACTTTAACCTTGTTACCAGACACAATGTTGACATTGGACAATTCTACAAAACATTAGATAAGGTTTTCATGTTTTTTTTTTCTTTTACAAATTCCTTGAAAGTGGTAGTGGCAGGGTAGCCAGTGCCACGTGACACAGTGTTCTCCAGCAGGCTGGCAGCACTTCAGAGTATGTCTCATGACTACTCTCTTCCATAAACTATATGCAACTACAGTAAACAAATTCGACTTGTTCAAAAAGAGTGATCATGGGGAAATCGCTCTATTGTTGAATAAGTCACTGGTGTTTTTATATTGTTTTGTTTCCTCTGACACAGAGTGACTTTACAACAACAGTGTTCTAATGAAGCTTCCAATGTGGGAGTTAGTAAAAGGGAGCATGCAGAAAAAAGACTTAACCCTTGCTCCTCTGTGTGGTGGATTACGCATAGTCTGTTTCTTATGAGCTGGGTTTGAGGACTGAGGATTAAGTGCGGTCTCTCACCTCTACAAGAACTGTTGTCATGAGATACGGCCAGTGCATTAGGGCCTGGTACTTATAGAGGGAACGTGATCACTCAACAAGTTTACATGACCTTCTGTTTAAAGAGGATTTCACAAAGGTTCAACTTGGACAAAGGCATGACAAAAAAGTCCTGCTCTGATTTACACAGATCTTGTGTCACGGTGTGTCTAGCAACAGGTTTTCTGCAGAGTTGAGACAGCAGGTGGTACATGTCTGATGCACCTCCAGACACAACACAGACAAGCGTTTATCTTCACTACCATAAGGACACAAAAGACACATCCCAAACGCTTTTTCATCTTTTTAACTTATAGGACTAAATAGAGTTTAATGATGAATTGCATCGTGTCTTCTTTATGAGTACTGACTGTTATAGAAGGTGGAATGTTTGCAGCTTTCTGAGGCAGGAAACAAGTGAAGAAACGTGCCTCTGATTTACAGCATCAACTTGGCAACATTTAGCTGTGTGGCTGTGAATCATGTGAAGAGGTCCCTGCCAGGAGACGCACAACACTGACTTCTCACTTCATGTATTTAGAATGACTCATGAGCACTGGAGAGATTAAGTAAACATGTCTGTGTGGAAATACTTAATTGACATTTTTACTTATTTAATAGTTCAATAGTGCATTCACACGACTGTACTGACTTTACATTTCTGACATGCGTTGTCTATATCTATCTATAGAAGTGGTATCTGTTGTAGTTCCTGGCAGTGTAGTAACAGATGATTACTCAGTGACTGATCAATTGATATGTGACTTTGTGGTACCTTTTGGTGTTAGAACGTGTGTTTCACTGCTCAAACAGATTTTTTTAGAATGTTTCTGGCACCCATGTGGAATTTCAATTGGTTTAATATTTTGTCGTGTTTTGAAAATGAGTTGAAGTAAAGCTACTCTCGACTTTTAAATCACATTTGTTGTTTTGATTTGAACCAATCTAATGTTTCCATGAGACTCGTAATACACCTCATCAAACCAAACACTATCAGATCACACCAGATCAGTCACTAGGAGAAAACACCACTTTGACTTTGATGATTTGATTTGACAAAAATAATTCTATTTCTAACGTTCCATCCATCCATGCATTATTCTAAGCACTTGTTCTCTTTGGGGTCACAGGGGTGCTGTAGCTATCCCAGCTGCTGCTGGGTGAGAAGCAGGGTACAACATAGACAGATGCCCATCATTCACACCTATGAACCTAGCTATGAATAGCAGTGAGTACCCAGAGATCCATAGTTAACTTTTGTCATTCTGACCTGATGTGGAAACTTTCTAGGCTTCACATCACCAGCTGACTAACATTTATTATTAGTAGGGTGCTGTGTGTGTGTGTGTGTGTGTGTGTGTGTGTGTGTGTGTGTGCGTGCGCGTGTGCGCGTGTGCAGGCACAAAAGGAATGTGTCTCTGCATTTGTATCTGATGTCGTGTCAGTCGTCTGTCTGTTTCCCTCAGACAAGCTGTACTAAGCACTGACACACACACACTCACCTCAGAGCCATTGTTTCCCCCACAGCAGGGCACAGAGTCTGTTGCTAGTTGTGGAGCATTATCAGCCTCCCCTTGTTAGCTTTTGTGTTTCTGTGCAGACGTGCTCTCAGCTGAGGGAGCTGGTTCATGGGGCGGTCAGAGCCGCCTTATTTCCTTTTAATTGATTTAAGATGGGCAAACAAGACCTCAGCAAGCACACGGTACCCATTACACTCACACACACAAGAAACTCACAGCACACTAATGTACATACTGACACACACTTTCATCTGACTAAACCCAGGGGGTTGTGTTTGCCCAGTCCATGTTGCTATCTTCCAGCCACTTGCAGCACAAACCCATTCAGTTGAACTTGATTTATATAGCACCAAATCACAACACATGTCATCCCAAAGAACTTTACAGTGTAACATTTAAGACCATACTCATTATATAAATATATACACAATAATGGAGAAACCCCATTATTATTATTGTTAACATGCATTGTTGTCAAAAAGTGGACAAAGAGAAGGTGTAATATGAGAGGTCCCCCAGCAGACTAAACTTATGGCAGCAGATTCACAATGGACATCTTACTGAGAGTTCTCGCTAATAGTCACCTGCATGGTGTTAGGTACAGGGCCTGTAAAGTCCACAGAGAGGAGATGGAATGTTTAACCTGCATCACCCAGTCCAATACCACCTAAAATGTAACTGTGTTTTAAAATATAAGCTAATGTCGAGTTTGATACCTGCAACACACTCAGTCATGTTTACCTCTGTGTTACATAACCTTTTTTTTTTATCGTGATACTCAAGTCCAGTACACGCACACACACGTTGTTGTAGCACATGCCGGATGAAGCCTGGGGTCGTCCGGCTGAAATATCCACTGAAAAGACATGGCCTTCATGGCAGCATAGGATCAACTCTAAAAACTGCTTTGTAAGCAGTAACCTTGAAAAAGAAGTCTATTTTAAACTTTCAGATTCACATATAAAAATGTACACATGTAATTTGTGGACACTGAAGCTACTGTGTAAATATTTCTTTAAGAATCTTTAGGGACTTGACGCTGAGATATGATATTTCCATCCATCATAATACATCATGACAACTTCTTTTTTCAAACTTTTCCCACACCTTTGTGGCCCCACACTGTGACAGTGTCCGATTCATGTCACGCTCTAGCAAACAGCATGTTCACAGGCTTGCTGTGGCTGCATACACAGTCAGACTGTTCTGCTATGAGCTGCATGCCTCACTCCCTCATCTGTCTTCTCCAGCCGTGGATTTGCATGCTGAAGAGAAAACAAGTACAGTGCACACACATATACTGTATATCACCAACCGAGATTTAAACAGCTACATTTTTTTATTTCCTGTTTGTCTTCCGCAGGTTATTCCTAAAACAGAAGCTCTTCGTCCTGCAAAGTTGTATTTATTCTTTTGCTTTTCTTCCCCTCAAGAGCATGCCTCTCATTTTCTTTGCCCCCTCATCCATCCATCCATCCATCCATCCATCCACCCTTCCCTCTCCTTCTCACTACCCAGTCATTATTTTCTCATTGGTAAATGAGAGAGAAGAGGACAGGCGAGAGGAGGAGGAGGAGGAAGAAAGGAAGATGGCCAGGTTTCTTCTTGTCCTGTCTTTTCGTTTGGCTGTCTGACATTAATATGTAGTAATGTGACATGTTCGAGAATGGCTGAAGTGCACCGTGAATTACACACCGACATGTCAGCTGTCCTTAAAGTGTTGGAGGTTTGTGTGAAGCACTTTCACGTCTACAGTCCATTAAACCCATCCAGTTTTAGTGACTGCTCTCTCACTGCAGATGAATTCCAACCAAACACATTAATAGTACTAGAGAAAACGAATGGGATTAAAAGTAGATTATTATTATTTATTGACTCCACAAGTTTCTCACTGCACCAAAGTCACTTTCTGCATCTTTGCTTTGGTTGTGGATTTATAATACGGAGCCACTGTTAAACAACACAAATAAAACATTTCTCCTTTGAGTACGAGCGTTTTTCATTTGGTGGTGACTTTATGTGACACTGTCACTTAAACTGACAAAGTTTTGCAGGCTGATCTAAGTTAAATCCTATTGCCAGAAAAAACTTACTATCTTAGGCTTCATATAGCAATGCATATTTGTATTAATTAATAAAACATTTTATGAATGTATGTATTATTTAATGAATGATTAATAAAAATGAATGCACAGTAATAACCCCAGTTAGTAGAGCAGAAACAATAACAGTGGTGTTGTTCAGAGACTAGTTCAAGCACCACTGTCAACAAAAGTCAAATTGCGTTCAAAGGCACTTAGATCATGTACCTTGCTCATTAATTTAGTCAAACAGTAACTGAACCGGTTGATCTGATATTGACTTTGTGAAGGGTCTGCTGGTGTTAACATAGTGGCCACTGCATGTATATGATATATTCCTCTTAGTCCTGAGGAAGGTGATTTCTAGGTCAGTGATGCTGTCTGTGGCTTCAACACGTAAAAATGTAAGGAAACAACCTTATGAAAGAGCTTTAAATCAGCCCTTGCCTAAACCCAACCTCTGGGGGACTTGGGCCTTGAACTCTCATGCTAGTCCTGCACAGTAACCGTGACAACGTGACAAAACGTTCTCTACAAAAATATTGCAGTTTAGTTGTATGTGAGACAGGGTTGTTTATATTCAGCTGAGGCCCCCAAAATGGAACAACCAACATGATAGTAATGGAAAGTATCCAAGGAAAATATTCAATACATTTGCATTGCTAATTATTTATGCATAAAATGTTCTGTGCCAGTTCTTTTGCAGTAAAATGTAATATTATGAAGTGATTTCTAGTTTCCAGAGCCAACATTACTGCCTGAAAGGAAAGGAAGCAGTTACACAGTCCTCCCGGCCTCATGTTGGCTACAGAGATTGAATCAAAGTGCACTGGGCTCAGCTGTTTCTTGTATCACGGTACAGTTTTTCTATGGAGCAACTTGCACAAACACATACACAACACACACTCAGCAGCATTTGCCCTTTGGGCAGAGAATAAAGCATGTATTATACATCCAGCTAAGTGTGAGATGGAAATGGTCACACTAAGAGGAAGGAAGTGCACTAGTGTATGCAGAGGACCAGGCGGTGTGGTGTGCATACACTACACATAAACATGCATTGGTGCCACTTCTGTAAATGCACAAGAACATAGATTTGTGGTCATTTGTCCTTTGGAAATCGTTGTAATCGGTGAAAGAATTTTAAGTTGATTGTCTGCTTGTATGCTTATGCACAATATGCCACCCTGAATTTAACTGCAACAGATAATTCATTAGTACAGTGCAATAATAATCACTTCTTGTTTGATTTCTTAAAGTGCAGTGGTTGATTGATGCTGCCAGTACAAACGATACAATTGGAAAATCACTGAGGTGACTTAAACATGACTTTGTTGTTCAGAATACAAATGTTTGCCCAGTAAACAGATAATGTTATCATGGGTCTTTTCTAGTGTCTATGTGTCCAGTGTGTCAACGAACCCACAGAGAATAATGCACAGTAAACCTTTTCAACAGCTTCTTTCATCATAAAAGTACGTCATTATCACATGGTGAGGTGGCTATAGGACGAGAATGATGCATTATATTCAAGTTCTGTTTCACTGCAGTAAGATTAACTCACGCACACTTTTAAGTGAAGTGCTTTTTCTTTTTTACATTGAGTCCTAACATCCCCTTTAATTGTGTTACTCTACTGGGAACAGGGAAGTTAGTTTTATCATGGAGTCACTGACGACATTTGAAGTTAAACTTTTAACAGAACAATTTGATTTCATTGTTAATTTCAGAGCCATTAAATATTAATTATTAGATTCCAAACAAAGGATTGTCACACGATAATAATAGTATACGGTGTTAAGCTAAGTTGCAACACACTGACACATCAGTAATTACCAAATCACTGAACAATAGAATAAACAGCATTTATTGCATTTTTAATAAAGGACGTTTACTATCATCACTAACTGTTGTGCACATGTGTCAAATGAATTGACTGTACTGTATGTTGGACCCCTCAGTGCTGTTCTTGACGGGGTCCACTTACCCTGTCTCTAAGAAGTGTAAGTGGTACTTTTGTCTCTGTACTGTATGCACACATGAAAGGTGATTGCACATGTTAGTAAAGTGTACTTGTAGTGTTTTTAGTGAAGGTTCTCATCATACATTAAACAGCATATGTTTTACCTTAAGCTGAGTGTTTTTAAGTATGTGCCTGGACTCACACGCATACAGCCACCCACACTACACCATCTTTTCTCAATTCCATCTCATTTAAGCATTATGCTGAACGTGTATGTGTGTGTGTGAGGACAAAGGACGAGTTAACAACATGCATGCCCCTGGCAAGTGCGTTTGTGTGACAGTGTTCGCACAATGAGGACCAAACATGGTGTGTGTGTGTGCGCGCTCTGTCTTATTTATACATATGGATGAAGGGGTGTTTAAAAGGGGTCTTTGGAAGTCTTTGTTTAAACTAAATAAGTAACTGGTTGCAGAATTCACACACATACGCACAAAATTAAAATGGAACTTATTTTACGCAGTGTGTCGTATTGGTCTACAACTGTAAAATGAAAAAAAAAAGAAATTGTTATTGCTATGGTATGGCACGGCTTCTGGCTGAGGATCATATTCAGTGTTTAGTGTCTATATAAAATGAGAGTCCTCTCTGAGGCAGATGTTACCATCTAAAAAGTCTACAACAGGGGCTGAGGATAGGATGGTCGGTCTGGTATCAAGTGTCACCACTACTTCTAGTTATCATATGAAACAAAAAGATAGTTTTCATTGGCTCCTCCTTCTTTCAAGATTTGAAGCTTTAAATAACACAACATCCATCGAAATACAAAGCGTCATTCCAGAAATGAAAGCCATCCAGCCGTGCCGTTCAACTAGCTTACTCCTACTGACAGGAGGAGCTGACAAGTGTTAAGATTTCAGGATAAGAAAATAATTCAGGAGGCCTTCAAACCTGAACCCTGTATCCACCCTGTGTCCCAGAGTTTACATTTCACTGTGTTCAAGTCGACATTGCACTCCTCTCCCAATTTGAACCATTACTCTCTACTTTGTAATCAGCTCCAACAATTATAACCTCACAGTGTGCCTCTGATTACTGTCCGGGTGTATTTTCGACTGTTCTGGGAATCCAGAAAAAAACTGATACTGGTCCCAGCAGAACTCTAGGTTGCACACATTTACAGTAATCCTGTCTGTGTGTGTTTGTGTGTGGGTTGCCGTTCGTTTGAAGTGCTCATTCCCCATAAAATTACAGTGCTGCCATAATGAAGTATTACCATGCGAGTCCAAGGCAGACCAGTACAAAGACTGAGCATTTATGTGGATATGTGTGAGTGCGTGTGTGTGGTGGACACTTGAGTTGAAAGTTCAAATGGGATGCCTGAGCAAAAAGCTGCTGGGCCAAACCGTGTGCGTGTGTTTATTCTTGCATGTGTTTTATGATCAAAGTACACACGTAGCTTTTTGTGTGTGATGTGGCCCTGCTGTGCCGAGGCTGCTCTTTGTGTGAGTAACAATGCATGTGACTATGACTTTCAGTTGCGTGAGCGTCCTCCCAGTTGTGTTTCTGAATATGTGGATCCACCAGCCAGCTGTGACAAAGCTCAGTTTGAGCTATCTCTCTCACACACACACTTGAAGGTGCAGGCGGTATTGGCTGCAGGCTGTGCTGGCTTCACCTACAGCCTCCCTGGCTTGCTGAATGTTGCATGAAGCCCAGTCGCCTCATACATAGTGCATCAACACAAACATGCCATCGGATGATATACATACTGCATTGGCACCTGCGCCCACCCTCGCTAACAAGCATTCAATCCATTTTTCATCAACACATGCAGTGGGACGTCACTTTGAGAACAGGAAAGTAGACAGGAAGTGGTGGGTGGGACCGAGTTTGTTCTTAGCTTTTGCATGTTTGTTTGTTGGTGACAGTGGAACTTATGTCCCATTTGGCACTCAGCATTGAAGGCTTGTAGGGTTTTCATTAGTTCCTTTGTTTGCTGCTGCTTAGCTGAACTTTCTTCCTTCTAAAGACTCAACATTTATTTAGACTGCATTAATCTTTTATTCACTTTTTGTTTTTGTATGCTGCTCCTTAAAGAAAGAAAATCAGATTATATGACATCAGACTGATCAGAAATGCAGTGTAACAGCAAAGAGCTTACATTTTACTTAACGCTAAAACAACTTGTTTTTGACCTATATATATGTAGATATGTGTTCACTTTACGCTTCCCCCAGCTGACAAAAGTAATGTCTTAACCCTTCCTATGTTTACCTGGTTTTCAACAGTGAGTGTCTTTCTTAGGCTTTGGTCTCTATAGGATCATTGACATTAAGATAAAAACATGTTAATGTTGTAAAGCAGTGAGGTGATTACTTAGTCTCAGACTTGCAGTTACTGCTGAGTGTGGCTGTCGTGTGATAATTGAACCTCTTAGAATTAGCTGTATTTATTTTTAAATGTGTCTTCTTAATTTATGGTCAGATGTAAAGGCTTAAAGCTGTTTCTGGAAGATGTCCATGTCAGGACACCACAGAGGAAGCTACTGCTACTGAAGGTTTTATGTTCACTTAATGTAGAAAGGTTTTTCACTCTTTCTTTTTTCACCACTGTAATTTGTCGTAGCTTTGAATTGTTATTAGTGGCTATGCTGCTCAAGCTGTGCAAAATGTTGGACTTGGGCTGAATTTGATCCACAGAAATGTTCATGTCTAATGGACATGCAAGTGAATTTGCATCTGACTGCAACAAGTTTCTGTGGCAGGAACATGTCAATACAATGTTGTGTTCAAGGTCAGTTTTAGCTTAAGTCATAGCCTGGTCTTCAGTCAGATGAATAGCTGCTGAAGCTGCTGTTTCCAGCCTGCAGCTCAATCCTCACAGCACACAGGGTGCTGATAACAGCCATGCTGTCACTGTGGCAGCTATCAGCTATCATATCTTGCTCTCAGCCACTGACCTGTCTAGCTTCTACATTATAGCTAGCGTGCTAACAGCAGTGGGGCCAAGCACCCTTTAGCAAGTCTCCCCTGCACAGCAGAGTCTTGTAAATGAATACCATTCCCCTCTGCCTGCTTCCCGAGCTCTGCTCAGGGACAGGAGCCGTAGGGTCAGCAGCTGGTGGAGGATATGGCAATTGTTTATGAAAAAATGCTTTCTCAAGCCCACCAAAAACACACACTCGGGGGGGAAAGGGAAAAAAACCTCTGCCCCTGAACAGCCAACAGCTGGGAAGGGTTGGGAGTAGCCTGGAGGCTGGCAATCCGCCCCCTCCTCAGTCCAGATGGGGGAGGTTAGGTTGAGGCTAGCTGCCGCGCTCTCCCCCTCCTCTCTCCCCTCCACTTCCCAAACTTCCCATTCCCATTAAGGGGAGGCTGAAGATTGCGGAGGAAGGGAAAGGAGGAAGAAAAGCAAAAGAGCATGACTGCTCTGTTTTTCACCCCCAACCCTCCCTCCGTCTTCAGCCTAATCAAATAAAGCAGGAACGAGACGGAAGAGGAGTGTTTATTGATATTTGCGTGAGCTCGTTCACCCCCTGCCCTGTCCCTGCTGTTTATTTTCTATAAAGCACTTTTGAAAATTTCGATATCGATGTCGATGTTCTTCGATCACATACGTCCTTAACTGAATGTTTGAACATGCTTATTTCAGCTTCTTATGATATGCCATTATGTTAAATTGAGCCACTGGGAAATTACACCCCAAGTCAACATCCTTTGCTCAATGGCTACGACTAGTCCATTTATTGTAATAAGAGGGTGTCACATGAAATGAAACGGCCTGAAATAAGAATTGATGACCCTCACCGTTTATGCTGTTGGTCGGACATAAAGGCGCGCACGCTGCTCAAAGTGGAGCCAAGAACAGCCTGTTGAGAGTATCGTGTTCCAGCTGCTTACCTTTTAGTACTTAAAAAGTTGAAATAGCATTTTTAAGTAGCTCACAGACTCAACTCAAAAGTGGCCTCTAAGTGGAAAACTATGTTGGGAACTGGACTGGGACCTTAATGCAGCTCTGGGGGAACAGTACCAGGAGAGAAGCTTCATCATCCAACAAACCGGCGGCCTGATGTTTTAAATCTGGGAACCCCCTCCTCAAAAGGTTTTCATATTATGTTAGCAAAGCCTCTTGCATTTAATAGCAGTGAAAGTCTTCTATTAAACTTGAAGTTGATTAACCCCATACATGTCTCCAGTGTGACTTCTGGAATATTGCTGGAGTGCATTGAACATAAGCCAAAACCTGGATACTTCCTATGTGAGCACATAAGCAGAGAGTCCAGCACGTTTCAGATTTTTCTAATGCCATGTAAAGCCCTAGAATAAGCACTGGGCAGATTCACTGATGTAAAAATCGTCTGCACAGTCGTTTGAAAGGAAACCACCAACCAACCAGTCATTTTAAATCACATCGCTTTTCATTGTTGTGTTACGCAGTGTCGAAATAGATTGTAGGTTACAGCTGCCAAAGTCGGATGTCATTTTTCCAATACTGGCATCCAGTAGTCGTCTCTTGAAGTGGAGGGAACCCTTGTAAAAGCAGTTTTAGGGGATCTGGGGTTTGAATGGCGTGGTGCTGTGAAGGTGCCTTCACTGACAAAGGGACACGTTTTCTTAAGCTATCACTGAGAGAGACTGTCTTGTTATTTTCAGTGGTCTTTTGTTATAAGTCAATGAGAAGCAACAGCTTCATTTCCCCTCTAGCCATCTGTGTCATGCTGCTGTTCTCTGACATATTGCTCGTCATGCCTGTGTGTGTGAGCAGAGTGCAGTAGTCCAAGCCTACCTGCAACCCTGTGGACTCTTGACCTGTGGGGTCCAGGGCAGATCAGTGTCCTGGGGTGCTGTTGTCTCTCTCTGGTAAGCATCCTAACATATGCAGTGCATTCAAACTAATGTCTGTGCACCGGATTCATATATGACTGTGTGTAAATGAAAATATTACTCGATATAAACTAAGGGACAAAAGCATCTGAGCCTGATTGTTAATGAAATACACTGAAAGAAACATTTAACACTTGGCATATAAAAGAGAAGCATGAATCAACAAAAGAGTGAATAGAAGAAGCACACACACACGTGTCCTAAGGAAAAAACATTAGTAAGATGTAATTGTGAGGTAATGGAGGTTGGCCTGAGAGGGTGAGAGGTGAAAGGTCAGGGGTATGTTGTTAGAGAGGCCTCAGTCAGAAGCCGTGTCATACAGTATGTGTTGGTGTGTGTCAGAAAAAGAGAAGCTAAGTCATCCAGGCCTCTGTTAAAACATAAGGGTCACTGTTTTGCTCCAGAAATATTCAGAGGCATTTCCAGCTGTTCAGCGCACACACACACACACACACACACACACACCATACAGCCAAATGAACATCACTTCATATTACCTCGAAGCAGCCTCACTTCAACCCCAGTTGTGTGCGCACACACACACACACGCACGCAGGTGTAATGCGAATCCTTTAGGTCTGCTCCTAAGCCCACGCTCCTTCACTCCCCTCAGCCAACATATGTAAGAGCAACAAGGGTCTCACCTTTAATGAGAAAAGCCAGGCTGCCCTGCAGGTTCATTAGCCTTCAGCAACACTGACTGAGACACAGCACAGCTCTGTGCTTCCTCACACTGGCACCCAGCACACTCAACTTACAGCCAGCAGATATTTATCTGAATAGCTTAAAAGCCACTTTAGTCATATATTGCTATGTATGTTCTTTTAAAGTAGCTGTGAATAGCCTCTAACACAACGTCATAGTGTTTAGGTACGTTTATGTGTTGTTAGGTCAGATATATTTACTTTTAATTAGCTTATTTGGATGGCACAAGTACCATGAAGGGATCTCATGGCCGTGCCAAATTAAATTGCCACTAACAGGATGAGTCTAGTGTGTGGGAGTCTAGCCTATATTGCTGACATACTGCTGTTGATAATTTCCCAGTCTGACGCTTGTTCAGGCTCCTGAAGGAACACAAATCATCATCTCGACCCAAAATCTCTAATTCAATATCCAGACAGTCAGACAGGAGTCAGGAGGTCCAGTGTTGGCAAGGCAAGCTCCGTAAACCAGTCAAAAGTCTAATTAGTGCTCATTATCACTTGGGATCATGTCCATGTCCCTTTGGAAATGTTGGGGAGATAGGAGAGAGGGAAAAGCAGTCACGGAATATAACTATTTACATAAAAAGTCCAGATTCAGCTGTTTTTACTTTCCTAATTCATTTAATCACGACATCATCACAGTGTTTAGTGATACATGTATGACATATGTGATCATTGCTACTTACCTTACAACTGGCTGTGTCCAGCTCCACAGACAATACAGGCAGTGCTAGTTCTTACTGTAAGTCACATGCATGACAAAGACAAGCAAATATCATTTTCTATAAGACACGGGTCGGGGTCACATCTGATGAACTGAAGATTCAACTCACAAATACATGTTTATATATGAAGATTTTCATGAACAAGACCTACTCTTATTTTATCCTATATCCTATATGATTTTAATTGCTATTCAAATCAGTCAATATCCCACCAAACATTCATTTTCTCTCCATGAATGTTTGGTTGGCAACCTGTGGGTCAGAGGTAAAATACTTCGCTGTTTCCAGATGTGCAGAGATACATTGTAATGTAATATAAACCTCATGCCACCTCTTTTCTTTTATTATTCTAGCCATAGCAGTAAGGACACAATGCAGTTAGAGCAGTTAAATCACACCCTGCGAAACAGTTTGAACAAAAACTGAGGATTAGCACCTTTACGATGGAGCATTTGTTGCGTGAGTGCATTAGCTTCAGCTGTTCATACCTAATAAACAGAACATTACGTAGCAGCGCTTGCTTACTATTCTCACTCACCACAGATGGTTTGTAGCCACTTCTGATCTGCTGAGAGCTTCTAAATGTCTCCTCTTGTGCAGTGATTTGCTAAGCTGAACAGCCAGTCACAGTGCTCTCTGGTTACATGCTCAACCGGCTGAAAAACCGTCAACGGCGGGCAGACTAGTGCCAGCAGTGCAGGAGCCACTGCAGAAAGTGTTTAACCTGCAAGCGTTGTCGCTATAATCAAGTCAACCGTCACCAGCAGTTACTGCAGGTGATAAAACGATCCAGTCACAGGGACAATGGAGAATAGAGCAAATAGAATTAGCTCAAGCTGTGAACTAAAGTCTTACATGCTGCGTGTGTCGTGAGAATTCTTGCAGGATGATGCAAAGCGTGCGTGTGTGTGTTTGTACGTCTTGCCTGTTCGCTCTGTGAATCAGTCTGTAAACAGACACCTATGAGCAGCTGGGCACTTGGCTCCAACACAACTCCCTCGCAGAGAGGAGAGGAACTGTTGACCTCCACACACACACACACACAGACGAGCAGAACATTGCCACACACAGACACGCAAACATCCATAAACACACAGATCCACTCGACAACACAAACTCACACAAACACATTTCCCTCGGCTCCCACAGGAGACAGACGCTGCCATGTTTACTGCCGTGCCGGAAACTTTCACAGGAAGGAGCGAGAGACCAGCACCTATCTTTCTCTCTCCTCTGTGTCTCCCCCTCTCTTTTTTTGTTACTTTCAGACATCTCTGCATCAACACTTTGCTCAGTTTATTTGTCCAAAGCAACAACCCGCAGGTTTTATTGCTCTCCAAATCTAAATCAGGAAAGGGGGGGGGCAGATTTCCGGATGAACATGCCAGTTGACACACTCAGGAGAATGTAAACCGGGCTTGGAGCATAAGTGATAACAAATAAGAGATGTGCTCTAGCTGTGAGTCGTACACTCCAAATGTTTTTGTTTTCACTGTGAAGGACACAGAGGAGTCTGGCTGGAACCGCAGCCAGGAAAACTCTCCAGAAGCTTCCAAACATCGTCGTCCAGTCTGTCTCTGCCTCAAGAGGTGGCTTATCCTGGCCTTCACACAACAGTGATGATTCTCTGTGAACAGAGCAGGAACAATAGGATAGTACAGGGAATCATTTTCCCAGTTTGACAAATGGATAGAAATATGTGGAAGTGTATAAACGACACAGTTTGTAAAACATGGAGTTACACAGACACGTAGTATGTTTTTGTAGTAATCTATCAATGAGCTTTTCTGTTGTCCAGTCCAGTGGTTCACGATAAGCTACAGTACGTTTTCTCTTTGATTACATGAATGAATTATTAATACTTTCAACAAATGTCTGCCACACATTTGCATAACCAAATGTGATGGATTAGACACTCCCACCCATGTTTACTTGCACCAGTCCTAAATCCTCATATCTAGGAGTTATTTCTTTATTTAATGACACATGAAGACATATTATCCACTTCGGAGTGTTTGAATATGCATCCTCAGTGTTTTTGATGTGACTGAACCTGCTCATAGATCCGCTCTGTCTGAATCATTCTGCTCCAGTGTGGACAAAAGTCAGACTGTGGTTGCACTGTCCATACCCACCGGCCTCACTACACCTGGCCTGCATGGGGCTGGCTTATTCTCCCATGTGTATGTTTCCCTTACTCAGTGAAACTACTAAAAGTAAATGAAGGTTAAACAAAATACATTTTCAGCTGCAGAATCTAAAATCAAATTTGCAAAATAATGAAATTGAAACCACACTCTCAGGCTGTGGACACACACATAGTTCTCACACTGTCCTGCAACCGCTCATTCTCTGCATGTGGCTCTTCTCTCTGTTCTTCTTTCTTTTGTCCTACCACTCCTTTTTCTACTCTTCTCTCGCTCACTCTAATTCCTTCATCATTCTTTAACAACAAATAGATACCATATGTATGGTGGAGATTAGGAATTAGATGAAGACGCTAATCATCGTAGTTGGAGGGGCACGGCTGTTGCCCCCTGTTCCCCCCTATAGATCCGTCCCTGAATGTCTTGAAAATCAGGCGACATTTGATTCTAGTGCTACACACTTTCAGGGGCACAGGTTCGTTAATGTGAACAATGCTGTAGCATTTTGATGCTACGTTGCTTTATCTAATGAGGGGTTGATAGGGCAGCCTAGGATTTGCCTTGGGTTCTGTCTCTCAGGCTGTATACAGATTTTATTCTGTTAAATTTGCAAATTCATTGTATTTATATAGCTCCAAATCACACCAGAATAATCCCAAGGAGCTTTTCAATAAGGTCAAAAGTCAAAAACTGCTCAGTGGGATATTTTTTAATGACAAGCTCTAAACTGTTTCACACCAGTATAGTATAATACTTCAATTTTGTTTAGTGTTTTCAAGAGGATTGTATGTATTTATTACCCCATGCCTCATTTGCAGTAATTATTCATTGTAAATATTTTTATAATTAACTTTTCATCCGGTTTAATGCTTGTAATCCATCATATTGCACAATGCAAATGATCTTAGCCAAGTGTTAATAGATAGACAACAGCTTTTCTCAGCATGCTCAGCATAGACCTCCTAGACAGTAAATATTTGAACACTGGGGGTGATACAGGCTTGTTGGGCAGTGGGGAGGACATTGGACTTTAAGCTTTAGGGACTGATCCAACTGGCCGCCACATGTGCTTGAACACGCCCATGTGTCACCCTAGTGACCTCACACCCATACACATGCGCTTCAGGTGTGAAAACATATTCTCTGCCAACGTTCTTCTTCATGGCATCAACACATTAGGTCAAATTCTGGGTATGGTTTACACAGTCAAGTAAAGTCCTTATTTCAGCAGTGTGACTGTGGCGCTCGCTTTTGTAACTACTCCCTCACATGTTCACGGTGACGCACGCTGCGTGCACTTTGCCACAGCATTTCTATAAATTATATAACACTAGATAAATAGTGTAAAATGACATCTATCATGACTTATTTGATTTTTTTTGATACACAAAATCAAACATTTTATTAAATGCTACTGAAATCTCTCCACAGGTAAGAAGGGAACAACATTTCTAACTGAACCCCAACTTTAGAACAGTCTGACTAAAAAAAACACACACAGTTGTAATAAAGGTATATTTTTAATATCTCATAGAAATGTTTAGTGAAGCACCCGTGCATCTGAGAGAAATGGGCAAACTACACAGACGTACATTTAAAAGAGCTGCCACTTAATCCTCACTCTACAACCCCATTTCTTAAAATCACGCTGCTATCCGTGATGACAATCTTCGTTGGCATCCAGAGACTACAAAAGGGAATGTAGTTAGCAGCTGTGTTGTTTTCCCATGCAGCATTTTGTGAATGAATGCATTTAATAATGGAAACTGTTGCAAGGAGGTGTCTGCCACAGAGTGTAGGACTGTCACAGTCACCACAGAGCAGGTTTAGGCAGGACGAGTATGCTGGTCAGAGAAAGATCACAGTTTTGTTTAAGAGACTTAACAAACGTGTCTGAGGTGGAAGGTTTTAAAAAGGTTTTATCCAAAGCATTTGGACTTGTTTGGTTTCTTGACGACGTTTCACCCTTCCATTCCAGAGGACCTTCACAAGTCCAGTTGCTTTGGATAAAACCTTATTGAGATGACCATGACCTGGATGACTGAACCTCCACAGATATGTCTGATGTAGACTAATGTTTCGTTCATCTTGTCGCAGTGCTATGTGTGTCTCAACCTTTACCACAGCTTAGTAACTCACTGTCTGGGAACGTTTTAATTGGTATGTTCAGAAGCAACGTATTCTCAACTTGACATTAACATGAGAAGAAAAATCATGTCTTTAGCTTGTTCTTGTTCCCTTTACCTGCTTCATCTATGATTTACAGCCTATTCTCCTTATTCAGAAAACATAATAATGTGTTGATAGAGTTGGAGAAAAGTGCTCTTAGTTTTATGCATCATTCTACGCATGACTACATCTGAATGGCAGCTGTAATAGAGCAACAAGTACAATAAGTGCAACGGGGCCTCAAAAGGCTCATTGACATCTCTCTGACCCTTAATGCAGAACACACTCGCTGCCTGTCCTCTTTGTGTGAACCACTGCTATGGTATTGTTGGAGGGAGGTGGGGCGTGTGGTTTCTCCAGGGCAAGACTGAACTTCCTGTGAAGGTGTAAGGGATAAACAAAGAGAGGGATGCTGGGAAGGGGTGAGGCCGTGTGAGGAGATGAGAGTCTGAGCCCAGCTTAGACATTCTCCTTTCAGAGGCTCCTGACATCCCTACTGGCTATCATAGTACCCATGGCCATAACACAAAACTCACACCCATTCCCACACACACACTTTGTCTTGCTCTTTCTCTCCACGTCCCCTGTCCTGACCCTGAGCACTGCTTTTACAGAAGGCAGAGACACTTAGTGCTGTTGGATCACATGTAGAAGCTTCTGCCCCTCTCTCTCTGGTGGAGGCTGTTTAACAGGGCTGCTGTGGGTCATGGCACAGGATAAGCTGGCTGAGTATGGAAATTCATACCACCATACTATGTATGAGCAGATTTGAATGTGGGACAAGAGTGAGAACAGTTGTTTTTTTTTGTTTTCAACTCTGCGTGACATGTAGTAGTGACAGTAATAGTGGGAATGAAGTATTAATTATGAGAATAACTGGACACACTGTAAGACATGTAATATCCAACATTCACCCCCCAGGAATCATATCTTTGTTTTTTCCCTCTCTTTCATGTGCTGTTGTCCTCACGACGTGCTGATACAGGTGAGTCCCACATTCTCAGCTTCATGAGTGTGACATGCTTTCTCTTCCTCTCTCTCTGTATTACACACTTGCTCTCTGTCTCTCAGCACCGCTACAGTTTCGGTGTCAGGCCCTCTGCTCTCCCGCCAAGGGACCCTCCCAACACCCTGTCATTATTTCAATCAAATGAAATTACAGCCACTCTGAGGACAATTGAGTTTTGTTGACTGCCCTTTTTCTGTTGCCCTTTGTCCCTGTACACCCCACTCCACCACCCCCCAGCCCACCACAGCAAACATACACATAGACAACAACTTCTGTCTGTCCCAAACAAAAACTAAAAGTCAGCCAGCCAGAGGGTACAAGGAGGGTCAGGGATTGAAAACACATTTCAGTTATGGCCTCAAGGAGGCGGCTTGTGTCAGTGCAGAGGTGGGGAATGTGATTGAAGTGTTAAGAGACACTCATGTTTGGCTGACGTGTTGAAGTTCAGCACAAAGTATGTTTTAGTGTGCTGTCTCTGTGCGGTTTCGCTGTTTCTCCCGGGTGTTCTTCTGGGCCGGGGTGTGGGCGAGCTTTGTGGAGGTAGGGGGGTTAAAAGACCGTGTGACACTGCTCTGGAACACGGCGTTGAACTGACCGTTTTTGTGCCAAGCGCCAGAAAGAAGGTCATGCCTGGAGCGGGCTTGTCTTTGTCCTCACCCCTCCCATTAAGTTTGCATCAGCGCAAAATATGATTTCAGATCATCCCAGAAGAAAAGGAAATATCAGTTGAGTGTCTGTGTGTGCGTGTGTGTAAAGGGGGGAGGTAAGGAGGGGGCAGCTGCTGAATAGCCTCCTGTGTAGTAATCAGTGGGTTGAACCCCCCAGGAAGGGGGAAGAAGAGTTGGATAAAGACTGTAAGTGTTCTGAAGATGTGACTGCCACACCACCGCTTCTTTTGCCTTGTGGGCACTAGGAAAGAATTCACAGATCTGTCATCTGCCAGACATTACCCCCCCCCCCCCATACACACACGCGCACCACCTCCCTTTTTCTTTCTCACATACACACGTATTCACATCACTGTTCTTCCCGCAGCAATCCTCAGGATTCCTTCCTGTAACTTTGGGTGACCTCCACCCCAGACCAGACACACAATAACCTATCCGATCCCTCAGCAGCCGCCTCCTGGTGTGAGAGGACTTAGCCAGAGTCTCAGAAACTTATGACTTGCCTTCAGGTAGAGAGAAAGAGGTCATGTTAGAAGCCAAGTAGGAGTGTGAGGATGGTTGCCCTGGACAATGCACTCCGACAAGAAGGCAGTATAAACAAGACACACTAGCAGGGTGGGGGAATTCCTCATGCATGGCTACTAACCAAACATGAAATGTTTATGTTGTCTATGTGTGGGAGGGTGTGTGGATATACACACTTGAGAAAAAACAAGGGATCGGGCTGACTCCCGCCATTTCATGTATTCCAGCATCAGAGTGTGGCGCGTGTGGGGGGAGTGGAGCGCTGCCATCCCCTGACCAAAGATATAGATATTGAACAGGACAAGACATTAACATTTCACCAGCACCTTTCCTGCGCTCCTCTTTTTTCTCTCACCCTCTCTCTTCCTCCTTTTGACATGGTGGTGGCATTCCCCAGAGCTGTGGCACACTCAAAGTGTGCTGGGGGGAAGTGCCACAAGCCAGAGGCACACCCACATGGCGATGGCCGAAGAGAGGTATCTGAGCAGCCTTCGTGTGGTGAGAGAGCCTCAGGCAGCCTGCTTTAACCCCGGGCATTCGCCTCTCGTACAGACTTTAAACACAGTCTTTTTCCTCCCTCCGACCCCACTTTCATACGGTTCTTTTAATGATCTCTGCTATGCTGTACCAAAACAGCAAACACAGATGGCTTTTCCTCAAATCACACTAGTCTTTTTGATTATTTGCTTTCTTTCTAAATACTTTTTAGGTTCAGTATTTGTCCTTAGGATATTTTAAATGCCCTGTGCTCTAGCTGCTGTAAGGTTTAGGGCTACTTTACATGTGATTATGCAGGTGAAACAAATGGAGGTGGAATTGTAATGAATGTCTTTAGATTTAAATTACACCCCACTCAGAAGAGTTTTCCTTTTTCTTGGATAACCTGTGCTGTAAAGTGTTGAGGACAGTGGCGTTGAAAATTAGACAGACTATCCTAGTCTGAACTGGAAAAATGCTCCGACTCAAATAACAGGGTTCAGTCAGCCTTTGTTCCTGTTGCTTCATTTCATTTGGTTTCTTAATAAAAGATTAGAGGTAGTTCAGGCCAGAAATAGGGTGTGCTCTACCCAGCCGTCACTGTTGCTCTGCTGTTTACTTTGAGTGTGACATTAACACCCAGCGTACGCCCTCTCTCAAAGTACAGCGTGTGGTCAGAGCGAGGGATTTGTTCAAATTAGGCTCCTAAAGATCATGTAACGTAAGGGGAAATGAATGTGGATGCCTCCGCCATGTTATTCTTCCGATGCTTTGCCAAAACCCTGGGCTTCAAGACGGCTCATGTCTCAGTAAAAGTAAGGCATTAAAAACAGAACCGTGTTCCACTTGGTGCTCGTTTTATGAGACACCTAGGAGTGTTTCGAGAAGCATGGCTTTCAGGCCTCCGTAACACAGCCTCAGAGAGTATGTACACAGCAAAATCGCCAGTGTTGCATCAACACTGAGAGTGTTAAATTTAACTCTAGAAAAGTGTGTATTTGTGACCACGCTTTTTAGTGTTAAATTAACACTTTTGAAAGTGTTAATTTTTAACACTCACCTAGAGTTAGTTCAACACTGTCTAGAGTTAAAATTTAACTCTGGCCAACACTGAGTAGTGTTGACTATATTTAACACTGGAGTTAGTGTTAAAAAATTTACACCGTGTAGTGTTGGTGGTATTTTACACTAGTGCTAGTGTTATAAAAGT
>JAUMHJ010000005.1:20876796-20892312 GCA_032361105.1 Microctenopoma lineatum | reverse complement strand
CCAAATTCAACACTCACACTTTTCATCCATTTACACCCGTAGTGTAGTTTTAGCTCGATTGGGAGTTAAAATAACTCTGAACACTAAAGATTTCAACTTAAACTGGAAAATTAACACTGGCATTTTTGCTGTGTAGGAGGGCCAAGTTATGTCCTATGCGCAATGTTCATTGAGTTGTCTGTTATACATGGTAATGGATGGTGGTCAGAGAAACAGTGTCCTGTATCAAAGAGCTGAGCTAACATGCCTTTCTCACGGATCCGGAGAAGTGGCCCTTTGTCACGGCGGACGCCTGCTATCGACTCCCAGCATCTCACAAAATATGCCCCATTGTTGGTGAAGGCCAACTGCATTTACAACTCTGAACCGACAGCATTCCTGAAGTCAGCAACACCAACCCCTTCTTCTGTAACGTCTAAGACTGACTGCAGAGAATTACACTTGCTTTGACTTCTTGTTATGGAGTATCTTTTTTAGAAATATGAAAGAAGTAAAAATTCAGGTGTATTTGTATAATAATACTAATTATTATTATAATTATTATTATTGTAATTAGTGTAATAACTATGTTAGACTGTCCCAATCATTTTTGTCTTAATGGTACATCACAAAGTGCAGAAAATCTGTGAATATTAAGGTGAGACGGCTCACTTGATCACCAACTACAACTAACATGATTGCAAACAGAGCTCAGGTGCGACAAGCAACACCCCCTCCCCGACTCCCTCCAGTTTGGAACATGCAGGACTTGAGAAGAGACTTAGCTCATCTCAGTCTGCAAACAAGCACAGTAAATCCTTAGAGAGCTCTGAAGGCTCCTTTCTCTGTGAAAATGGTGCTAGGGGAAAACAGGTGGTTGAATCCATTTTAAAAGCCCTAGCACCACCGCCCCATCCACCATCCACCATCCACTTCCCTTCCACAGTGTTAGTGGTGTTGGAATGTTTTTCTATTTACTCGGCTCCAGCTTCTGCATGAGTGTGCATCTACAAGTGAGAGTGTAGCCAAGCTAAGGAAAGCATTTATTTATAGGTATCTGAAAGCTGCGGGACCCTGAAACTCTGGATGTATTATGATGTGCTTTTGAAAATGAAAAACCAAACCCTACACAGACAGATCCTGCTATTTTTATTACTTAGTTTAGCTCCCAATTGTACTCCATAAAAGTTTCATTCTCACCCACATTACTGTGTTAGTCCAAACACTGTGTTGTTTCGAGCTGGTGTCCAGTGAAAGGGTATATGTCGGGAATCTCTGCCGCGTGTCACAACTGTAAAGACAATATGAGGATTTGGGGCAAACAATCGCTGCTTTCTTTGCAGTTTACTGTCATTAAAATGTACAGTACTTGGTAGCAACCACGTTTCAGTGCAGAGGCCTAGATCTGTGTGCGCTGTACAATATAGTCTAAATCGGCTCACCACCCTGGTGCTAACAACTCCAATGATGAAGTCAGCACCTCTCAACATCTTGCTCCTTAATGGAGTCTTCACTGTCTTTGTCCTTAACCATCCATTTCCATTAATTATTCAGGGGGAGAAAGGAAAACCGTTTGAGTGGGTAACACTGATCCAGTGTACTCAACCAATCTATGCAGTGTAAGTAATAAAATACCACGCACTCAGACGACACAATAAAAGAGATGGAGACAGAGGAGACGCTTGTTAAAAATGTAAGTAGACGGAAGCTACCCGAAGACAACAAAGGGAGGAGGAGGCAGCGGCTCGGGAGTCAAAAGACAGAGCTACAACATCTTAGTGTCTGGGTTAATCAGCGAAACAAGCTGATAGCAGCTGGTGTTTCACTGTATCTGCCCGGTCCACGGAGGGCGCTTGTCTAAGCAGACCCTGACTTGATGTGATGCACCCTCAGTGCAGCTGAGTGATGCTAATTGGGATTAGCGCCCATTGCGCTAAAGTGACATTCCAAGGGGCTGCCTTTCTAGACTCTGCTCACCACACTGTCAAACTCTGCCTTATGTTTTTTTCTTGCCCCCCCAGGGCTGTGCAAAGAAAAGTAGAATCACAAATGAAAAGTAGTAAAGAGACCCAGTCAATGTGCTATGATACTAGTGCCTAGCCTGGAAAAGATTGTGATGCACTTTTTAACTTTTACACTGATTAAAGCCAGCTTTCCCTCTTTCCATTGGGGTGAGTGGTTAGAAATCTATGGGACATCTTGCAAATATGAATCCAGTCCAGGTCTGCCACCAGACATCTTCATTGACCAGAGGACTTTGATAAACCCACCCACCAAGCTGGTGTGAAAAGAAGAGGTTGGAGGGAAGATGATTTCTTTCTTTTATATATTGGAGGGGGGGCTTTCTGAGGTATTAGATCTATGAACTGGGAGTGCTGTATTGAATATTTTATCGACTGTCTGCTTGCCCAGTGCTGACCTGCCTGACATGCTAAGTTCCTGGCTCGCTGGAGACGCCACGTCGCTTCGCATCAGCCCAGCCACCCGTGAGGCTCCCCTGCATTTCCTGTGAATAAACTCGCACACAGTGGGGGAGGAAGAGAGGCCAGGGCACATGGGCACTGGGTCTGGGATGAGGAGAAAACACACACATTCTTTCTCTAAAGAACAACACACACACTTTTATGTACAGTATGAACTCCCTTGGTCAAAGCCTGATGAATCCTGTGAAAGCACCCAGTGAATTGAAACGACCTGAAACCTCTATTTTAATTACAGCTTCACTGTCTACAAAGTTTGCTCCACTGAGACAGGGCAGAGCCGGTTGAGACTCTATGTAACAAGATATGAACTTAATGAATAATCCAATCCAGTCCTCATACCTAAACTGCAAAATACGTACTGTAGTTTGTCTTTGGCCTTTCTAATTACTTATACAGGAATGTTCTCATGTCGAGCACTAGAGCTACATACCCAAGGTCATTACAGCGCACAAAATAGTGTTGGTCAGTGTCATTCAAAACCACCCAGTATAAGTTCTATCAGTATGCCTATAAGCATATCACCTACCACCTTGGGTAATATTCAGTTATATTTACACAGTTTGAATTTATACAATCTATTTTATTAAGATTGGAGGAAAGATTTTAGTTGTTGTTCCTATTGTCGGTGTCCAGCCGTCCACTTGACCCCTGTGTAAAAGGTTTTACAGCAGTATCTTGTGGTCATGCTACTTCCACCTTTGTGAAAGGTTTCGCATAGCGTGGCCACAAGACCTCGATCTTCAAGAAAATGTAACATAAGTTGCTTTGAGCATTTGAACAAACAACCTTTGTTTGACTACTGGTCATATGATGCTATGTCAGTGCTGCATTTTGAACATTTAAAACGATTGTAAAACACTTAAGATATAAATGGCAAAGCAGTAAAAACAGACTTCAAAATTCTGTTACATGTGTAGAGGTTAATGACATATAGCTGTTTGATTCAAGCGGTGTTCATGACGTTTTATAAGATATCACAAGTTCATTATCCCCTCATGTTGGGGCATGGTAACATCCAACTCCACAATGACACAGCCATTATTACAGAAGTGAGTGTAAGTGCTCATCTACTGATTATAATGTAATGGAAATGTCTTTTTGCTGGGCTTACACTGTAGTTATGTAGCATAACTGTGAAGGTACCAATGAGAAGGGCCGTCTTCTTCACATCATCATGAGAGCAGCATGTGAGTGACATTAGCACAATAATAACAGGTTGAGAGTGACAAAGTCTAGTGTGCTCAGGGAGTTATGCGCTGAGGATGTGAGTACACTCTCTCAACTCGTCAACACCACCCCCCATCCCTATCCCTCTGTCTCTGGCTCATTACTGGCAGTGGGGCTTCCTAATGTGTTAAAACTCAGTGGGGTGGAAACGTCAGCCAACGGACTTTGGTCCCCCAACGGTCTTTACTTATTCATGCAAGCCCTGGCCTCTCCCCAGGACAGTGTAGCCCTGACCCAGGAGGACAGCAGGGCCTAGAAAAAATGACCCTGCATCAGGGTCACTCAGCATTTTAGTCCAATGAGTCTACAAATGACAGCATCAGTGGAGTACTGTGCTCACTTCTGTTGATGGTGAAAATGTGCCACTTTCCAGCCCCATGTTGCATTCCTCCCTCCCCAACCCTCTCTTTGTTTACCCTTCCTAGCATAGCCTAATTACTGCACTATTTGATGGTGAGACAAGCTAGAAAAGATATTATTGCGCATGGAATAAAAATGACAGCAGCTTCACCATCTACCCATTGAGTGATGTATATGATGATAAAAGCAGAACATAGCAGCAGAAGTGACTGATGTATACTGTGGTTGATACCTTTGAATGGCCATTTGGCTTTTCAGATGACACTAAACCTAAATACCTTTTAAAAGTGAGAAATTGATCAATTATGACATTGCTTGTATTGCTGCTTTAGGACTGATTTGTTATCCTTCACGCCTGTAAAGTACATCTTTATCCCAGTCAGGAGAAGTATGAATGAGGTCATGTTGGATGTACTGGACAAGGCTTGTTTAGAGTTTTAGGGTAAAGGCAGATGCATTTGATATTCAGTCATTCCAAATGTGATGATGATGTGAAGGGTTATGCTGGAAACTAATAGTTCATATGAGGTGTTGATAGTTGAACCAGATGGCCACACTTGAATGTGCTTTCCATCACAGGAAGGGGTGAGACACATTGAGCGATGCGCACTTTGAGACAGTCTCTGCTCAGTAAAATTCTTTCACGTGCTGTGTAATCTGGCGGTGCTTGTCAGTTTGGGACAGCAACAAAATGTTTGGAAGCATGTGAGCCTCAGCAGACTCAGTGTGTACTATATGAGATTGAATCAGAAAGGGTGTTTTACAGCTTTGTAAAGGCGTTTTTGTGTCTGCACACTCTATATGTATGTCCGCATGTAGCCCAAAAAACGTCACTGCTTGCACATGTGCAGGCACACTTCAACGGTATGTGCTGTTGAGTATGAATAAAGACGTGTGCATCTGTATGTGGCTGTCTGAAGGAAAGGAAAAGCAGGAACTGGCCTCAAGAAAAATACTTTTCTTTCAAAAGATGCTTTTTAAAATGTATCATACTGTATAAACAGTATGACTGCTGGCAGAAAATGTCTGCTCTCAATTACCTCGCTTCAAAAAGTTCCTCACTAGTCACGTTTACCTCGTGTTTTTTGTCTTTAATCTGTGTCCTCTCTTTCTTCTTCCATCTCCTCATCTATCTACCTCACACTTTAAGTTCCACTTTGCTACATCCCTCCAAGCAATCCCACTCCTCTTTCAACACTCCCGGTCTTTCTTCCCATGTTGTCCCTCCCTGTCTTCCTCATTCCTCCCTCTCTCCCTCCCTCCTCCCTGCCCGTCACAGGGCCGTCAGAGAACATTTGGAGAATCCCTTCAAATTTGTTTGTTTGTCTTGCTGTCATCCTAATTTGCCAAAAAACCCAACCACTGAGTCTTGACAAGATGTTTTACAGTTGGCCCTTCAAAGGAAAGTAACTTTTAGATGTTCGAGATGGAGTTGGCTGGCAAATTTTTCCCGCACATTTGCAACCACAGAAAATGTGATTTACCAGCCAGGGAGTGTTCATGGCCTTTGACAACATGATGCTTTTGATAGTGTTGTGGTTGCTGAGTTGTCTGTGTGCGGTTGTGGAGAAGTGGGAACAGCTCAACTAAATCACTTCATGCAGTATATCACTTTATATCAATGCAGTAGATTACACAGGTCACTCCATGTTTGTGGCTAAGTAGGCAAATCTAAGTATATTCTAATTTTAAATAAATGAAACAAAATTGTGTTTATTATACACTAAAATTAAAGTTTCAGATGAATTCTAATGTAAATTTAATTTGAACTTCATTGGTTAACCTGTTTAAATTGCTTCAAATCCTGCTTCATATTGCAATTTTCAGTCACGTGAAATGATCATAACTATAATAAAACATTAACTAGCTGTGTTCAAGAAGCATCATATAAATAGTGTATGAGACTGACTGACTGACACTGACTGACACAGAGGCAGAGATATTTTTATGTGGGCATGAATATTTGATCTCACTACTTAACCTCAGCTCTTTTTCTTTGTATTATCACTATTTGGCATGTTCATATAGTATGTGTGGTGTGTGATTAATGTACCTCATTGGTTATTTAAGTTATTGTATTTTTTATGCAGTTTCATCTTTATGAAGTAGAGAGCAGTGGTGTTAAGAAACATCCTCAGTATGTTGAGGCATACAGGAAAATTCTACACATCAATCTTAGATATGACTGGACATTGGACATTTTTCTATTCAGCTTTATTTTTAAAATACATATATTTAATACATATATTTCCCCAAACACACATTAAACTAGTACCGATTTTTAAATGCACATTGATTGCTCAATGGAAATGCTGGATTGTGCATTTTAAGAAAGTTACTTATACGGAATGATATGTATTTAGAAAGTCACCTGTGCATCCAATAAGGAGTTCAGATGGGCTGTTGCCTTATCACTGTCCGTCCACACCCTGCTATGCGTCATAATTAACCCTCTTACCATTACCCACTTCCACACCACTGCCCCCAGTCTTTCTAGTGCCTACAGTAACAATGAGCAGTCACCAGCAGCAGCAGCACAGTAACTAGAGCTGGAAATGTCAGTAGACACTATGAATATTGGAATGACATGGCTACATGGCTGTTTGTGTCAGCAAGACGTGCCATCATTGTTTTCTGTCTTCATCTCTGATTCTTACACTACGTCCACCATTAAGATCCTGATTCTGTCATGATCTGGTATGAAGGTTACAAATACAGTCCTCTCATGTTCTTGTATTCTGCTCAGCTTTATAATGGATCATTCTATTATTAGGCCTTTATTAGGCTGCACACTGGCCATTGTCAGTGCCAACACTTTCTTCCAGACTGAAGTCTAACAAATCATTTCAGCTTCATTCAGCTTACAAATACAAGTGCTTGTGCTGAAATTTGAATTAAGGATGTCTCACCTTTCTTAGTAACTGTTGAATTCATTTTAGAAGAATATGTACAACGTGAATTCCACATTAACATTTACTGTGGCCAGTATTTTAAATGTTCATATTTTAGGATTAAATTACATTAATGCTGTTTTCAGACATGCACTGGAACCCAGAACTTCCTTAGACATTACTTGGACACAAATGTCTGAGTTAGTCAGCCTTGACATTAAACAGACATTATCCAGCTCCCGATGGAGCCAGTGTTAAGACAGCAGGTAATTGTATTTGCCATGTTTGCTGGTGCTGTATCACACTTCTCTCATGCAGAAAACTAGGGTTGTATACTTGTATCATGTGATTGAACCTACTTCAATGTGCTGTAAATAAAACATTGATTGACAGTCTGCCCCTTTTCTACCAAGTTGAGGTTGGTGTTATTCTCGCCTGATATGATTGTTGGTTCTACTTAGGAACTGTTTAAGAACCGTTTCTCCATTGGCTAGAGAGTCACGTTTACATATGTCTCCACCACAACACATGCACTATAATGTCTGGATAGGCATTTCTTCTGACTTTTCATAGTGGGGGAAAAGGTAATCATGTTTTCTCCCCAACTGAGACCGCGTCAGACACGGATATTTCCTGGTTGATAATATCTGAAGAAACAGGCACCTGGAGTTCACTTGGGAATCCCACATTTCTAAAACCATCTCCAGTTTGCCACTGAAGAGGTGTCCTAACCTAAGCCACTTCTTCCGCAGTGTGTCAGCATGTCATTAAAATCCAGTGTCTTGAAATGGTTTCTCAGTTTGTTTCTTCTCTCAGGCCATATTTAATAAATAAAGCTGCTGGCACTTTGTCTACGCAAGAAAGCTTCTGCAAAGTGTAGGGGGGGTAGCGAGAGAGAGTGAGAGGGTCACTATTATACCTTGCTAAAACGCTCTAAATGTAATTCAGCCGCAGGTCAGAACTTTAAAAGTGCAACGCAGTGTGTGCCACTGAATGTGTGTGAGAGTGTGTAAAAGCGGTTGGTTTTAAAAGGTTTGGAGGAGTGAAGGTCAGGTGATGGAGAAAGCGTTAACAGCAAACCTCTCTCCTCTCCCGCCACATCTCTCCATCCTGCTCTTCTCCTCTGCCACCCATGAAAGTTTGATGTTAGAATTAGGTTGTTGACTCATCTCGCACCTCTGTGCTCATAGTATTGACAGGCTGCCAGCAGACTGCTGGGCGGGCCGAGATAGCCACTCAGTGTGTACTCCCTCCCTCACTGTCTCACTTCCTCTCTGTTCTTTTCACTTTCCTTTTGCTTCAGCATTAGCCGACAGCATCAGAAGTGTTTTTACAGAGCTTTAATGGCTCCCGCCCCAAACCTCACCTCCAGCATACACTCACTCAAACACACACACACTCACTGAGGGTTGGAAATAGCTTGCTGGTGGTGAAAAAAAAGTGTTGAACATAAAAACAGAGCTTGTTGTGCTGATGGAGAATGACATGCCCCCCTTTTCTCACCCTCAGCTCCCCCAGCCTCCATCTCCCTTCCTTCTATCCACTGACTTATATCGCCAGTCTTTTTGTTCTTGTACTTTTTCATCAGTTCAACATTCAGGAATCACAGGATGGATCTGTTGATTCTGATGAATCATCCATTTTATTTTTTACTCTGTTACTCCAGTTATGCAGTTAAAGTAAAGTACTGTACTGCTGCCTTCACCAGGCATCAGTCATTTCCAGAGGCGCGGTGCTTTCATTGTGTGGATTATTCTACCATCCATTCTTTAGCGAGCACAAGCATCCACTTGGACTTGGGGATGAACTGATGAAATTCCTGTGGGGTCAAGGTTATTGTAACCTCACACTCTCTTTCTTCGAATATGAGACACAAACAACTCAGTCATTAATGAGCTGGTTACATTTTGGTGATGAAAAGTCAAAGGTCCCCACACATCTGTTCCACTGGCAACGCAATGTCTCAGCAAGACTTGGAGGGACATTCATCACATTTGGAACAAATATCTGATGAACTGATTAGAGCTGATTGGACAAACATGCATGCAAACTGATGGTAACATTTCTTCCTGAATGTGAGTATCATTTGGTGACATTTCCAAACTTGTTTTCAGGGTCAGACTATATCATTATAGCTGTATCTCACTAGTTCCTAGTGTCCAGTCTCGCCTCCTCTATAAAAGGGAACGGGTGCCTTCACAGAATCGGAGCAAACAAGTGTGATGATCACCAGAGATGTTGCTCTTGAGAGACTCAGCCTAAGCAGACAAGACTCAAGAAGCTGTTGTGTCCCATTCAGATTATGTTGTGTGATGATGGAGTCCGTGTGGTGCATTTCACATAGACTCCCTCATCTCTGGTTCAGTGGATGCAGTATAGTTGAGTTGTTGCTGTTGTCAGACATGAATGTTGCAGTAGTAATGTTAGTTGGGAGTTTTTGTCCGTTAGGATTTTCCACTGTGAAAGGAGCAGCATTCCTCTGGAAACCCCAGAAGTTTGTTATTGTATGTTTTGCCATGAAAACAGTCACATTTACTGTAGCTGTAATTTGTCATCTTTTGATGAGGTCGCATCCTGAGTCATTCTTTCCTTTTCCTCTGTTGTTCACACACTATGCTGCCTCCACCATGCCCACCATCTTCTGGTTCAGGGTTGGAGTGTGTGTTTGTGTGTGTTGAAGGGTTTAGCTGTGATGAGTGCTGTGTTAGCTAGGCCCAGCCAGAGGCGACGCTCATTAGCAGAGTTTAGCCACACAGGCACTGAATGGGACGGCTTGTTGACACATACAATGGGATCAACCCCCTCGCACACACACACACACACACACACACACACACACCGAGCCATGGCTCCAGCTTGACGCGTCATGCCCCCCTCTCTAACCCTTTTCAAACTAGGCTTGTGTGTGCATGTGTATGTGTGTGTCAGAACCCATCCAGATAGCTCATTTGATGCCCTTATTCCCCTCACCTTACACTGTCTTTCTCACACACAGTCACATGGCACACACTTCCTTCTAACGCACTCTTGCACATAGACAAATCCTACATTTTTAGGCTTAATAACCTATCACACATCACACATACACAATTCTGGGAAGCTTATATACACATACAGTTTAGGAAACACAATACATCTATTGTCTGTAAATGGGAACAACCACAACTGCCCCTCACAGATTTTAGTGGCTCCGGTGAAGCTGTCTCCTGAGGGGTTATATCATTCTCAAGGTCCACACTTCCCAACCCAATGCACACACACACACACACATGCTTGGTAATGAAATAAGCAATGCTAATACACAGTAAACTGACCAGTTAGTGCTAATAAGTTCTTTCACTTTGGCCTGGTTTGGCTGTCACATGACAGTAAGACAAGGCTCTGTCTTATAGCCCCATCCACCCTGCCGGATGGGACATATCAGCTCCAATTTGGCCCATCGCCGCCTTTAAGAAAATTCATCAGGCCCTCGTTAGGAATGAAAGCAGTCTGTGTACCAGGAGCCGGGGCAGATGGGAGATTAGTTCAGGCTCCCACGGACAGTGAATATAGAAGGAGGAGTGCTGAGTGTTTGTGTGAGCTGAGATGGAGAAAATGAGGCAACATAAGGACACTCAAGTTTTGTCTGTGTGTGTTTGTGTTGTATAAGGCACACACTTATGAATCTAATGGCTGCCTTATAATAACAAAGCCCTGAGGGATGAAAATGTAGCTGATTCATAAGAAAAATAACACAAAGGTGCTACACTCATTTCTAATCTTACCCAAATGCTACAGCCTCCTTGCTGCACAGGCCGACTGCTCTAAGAACTCTTCACACTGCTGACCTCTGTGTGACTGCCTGTCCCTGCATTGGACATAATTGAAAATTGCGGAGAGCTACAAAAACAGAAAATGCTAACGAGTGAGAGGTTTAGATAAGGTCATGCTTGGTTGTTGGTTTTTCTGTGTCTGTGATATAACTAGTTCTGAAATCATTCTCAAAATGCATTGACAAAGTCAGGAAAGTGTCTGCGCCATAAATAACACAACAGAACAAGTCAACACGCATCATCTGATGTTGAGTGAAATCATTTTCTGTCCTGTTTACAGTACTGTGCAAACGTCTTAGGCCACTATTAGATTTGTTTTTAACAGCGCTATCAAACTTAATTTAAAAATAGAAAAAAGTAAGAAATAGAAAAGTGGTTTTTCTCCTTTCGCAAAGACCATTCTTCATCAAGAAGAAACTTATACATAGTATGTTTTTATCTTATTACATACCTTACATCACATAGTACACCGTATATAGTCATAACTGCATTGCCAAAACAATAAATGTAATGGTTTGGTTTAATCTAACCTAACGTTTGCACAGAACTCAGAAGGAATACTTAGCAGCTCTCTGTAGGACTCATGATGTATGCGTGGCTTCAGCTGACATACTTAAGATGATGCAGCTGTCTGTGATCATGTCTGTGACATAGTCTAATTAAGTATTCAAACACAGATAGGAGCATTAATGGTTAGTTTAAAATAATGCATTCATGTACAAGTATGTCACAATAATAAAAACAAATGATTACCACACACTGCTTCTGCATTCAAGACCATTACTGACTTAGCCATTCTGTTACTGACGACCTTGTCAGTTGTCTGCAGCACCTCACAAGAGGAGTTGTTTTCACGTAGTAAGCACTGAACCCCTCTATGAAAACATTGATGTCAATTTTGACAGAAGGAACATTCACTACTGTTGAGTTTAATCTTGCATTTTTCAAAATAAAGCCTCTATTACAGTAAACGTTTCTAATTTTACTCAATGTCGCTTTTTTATTGTTTGTTCTCAGAAGTTTGAGTCTGCCCCCCAAATTCATCTTTTTTTCTTTCTCTGAATTCTGGTGTAGAAATATTGTAATTTTCATGTGGCCCCAATCCATCATCTTTGTAAAATACAGCACATAGCATTAAAGCAACACACAAACTACCAGTTAAAACGTGGTGCACAAGACCACTATGTAATCACGGCCTCTGGCATCCCGCACTTGCCTTTTTCACTTTAACCACACGTGTTATTTTTGATCACCATTGTTTCTGATCTGATTTCATGAGGTTGTTACCTCTGCAACCTTTTGTCTGCATCCACTGGTGTGGAATTTCAGAAAATACAGAGCAAATGTGCAGTACGTTTACAGTAGACTTCAGGGAGTTTCCCCTTTATTATACGTACGGTGTTGTCTTTAGCTTTGAGTAAACGACAGAGAGCAGATGCTGTCAAGTATCATTTTTCAAAAGGCACAGTATGGCCCACTATGATCAAATCAACTGCAGCTTCACGGCAGTATGGGAGCTTTCAGACAGCCTCTTCTCCTAGCAGCCTGCACAGGTTGGTGATGTTCACCTACTACAAGCTTGTATACACAGCTACAAAGAGCAGTAGTGTCAAATTTAGAAGACCCAATGAACAGGACAGCGTTGTGCAAACAACAAGCAGACTTTTTTGTTGTTCCTCCAACAACTATTAAACAACTTGTTTTAATTAAAGATTTATTTTAAGGATGTTTTGGCTAAACATTGGTTTGCTCTGAAGCTGGCCAGTATTGAGCCTTCAAACCTCACTGTGCATGTCAGTTATTAAATCATAATCAGATTCGACAATTTCTTAAATCTTTTAAATAGGTTTTCTATAAAAATACCAAAATGATGCTACAGTTTCACAGCTGAATTATAAAATCTGTATAAACTGACATGCCCCATTCGCATCCAACTGGAAACTCCATCCTATCATCCTACTGTGACAGGTCCTGGCAAAAGTATTGATACTATATATCTTGAAGTAAAATGGCTCCTATAAACATTGTAGGTAAGGAAGCCACAAAATGACATATCTAACATTTTAAATCCACTGACAAACGAGGGAAAAGCTGTAAATTACCACTTTGGAGTCTGGAGGTCTTGTTAAAAGCAGGACACCATCACTGTAAACTACACTTTAAGGCAGACCTTTGAAGTGGTACAGCATCATGGTCATGATCGCTAACAAGTAAGTATCACCTCAGCAGTGCACATGTGTAGGTTTGTGTACTTGAGTGTAAAGTCAGTGTTGGAATGCTGCTGTAGCTGTGTGTAAAGTGGAACTGCGTGTCCCAGGCTTATCTTCAGTTATTGCCACACACAGCAGCCTGATTACTGAAGTGAGACAACCACCTTCTCTCTCTCTCCCTTATCTCCTCTCTATCTATCACATCCCTCCCTTTGATCAATGCCAGGGGCATGTGTAGTTGAGGCCAGTGTGTTTGGATGTGTATTTGCGAGTGTGCGACTGAGATTATAGACGTGTTATCATGTGTACTGTGTGTCAGTGTGGTGAGAGCGCGTGTTTGTGTGTGCATACCAGATTGGCCATGCTTTGATCTGCCATGCAGTGTTGTCTTTGAACTGAAGGGCCGAGTATGACAGAGGCTTGTGTTAAAGCAGCGAGGGCCTTCAACTGATAAGGCGGGAGTCCCTGGGGCCAAATGGAGCTCAATGAAGTTACCAGGGCTCTGTCGTTGTAGTGATCCAGCCTCCAACAAACATTGGCAAACATTATCTTATTGTTTCAAGACCAAACGGTTTGACAAACCAAGCTGTTCTTAAATATTGAATCATTTTAAGACTTGATTTGATCCTGACAACATGGGTCTGTATCACAGAAAATCAAATACTATCTAGCCTTTGCTCACATTCACTTCCTACATCTTTTAATTTGATAGTTCCTGATTTAATTTGACACTGCTTCTAGGTGTGATTCTACTGTTTTGTTGCTACTCAACATTTACCACTGCCAACAAACTTATCTAACCCAAGTATTTTTAATATTCGGTAGACAAAGGAAAGAGACACAGACAGTGCTCAGCTTTTCCCACACTGACCTCTGAAACATTATAACTGATGTTAGTGACGTATTTTAAGTTGTTGAGTTAATTTTACTCTTCATGTCAATGTGCAAGTACTTCCAGACAGCAGGAGGATGCCTACATCTTTACTCAAGTGCATCTTCTGCAATTCTTCTATTTTGGAAAGAAACAGAATTCCTGCTGCATCACTTACAGTTTTAAAAATCCCTTATAAACACCAATGAACTTGATGCTTTGATAACATGTATTACAAATCTAGAAGAGACAGTTTCTGTAGAAATTTGAAATCAGGCCTGGTAAAACAAAAAAGTCAAGGATCAGGGAGATTAGATAAATGACCAGTGTTGTTATTAGCTCTAAAGTTATTTCATGGGTCATTCCCATAGGACACGAATACAACATGTCACCCTTCCCCCTGCTGGAAGTGTTGGCCACGCATGGGAGCACCTTCACCCCATACCGCACCCTGTCCTCCTGACCCCCCTCACATGCTTCTCATTTAGGGCATCAGGCATCTCGGCTGCAGTCCTGACCTCACTCCTCGGGGTTTTATGAGGCAGCCATTAACTCCCTGCTGGCTTTCCATGGCCAGATTTACAGCACCATGAAGGTAGGAGTGTGTGCGCTTGTGAGTAAAAACTATGAGTATGTTGATTATCAGCAGGGCCATCCTAACTAGCCCAGTGGGCATCAGTGGGATAAGGTGTGTACGTTGTCTTACCGCCATTAATCAGCAGCATTAGCAGTAGTGAGGTAATGGATAATGCCATAACAATAGCTGTGAGAGAGACACAAGTCAAGGCACTTTTAGGAGGGCAAAAGGAAACTTGGAATTATTTGGAAATGTTTAAAATGTGTATGTATTTGTATGGAAGAGGATTAGGGCCACCATCAAAATATAATTTGAATTCTGACTTTAATCTAAGAATTTTGAGAAAAAAGTCGGAATTCTAATATTAAAATTCAAATAATATTTTCATGGTGGCCCTAATCCTCTTCAGTATATTTGGAATGTAGAGTTAAAGCAACACATAGAGCAATTATGTATACCAGCAGTACTACAATCCAAAACAGACCAGTTAGAAATCGAATTCTCAGATTTAATTTGAGTACTGCTACGATATCGAATGAACCTTGGGAGATATAGCCCTTTAAACACAGTCCTAAACTGAAATGGTTCAAAACTAAGTGGATAATTGTCTACTAAGTGTCTCATTTCAGTTTACTACCAAAATAACATATGCACAGAAAACATTAAATGGCCTGATATAGAAATATCGAAGGGAAATCATCAGCATGGTAAAGAACAGGTATACAGGAGCACTCTGTGTGCTCACAATCTGCATCTTAAAGACAACAACTGATCATGATCATAGATAGATAGAGTGTGGGTGCGAAATTCTGGGCAACCTTGTCAATGTTCATGATTTATCTGTCTAAATCGTTGGTTGTTAGGATAAAAAATTTCAATTAAATATATCATGTAGGAGACACACACAGTTATATTTGAGAAATGAAACAAATTTTATAGAATTTACAGAAAGTGTGCAATAATTGTTTAAACAAAATTAGTGAGGTGTAGAAGTTTGGGCACCACAAAAAAAGAAATGAACTCAATATGTAGTAGATCCTCCTTTTGCAGAAATGACAGCCTCTAAACGCTTCCTATAGCTTCCAATGAGAGTCTGGATTCTGGTT
>JAUMHJ010000005.1:20864780-20876588 GCA_032361105.1 Microctenopoma lineatum | reverse complement strand
TAGATAGATAGATAGTCCAACAAGCCTTTAGCAACTACTGAAATTGAGGAAGATGATTTTTCAAGAACACTAGCAAACAACAGAAGAAATGACTGAGATGTCAGGACTGGAATTCTTCTGTGGAAGAAAACACCAATGGATGACCTTTTTCCATCTAAATGTGGAGTGGCATTCTAAGACTGAGGTGTTTATTTTGTGTCAGAAGCACTTGGGAGTTGGAGTCCCATCCTTCTAGAGTGCTACTTTGTGTCTTTAGGCAGAGAGCTAGCACCTAGGCACTTAGCTCTATAGCATATCTCCCTCCTCCTTTCTCACCCTTTACCCAAGTGGCATCGCACTGGAAGCAGAGGTGGGATCACAGCCTCAGAGGTGTTGCTAGACCTGTCCACAGCCTCGGTGTATGTGTGTCTGTTTTCCAGTGTGCATGTGTTCGCTGTTGTCTGTGTGCTGATCTATGTTTCCTCATAATATTTTTAGTTACATTGGAATAACATCTGCATAAGTTATTCTCTTCCAATCAAGTTTGATTCTGTGGGTTTTATGTTGCCACACTCCTTATTGGTGATATTGGTGGTATATATTTTGGATTTAGAGTTTGTTGTTTTAAATCTGGTTGTGTATTTTTTTATGTTCTTTTTCATTTCTGCTTTCCAAGGTGATCTGGACTAGCAGGCCTACTTAAATATGAATTTTTACTAGAGGACCTGATCCAGGAGTAGGGTTTATTCAGTGCTGCTGCCTGAAAAGACTTAAGTTGAGAGAGCACAACCTTGTACACTAGTAACAGATAGAGTATCTTCAGAATGGGTTGAGTCAAATCTGAGGCTGTTTGCAGATTATTTAGTTCCTGCCTGAATTACTATTTCGCTATTTTCTTGTGCAGAAAATTTGAATTCAAAATTCTGAAGGAATGAGTTCAGAAGTTCAAGGTCACATGTTGGTAAGACCAGAAGGCTACTGCTCTCAGTCTTATGGCAAACACAGGAACAGAGCTGAGCGGGTTCACTGGTAAGCAGGGACTATAAAAGCACAACTCAAACAAATACACACAGGTCTGCATGCAAAGCCGAGAATGGCTTGTCGCCGAGTGCTGCAGTAAAGGCTAATGGCTTTCACAGGAGGAGACACGCTCAGGTAGCATGCCATCTCCATTACACTGCTGCTTCAGTACTAAGCAGCATAATTTTTCCTTATTTCACACCTCTACACTACATTACATGCACTTGTTTTTCCATTTCATTTAAAATGACATGAAGTCATATACATTATATTATATAAATGTTTTTAGATTATTCTCATTTCTTATTAACCTGAAATACAGATGTACTTAGCATATTGTGCTTATTATCAGTTGGGTTGATCAAAATGTGTTTTATTATAGATAAAGAAAGATCGTGTGATGTGGAAACACTTCTGTTCTAATGATGGCTAAAGACAGAAGCTTCTACTGAGTTAAAGCAGCATCTGTCTGAGTGTGTGTGAGAGCTGTGTGTATGGATATAAGGGGCCCAATGCCCTAGACAGCTTTGATCCCAAGGTCTTGTCATGTTTATGAGGGTGTTGAGAAGGGTAAGCCAGGCCAAAAGAACAGGTCACAGATTATCAACGCAATGTGTTCATATAAGAAAAATAGTGTACAGTTTCACACAAGTTAGCAAACTGGTAATCATCTTCTCAGTGTCTGCTAAATATATGGCCTAAAAAGATACTCATATTCATATACATAGTCCATTCTTATAAATAAATGGAATCTACTTAAACATCCAGAATACATTATGTGGTACGCTTGTGCATTCAATAACTGGTGTGACATAACTAGTACCTGTCTATCAGCTCTGCATATCATTTGTAGGGATTTAAGCCCATTCCTCCTACAAATAGGGATGGATGGATTCCCACCATTTAATTTTTTTTCTCCCCGACCTGTTAGTAACACAGATGACACATGAGTATGTCATGTATGTATAGCTGTGCTGTCATCATTCATGGCCCCTTCTTTTTTGTATTTATTTTTATTGTATTTATTTATTTATTTCAGTTACAGACAGGACCTGGGGATATAAAAGAAAAAGAGGAGAGAGAGAGAGAAAAAAAAGGAGAAGGTGGGGAGAGAGTCAACAGATGGATAAGAGGAGAAAAGATAGGAGGATAAAGAGAGAGGGGGAGACAAAACAGACTTCAAGAGAGAAAGTAATCCAAAAAAACACCGCAACAACCAACATCTGTATCATAACAAATATTATACAATTATTATATAAATTCTATTCAATTCATCTTTATTTGTATAGCTCCAAATCATAACGAAAGTCATTTCAGGGCACTTTACATAGCAGGTTTAGGACCTTGCAAAAATATAAGTGTATAAATGAACAAAAAATTGCAGAAAACCCAACAGTTCCATTTGAGCAGCACTAGGCAACAGTGGAGAGGAAAAACTTGCATATATATTTAAAATTTAAATTCCGTTTTTTGTTGCTGTCTGTTATTACACCCGGTTATGACACTTATGGCATACAGCCATCAAAGAACTATCAGATATTAAAAAGAAGTAGGACACAAGCTACTCACAGCAGATGCGAACTCATGTGACACTGTATGTAACAGATAAACGAAGATAAACAAATGTTTGAAAAAATTAATAAAAATGTAAATGTTAGTTTTCTCCTCAGATCATGTGAGGCACCATTGGTGAAGTGTGTTCTGTACTTGATATCCAGATGCATATAATAAAAAAAACTGCTATAAAACTGCTATAATAAAGCAGTGTGTTTAACAGTTCATCTATTTATGCCTTTTACCTTGGGCCCACCACTAAGTAGAAATAGGGAGATTGCTGCTTCGACACGACCTGTTTGTTCTCCCTTTTAAAAAATAAGAATCAACAGAAGAATCGATAAAGAATCCAATTGTAGAAAAACGTAATAATTCTCATCCTTACCTACAAACCAACCAAGCCAGATCATATTCAGTAAGTAAGATGTTGAAAACAAATGGTTAACTACCCAATAAATGCAACAATCCTAACAACCACAACTCATATGAGTATTTGTTTCAACCTTTTTTAGCGTTAGGCATTAACAGGCAGCTGGGGTCGCACTTATTTACCCCCTAAATAGACAAAAACGCTGGACAACTGTGGAAGCAAAGCACTTAGGTTGTGTTCGGCACAAAGACATATGGGTTAGGTATGTCCACTAAATGCATAGTTAGAGTTAGTGAAAATGGTATATACAAATTCTACTTCCATGTCTTTATGACATGCGTGATATGACTGGTTACAATAATAACGACAGACAGTAGGTCCAAACTTTAACTCCTGTTTCCTTTGTAGACCCATCCATCCACCTCAACCTGCTCCTGACAAATGTTTGAGTGTCTACACACTAGGGGGTTGTATTATGTTCACTACATTACATCACTACACTACAACAAATAATAATATGTACTAATTGGTCATTTTCTGTAGCTGGCACAAACAACCTACAATATATATCTTGCTACTATGGACAGTGTCTTAGTATATATTTATTATTATTTTGGTATAGTGTATTAACGCTAATCAAACAATACCCTGAACTGGGAGACAGTGAAAAAATATTAGGAGAAGCTTCAAATGGGTTAAAAATGGTTTCCGTTTGTTTCATAGGTGAATTTTTACCCAGTAAAGGCTGTTGTGGGGTTTCCTTCAACCTCACCGTTAACAGTTTTATCTTTGGCTTCTATGGTCATCGTGCCCTCAGTGTCCTTGGGTGAGAAATTTTGGATAAGCGTCTTCCAGATGACTAAATATAAGTAGCTAGTCCTGGTCTTAACACAGTCAGCCCCCTCTCACTTTACTGGACTTGAACTCAACATAAAAACACTCTTCACTCCTCCTTCCAGACACAATGTGACACGACACCTCCAGTGCGTAGTTTTAGTGTAGAAAGCTGTACAGGGCGCAGCACTGGCTGCAGACTAAAGGAGGTAATAAGCTTACATGTCAGGCCCAGTGGTCAGCTCCTTCTCGTCAAACAAAGACTGCTTATCCCACTTTATTACAGGAAGGAATGCACTGTGCATTCAGCAGAAAAAGGCTCAGGATATTTTGTGATTGTGGAAAGTGTGTAAGAGGGTGTGCACATGTCCTATGTTTGTGACTGCCTCTTGGTACATTGGGTCTACGCATGTGCCCGTGTCTGTGTGTGTTTGTGTGTATTCAGTCAGGGTGAGCAGTCACACATGGCGCCAAAGCTATATAATTCTATTCTAGAATTCTTGGTAAAGACACGTTTTACATGTGTGTGTGTTCATTCTGAGTGAACTGACTAAAGCTGCCCTTTAGCCTGGGGCAGTCTCTCTTCATCTTCTCACTCTTGAGTGGCCACACACTAAGAGGCCAGAACCACTCTAACAGCACAGGGAAGACAAGGACATGAGTGAAGACACAACAGCCCCCTTTTTTTACATTAGCTATGTTTTTATACAAGCTGCTACATTTAGTATTTGTAGCATTTAGCTTTATCAGGCTGGTGCAATTACAGCACCAATGAAACCGTGGTTGAATCATTTAAGTCTTGTCACAGTGTTTTTTATTAGTATTAGTGGTTGTTTATTGTAACCACATTTCGTATAAACCTCATTGCTGTTCCCAAGGAGTTCTTTGCTTGTTTGAAGGTTTGGCGTACAGACATGTTTTAAGGTCTAGAAAGACCTGGCCAAGCAGCATTTCTTCATCTGTGATCACATTTTTGTTCAAAATGAATCGTATAATAATTATGTTGCCATGCGATTGTAGTATCAATGAAATGCTACATTGAGTGAAGGAAAGTTGCAGGAGGTGGATGGAGTTGATGGAGAGCGTTTAATGTGCAGGTTCAGAGAACTGTGTAAGTTTGCATTTGATTAGGATTAGAGAAAGATTATGTTTTTGTTTAGATGTCAGTAAAGATCTAGTGTAGGAGGTGACTTACTTTTTTGCTATTGAGCCATCTTTCATTTACATAAAAACATAAAAACCGTTCATTTAGCATTTGGTTGTGTTATGTGTTAACCCCTTGAGACTTCCTTGGCTAATTCCGTTGTTTTAGCAGTTTAGTAGTATCATAAAGTCTGCTGTAAGTAGGTGCTTGTGTCTTACTTCTACTTTTAGTTCTTTCAACATGTGATAGTGCTTTGGTGACTGTATGCTGTAAGTGTCATAACGGGGGGTGTAATAACAGCAACAGCAACAAAAAACGGAATTGAAATTTTACACAAAATGTACACGTGTACTACATTTAGAAGTTTTAATATGAAATCTGAACTATAACACATGCGACTGCAGTAAGTGTTTGAATGTGAGCAACTTACTTTTGTTTCCATAGCGCTGCTGTGAAGGCATATTTGTGTTACGTTACGACCGTAATATCGGTGAAAAGAGCAGATGGATTTATTTCAATCACGAAAGAGTTTTTAAAACGATTAGGTGATAAGTATCATGTTATGGTGACAAAATAATTATTTTGTTTCTAAAAAATGTCATCCGGTTCAAATTATTGTGATTGCTGTCTAGTTGTATAGAGACGTGATTTTTAAGAGTGGGCCAAGATAGCAGCACCAACAACATAAAAGCCCAAAAGGAATGATGGTTGTTGAATATGACTAAAAACACCTCTGTCACACTTGACTGGAAACTGCTTGCTGACACATATGTCAAAAGAGTTTTGTGGCTTTGAGTCAACATTGTTCGACACTTCACCCTGTATTGAAAGTTTCTAGTCATTCCTGCTGATTTCTGTTGTAATACCACAAGTGGCCACTGTTACAGTTTGGCTGAAGGTATGTAAACAGCTGTCTTAACACCATAAGAGTTTTTTCTACGTGAAAACACAAATAAATCAGTATTAGCTTAGTTATGTCACAATATAATAACAATGAATGTAATAAGTTATGAGGGTGGAACAAAGTGAGCCACGATTCACAAAATCAGAACTGTTGGTATTTTAATTTTACATGTCAGTATACATCAGTATTTAAAATAAGATATTCACACATAATTTACAAGCTGTGAGCGTGTGTGTACGTGTGTGTCACTGAAAGCAGTGTTCAACACTGCTGTCATGTGATGACTACATAAGTCTGGCCAGAGGGTCTAATGTCCAGCCTGTCTCCATCTGCTGCACATGCACAAACACACACTCCCTCGATGTGCACTGTCAGTCGACTTTCTTAAGCTGCCATTGTGAACTGCTGCGTCTGTGACTGTCATACAGCAGGAGTTTACTGTGAAGAGCATGTTAATCAACCTGCACTTGTTGAGTGTATTTAATACGCACGTTATGAGAGCATTCTCAGCGGCGTCTGGTTGGTGGCGCTATGGCAAAGGGAAAAAAAGAGGAAGATGAGCCTCCGTCTGTCTTTCTCCTATTGGCCAAAGAGTCTGGAAATGAAATGTGATTCTCAGAGTGAAACATCAAACAGCTAGCAGCTGCTGGGCTGTCAGGTCACCGACCGGTCAGAGGATGGACCACGGCCTCCTCCGTGTGTGTGTGTGTGTGTGTGTGTGTGTGTGGTTTATGTCTCTATCCATCCGAAGCTCTCTTATTGGATTTTGCATGTGTGACGTGTTCTTTTATTAATGTAACTTGAATGTTTCAGACCGTGCAGCGTTGTGTGTGCATATGCACATGTCCGTAACCTGTAAGCCCCACCTGTGTGTGGCACACTGATGTAACCCTGCCATCATCACATAGCATATGTCTCCTCACAGACTGAGGCAAGGCTAACTTCTGCTTAGCAGCAGTGGAAGAGGAGAAAGATGAAGCAGTTAAAGGCGTCTGGTCTGGATGACAGGGAGAGGCGCTGAAATGCTGTCAGGATATGTGTGTGTGTTGGGGGTGAGGGGGGGGGGGGGGGCTGGGGTTGGGGTATCAGGGGCATCTGTCTTGTTTTTGGCATGTGGAATGGGTCAGTAACTATGTAGGCAGGAAAACTGAGCGGCTGGCGTAGCCCAGTCAAAGCAGATGGTAGGAGGGGTCACTACGGGGTCATTCCTGTGTTATCTGTGCCACATGTACGTGACATTCTGACAGCAAAACAAATCTATAGTTGTTCATCTCCCACTGGCCATGGACAGAACGACTTAGCATATCGTCTTTCTCTTTCTTTGGCGCTCAGCACAAAACGTATGTTTCTGTTGTTTTAGACAGAACCCAAATGGCAAACATGATGGTCAGTTGTGGCTCTTTTCTATAAATGATTGAAACTACAATATATTTCCAGTGTAATGATCATTAGTAATGTGTTGTTCTTATCTGTGTGAGGAGTGTCTTGTTTTACAGATTGTAAAAAAGCCACATTTATTATCTGGGATTCTAGGCCATGATGAAGCTTGAACCAACTGCAGGAAATCCATATTTGTGTCTACCCCGAGTATACAAGTGTCTGTGCACACTTCTTTGTATTACCATATGGACTGCACACATGGACTCTCCATGCTGTAGGCACATGTGACTTTGGATGGTTTGCAGTGGATCAGGGCCTACTGTCTGCATGGACACATACCTGACTGACTCAGTCTTGCACTGGGTGACCACAGGATGAATACTGTGAAATAAAACTGGTGCTGCCAACCTGTGTAATGTGTTCAGAAATGAGAGGATCACAATGTCTCTAGTTTGTCTTGACACAGCAAATAGTAGACTTCTGTATTTCAACACTGACTGACAACCCTGAGGTCTTGCTCTCTGTAATATTTAGGTATTTCCTCTAACACACACTTACATAGGTAGAATCGCCTGCAGGGATCTGTAAAAAGCAGGGTTCAGGTCTTATATGGTCACATGACTTGTTTTAAGAACTTGTCCTTCCATTTATTGGGCGACTGGATTAAGCCATTGTAGCATCTATTTGCACAGTCACATTATGGAATGAAACAGAAGGCTGGATGTGGCTATGGCAGTAGGCTGTTCCTGTGCGACCACTAAGCTTTCCCATGAGCTTTCCTCTTTCTCTGCTGACACCACTCCTCGTTAACCCTGCTGCTCACTTTGTCCGTTACTGTGGGTAATTTGTTTTCCGCCAGTAATAATCTCCTCTACAGTCAAAGATTTGTAAAGGAATCACACAGGAGGGAGAGAAATGAGGCCGAAATTGAACGTGAAAACAGCTGGACAGGCAGCCACGAACGACCTTGGAAAGTGGGTCTGTGTAATGCATTACAAAAGCCCTGGGAGACACTCAGCCAATACATAAAGGACACTGTCTGCTCATCTTCTCTCCTCCTCTTCCTCCCTCTTTCCTTTTCACCCCTATTCTCTTTTTTAATGTTTCTCCTGAGGTTATTCTCTTCCTCTTCTACACGTCTGCTGTCTGTTTCTTCATTCACTCTTTTGTTCAGATTGTTTTTTTTTTCATTTCTTTTCAAGTGATCCACTCTAGTTTCTTAGTAAAGGCCAGAGTGTTAACACTAAAGCTGCACGAGTCATCGCACAGCGGTAAACAGATGAATACTACAGAGGATAGATCTCTTTATGTATTGTAACAGTAATACGTGGATATATTCATCTCTGGAATGACCAAGTGATTTGGAACATTCAAATCTTACTTCCAGGTAAAGATAATTTCATCATGCATCATCATCTTTAACTGGACTCTGTGACACAGCTAAAGGGTAAGAAATAAAATAAAGGTAAATAAAAAGGTGACCAAAAAGTGGGAAAACAACTACTGATCATTTTCATTATACATGCAGGTTAGTTTCTCAATTATTAAGTGTTCTGACATAGGGTGTCCTGTGGCTCAGGAGGTAGAGCAGGCGCCTGCCAATCAGAAGATTGGTGGTTCGATTCCCCGCCTCCTTCAGTCATATGTCCAGTGTCCTTGGGCAAGACACTGAACTCCAAGTTCCCCCCGGTGTGTCAGGTCAGCTGCACAGCAGCTTTGCCATTGGTGTATGAGTGTGTGTGCTTGTGTGTGTGAATGAGAAGCAGTGTAAAGCGCTTTGAGTACCTGTCTAGGTAGAAAAGCTCTATATAAGTGCAGACCATTTATCATTCTGTCCATTCAAATCTCAGCTCATTTATGTTACAGTTTCTGATTTTATCCAATCATTTCAAACAGTTCAAACATCAAATTCTCACATTTCAGATGCAGGAAACAACAAAGTTTGGCACAAAAGAAAGTAAAACCAATAATAATGTATTTGTTTGCTGTTTGACTTATTATAATAATTATAAATCAATTAATTAATCATTGTTTGTCAGCGGATGGGTTACATTGCCGATGTTTGGATTATTTCATTAATAGAAACTGACCCACGAGTAGATGACTGTCCACAGACAGCTGTGATTAGGTTTATGCATAATGTATTTCTGACTAAAATACATTAAAAGACCCAAATAAAGCAGTTGAATGTATGTCCCATATACAATATTTACACACAGAATACTGTGTGCTTTAATAGTGCAGTTAGTAAAAAAATATGATTGACTAATAAAAACACACACTTGCTGCAAAGCCACAGAAAACTGTTCATCAGAGGCTCGGATATCTGCTGCACTCTGATCCCAATGAGCTACTTCTGAAAACAACTTGATGGTAGTCGGCCAACTTTGAAGTCCATGGCATTCCTTTCTCAGGCAAACCCTCAGATGCAAGCGGCCCGCTCGAGAGACACTCTCGCCCCCTTAGACAAACTTTAATTAACTTCTGTGTGCAATTCTGAGGCTTCCAGCTTAACCTTTGACACACTGCCTTACCTGAGCACTGCCTGTCTAAGTGCCCTCCACTCACAGACAAAGGCTGCATAAAGACGAGATTAGCTGCTTGCCATTGTCTTCTTCTGCTCATCTTATTGGAAAGGGCTTGAGGGCTCCGAGCCCAAAAGGCTATTCAGTGGGCCAGAATCAAGCACTTGAGCTTTCAGACAGGAGGCCAAGGGCCAGCTGGTAGTCCACTTGTAGTTAGCAGTGGCTCAGAGATTTTGGACCTAACCTTGTAAAACCTCTCATGGTAAAAAGAAGTGGAATTATCCTAGGTTAGATTTAAGAGTTCTTAGTGTCTGCATGTGTGTGTGTGTGTGTGTGTGTAAGAGAGAGAGAGAGAGAGAGAGAGAGTTCTGTCTGGCTCCACTGTGGCTGCCTGAAAGAGGTTTGGACACTTGGATAATTGCTTGGACCTTACGCCGACCATACACCCTCCCCCCCTTCACAAAACCATATCCGCTATATCAGCTCTATCTTTTTTTTGCTCTTGTCTCTATGTGTGAGAGAGTGTGTGTTTGTGGTCAGGAAAACTATAGAGAAGAAGGAGTTAGAAACCCTAGAAAGAACGTATTCCTGTGTGCTGTGTGCGTGTGTTTCCAAAGTACTCCTGACCTCACTTAGGATCTGTTCAGTTGACCACAGTTTTGAGCAAGGGTGTGTATGTCTGCATGTGTGTGTCAGCAGGGGGGAAGTGGCTTTTGGGGAGGCAGCTTTACAACTGACACTGACAAGTCGTTTGGCACTCCAAACCTTCCAGTCTCGCCACTGTCCTTGAAACTGGATCAACACGACAGGATACGTCTGTCTGTGTGTCTGCGCGTGTGTACTATTTAATGTCTGACTTTTTCATGTCTTCTGGATTACTTCCCATTTTCAAACCAGTATTTCACTCTACGGTCTGCTCCACATCAGACACACGTACATTTTCTACCCTTCTCTTTCTCCACAAATACGCAAAAACGTGAATTATTCATCTGAGGTCAGTTGTGCGTTTCCTCTGTGATCACTGGATGCAATAGCATATCCAGAGGCTCCGTGTGTGTGTGTGTGTGTATGTGTGTATGCGTGTCTGTGTGTGACACCAACCCTATAAAACCGGCTTGTCTTTTCCAAGCACTTAGAGATAATCCCCACAATTAGCCACAAAAGCTGCAGAGCACTTTGATCAGCACGGGGTACTGTGGAACTCCTCAAAGATATGCTCCCCTTCCACCACTATCTATCTCTCCTCCCAGTCGCACTTTAGCAAACTGATACTACAAACCGCATCTGTTAAGAGGAGGAGGATCTAACTTTGGACCTCTCTATCCTAACCCCCCCTCCCCTCTCCTGGTTTTCTGCAGCGGGATGAAACGTGGCCCTTTTAATGTCTGTCGGTTTTGGGATTTGTGATTACAGAATGTAAGGCAGCTTGTTTATGGCTTCAGTTACTGTTGAGAGGGGAAGCCAGGCCACACAGATATTTGGACAGACAGAGAGGAGGAGAAGGCGAAGAGATGAAAGAGGACAAGGATGTGATGGGGATGATAGCAAGTAGAGCCTTTTTGGAAAGACAGTAAATGAGGCGATGTTTGGAACAGCATAGCCAACTTTGTGTCTAAAAGTGCATTCATATTTACTTTTTGAGAAAATGTCTTTCACATTTCCATTGTGTTTTTTCTTTTCCGAATGAAGCTTAAAAGTGACCTTTTTGGCAGGTTTTTCACATTTTAGATTCCTGATTTCATGTACATTTCATGTTTCATGTATTTTCATGCTAATCATTTTTTGTGTAACACTGATTCCTTCTAAGAGAAACATAGCTTTGGTGATGCACAGGTGATACAGACTATCTTTATATTGTTAAATGGATGATGTCAGTGCACACAGTAGCAAGGCAGACCAATCATATAATCTAGCTGTAATGTGATGCACAGGAGAAGTAAAATGTTTAGTACTATGATTGGCAACATTCTCAGACCCAGAGTCATTGAACAGTCAGTGGTACGGAGATATTCCTTCTAACCATTAGCCTGTTGAACCCGACGGACCCGGTACCGGGTCCACTTCCGGTTTCCGGTTACGAAGTCGGTCCGCGTTCCGA
>JAUMHJ010000005.1:20843778-20858625 GCA_032361105.1 Microctenopoma lineatum | reverse complement strand
CCTCCCATTCTACATTTAGAGACTCTAGGAACCACAAGTAGACCAGCACTCTGAGAGCGAAGTGCTCTGCTGGGATAGTAAGGTTCTATAAGCTCTTTAAGGTAGGTTGGGGCCTGATTATTTAGTGCTTTATATGTGAGGAGAAGGATTTTAAACTCTATTCTAGACTTAACAGGAAGTCTTGATTCTATTCTGACAGCATGCAAACACTTAAATGGCCTTTGTTTCTGAATCTGGTGTTCATTGAGTTAAGCAAGCAGCCCAGGTTGCGTGCACTACTGTGCAACCAAGATGATCCTGCCTGGGTATGTTCATGTGTCTCCACACGGCTGCTTCTGTGTTCTCTGTGTGAGTGTGTGTGTGTGAGCCTGTGAGTGTGTGTGGACGCCAAGCTGTCTCCAGTGGAGGAGGCCCAGTGTGTCAGTGTGTAGGTGGAAGGGGGGAGCAGAACTAGCCTCTATAAATCAGGCCAGATTACAGAGGCAGAGAGGTCTGTAACTCCCTTCCACTACCTAGCCTCCCCTGTTTTATGTCAACCGACACACACACCAGAGGGCCTGTATGGTTTGGTAGATTGTATCATAGCACTGAGTAGGCTAGTAGGCAGTGTCCTAAGCCTTAAGCCAAGGGTACAGTATACCTATAATTATAAAAGCACCCCTACTTGATGCACAGTTCCATTTGTTTTCATACTACTTCTTATCTGATAGAAGAGCATCAGTGGTAATACAACTTTTCTCTTAGCCAACTAGCACCCTTTGGGGGGTTCTCTGTTTGGATCTTCACTAGACATGAAGAGGATGGTCCAAGAGGAAGATTGCGCCACTGACAGTGGTCAACACAGCAAGCTGCATTTTGATTAATATATTATAGACATTTCCTCGTGTTGTTATGGTGAAACTAGAAAAGCCAAATGTCAGCAAAAGATATTGTGGAGGGAAATTACTGTGACACATTGATGTTATTTAACTGCAACCAAATCTGGCTTTACAGCCAGTATCTACAGTATACAGGCAATATATCCACTAATCATAACATAACATACTAACTAAGGACTAGAGAAGATTTTTCTACTGCATTTACCAGACTGGAAAATAATGAGTCATGACATTATCAGCAGAACATATTCTTTTGCAAAAAATTATTTGCATAAAGAACTTTTGTGTGTATTAGTTTTATGTGACAGTTGTGTTTCACTTTTTTGAATTATTTAGCCTGCTTAATATACAAAACCATGTTAAAACAGAACAACTAGAAAGTCATTTAGACCAGCTTCTTGTAGCTTATTTAAAACGTCCACCCCAACTCTTTTAAAAAACTGTCAGTACAACTTGAAAAGCTGCTCTGCTGCAGCTGCCTTGGATGATTATGGTCAGTTGGTCAATATCCATTTTGATTTTGACAAATTACATGACATACAGGCTGAGATCACACAATCAGCTCTACAGGTAGCTATGGCTGAACTCACCATATTGTATTAAGCTGAGTTTATCTCAACTTGTCCCAGCTGACCCACTTTTGTCTCCGTCTTGCCCAGCAGGGCATAGAGATTAACTTGCTTTTAAAATACAAAAAACACATTTGTTGGGTTTTTCTTTGATGCATTTGAAATGTGGCTGTAGACCTCTTTCTTATGTCTTACCTCACCAGCAGTAGACGTGTTCACCAGTGCAGTATTTGTACTTCTGGTCTCAGCTGATTTTAAAATATTGCCATGCTAAGGCTAAATGAAAAACTGCTACAGCTATAAAAACCCTTGATGAACCTTTTTTTACAAGCAGTTCCTACCAGCTACTGTTCAGCAGTTAATTTATGATGAGGATGTTTCTTGTGCTAGAATCATTTCTCTTTGTAGGCACATCACGACCACAGCTGCAAGTTTTTCTAAGTCAATGTTCTCAACTAGCTTTTGATTTTTTATCCTTGGACGGGGCATTTAATGTGCCCATTCTTCATCACTGACACAGAGAGTGATTATTTGTTATGTTTTCAGTAGCCCTATCGTTTGGGAAGCTCAGATCACCCATCTACATAATCCCCCTCCAGAACCGTCTAGTGTAAAATAATGGTTTTGCTATTTTTCTTTTCTATTTTTGGGCAGGGAAAGCTGGCAATATGATGTTATGGTCTTCCAGCACTTTCTTTCTGTTCTCGCTCTCCATAGTTTGGAATTTAATTGTGTTTTGACAACTCTTTTCCATGGCTGGCCCAATTATAGCCTCCAGTTGGGCTGGTAATGATAGTTGTTAATGGGGTGAAAAATGGACGTGCATCTGACAGAAACCATAAGCAGATCCTCTGAAAGGAGCAGTGCGAGCCAACAAAAGCACGGGCAGGAATGACCTCGCTGTGCTCCCGTTCTCTGAAGGTCTTTATATAGCGTATATGGCTCCCAGCATCTCCTTTAGGACCTTTACTGTTCTGCTGTGCTACATGTCAGCCATTTTGTCAGTGTTAAAACATCTGAGCAGTCAGTAGCTGCATCAGGGCTACTGTATGGGGCCATGGGAATGACTCTAAGCGACCCGTCACACACACAGACACACATTTCTAAATGTCGTCAAATTTCTCACGCTTTTTTCCTTTCTTTCCACTGGTTTCTCCTCCTCCCTCTCTGCCTCCTCTTCCCCCTTGTTTCTCTTGTCACAGGGAAAGTATTGATTGCCCTCTTCCCAAAGTTATATTTAATCAAAGATAAACAAGGAATCTACATTTTCTTGGGAGATGTGGGGTTGCCCAAAGTGCCTTGCTCTTTCTTACAGTTTTTTTAATGCTCAGGGGAGGCGCTGGATGATAGAAATGCAGCCACAGCAGTGTGCACAAGGACTGTGTTTTATAAAGGGGGGGTTGGTCCAGCGGGTGTTTAGAGAATAACACAAGTGCCACCAGCGAGTGGGAGACGTGGGAAGTCCGGATTTAGTCTCAGTTAGTTGCAGCACATCCTATTATTATCCCCCGGACTGTGCGACAACGCTGACCAGAAGAGACCCTAAACACACACACACACACACACACACACACACACACACACACACAGTTAGAGTTCTCCCTCTCTCACACAGACACAGGCCAGGCCATTCCCAAGTCTTATTTCTTCTGGAGTTTATGGGAACACTTAAATTTAGCCCTGGCAGGGAGTGCAGGCATAATAATCAAAGCTCTTGTCACCAGGCTCCCAGTGCTAGGTGGTCTGGCTGCCCCCGCCCTATGGAGGGCATGTTTCTCTTACTACTTTTCTTTAGAATGTCTTTGCTAGCGCGTATAATTGACACCTGTAAAGGAAATAGGTCTTAGCTTTTGATGGTGTGCAGCTGGATTGTACTGAACTGGGCTCAAATTTGTTGTGCTAATCAATAACTATTGTGATTATGTCAACAAACAGAACATGGTTTTGTGATGGACCTAATGCAGCTGATGGGTTTTCCAACACTTTCAGGGACTGAGATGATAGACTGCGTTTACATTTACATATAGTTATATGTCAGTTTAATCCACAGTTACACAGACATTGGGCGACTTGGGGTTGAGTGCAGGTTGAACTGACAGACAACTTTCTCTTTCTCTTCTGAACCACAGCAGTGCATCTTAAACTGGTACCTATATTTAAAAATACTAGTAATGTATTCACTTTAGTAATAATAAAAAACCTAAAGCAAGATCAATATCTACATCATTATAAATATTCTTGTTATTTACAACAGAAAAAAACAAATATATCCTGTGTAAAATACACTGCATCTGAACATGTAAATTATACACTGATAATGTAAGATATCATTTGAGCTCAATGATTAAGGCCAGTGATTTGTGTTTATAGTGCGAGCAGACTGACAGCTGACTGCAAAGATCAAGTGACTTGTAGCTTGTAAAGTCAAACAGCCACACTTGTAAGCTTATTCCTCACACTTTGCTCTTGTTCTTACGATGCTATAATATTGTTATTCAATGTGTGAAAGCCGCCATGAGGTCAAAGGTGATGAGGTGCTAAGGAGGTCTTTGACACTTGACACACACACACACACACACACAAAGTCACTACCCTGGCTCCCTACAGAGTGAAACTGTCACCACCTGCAGTGGACGACTAATTAGCCTAAGATTTGTGTCATACACACTTCTAGCATGAGTGTGTGAGTGTGTGTCCTTCACAGCAAACACTTGTTCCAACTCCCTTCTAACCAGTCCATTATCTCTTTGTCATTTTCATGCTGACCATCTGGAATCATCTAATAATATTAATAAAAATAATAATAGATCCGAACAGGTCAGTTCATGTTCTGTCATCCTCTTACCAATGTATTATCAGTATAGTGCAGGCCTGGTAGATCAATGGGTTAAGCGTCAGACTGAGATGCAGAAGGTTGTGGGTTCAAACCCCGTCTGACTCCTAGTTCCTCCCCTACCAGGTGTGTCCCTGAGCCAGACACCCAGCGCTAGCTCCCTGTAAGTCGCTTTGGATAAAAGCGTCTGCCAAGCAAAGTAAAGTAAAATAAAGTAAGTCACATTAGAGGTCAGTTCAACAAAACACAAATACTCACATATACCCACATGGTTTATGTGCAATTTTTACAAACTTCTCCAGCTGCTGCGCATGATTGATAGTATCAATATCATGTTGGTATGGTCATTGGATTGATACTAGCATGCTGTTATCAATATTTTATCTTCTATTTTCAGTGCAAGCGTTCCATCGGAAATGAAACTTCTCTATACAAATACCGCTGACTGAGCAGACACATGCATGTTGTAGTGAATGATGACATATAGAAAGTTATCTATTTTACAGTGATAAGCCGACGACTTTGCTGTGGGACTCGAGTCTCCTGCATCTCCGTCATGAACAGTAAACAGCATTGCTTCCCGTTAAAAGTAGTAGTGTATCCTTTATTCACAAATAGCTGTGTAAGTCCTGCTTAAAAACACGAACACAAGAACAGCCACTACAAAATAAACGGAGAGAGGAGGAGGGAAATCTCACAGAGAGACCCCTGTTTCACAGAAACAGAGACCCAGAAGCCTGAACACTATCACAGTAATATCAGTAAAATAGATTCTAGAAGCTTTTTGAAAACTGGTTTATAAAGTTGTCTCATAGTTTCGTTTTTCATGTTTAGTTTACTCTACTGTAATTTGAATTAGTATCATTTTTATTTCCCAACTTGAAAGTAAGTGTGTTTAAAGCCTTCACATCATTGTCCCAAATGACATGATGTCATTTCTGCATATTTACCTTGGGCATGAGCAGGGCTGCACTTTCTGTCCGTGCATATAACTTTATTGCACTATTTGTCACTGCCAGCACTTTGGGGTTTTTTTTCTTCCCAAGGTGAAGAGGGATGAATTATGTCCGACAGATTCAGCTTTCTTCATTCTTCCTCTTCTCCCTCTGTTCCGTGAGAAAGTCAGGGAGGATGGAGGGAAGTCAGGCTGCTCATCAATCCTTCCATGGAGAGAGAGTGCGCAATGGAGTTCTGAGGAAGTGAAGGTGTAGGAGGCTTGGTTTAGCCAAGGGGAGTCCCAGCAGGAATACACACACACACACACATGCACAGAGGAAGAATAACACTCATATATCTGGCGCGTCAACAACTGGCCTCTGTTTGCTCAGTGCTGACACCAGCACAGCCGAGCTGCTACTGGAGTTTCTCCTCACCTTCGTTTTGCTGTTTTCCTGCGTGTCAGTACGGTTGCTTATAGCCTGCATTTCCATCTGTTTATGTTTTTGCATAAGCACACACGGTTGGGGTCCCCTGTAGTGTGTTTCCTTTTAGCCACGCTCTATCTGAAATTGCCATCAAAGTGACATTCGTGGTTTTGATTCTTGTACTTGAACTACACACGTTCACACACATTGATAATATGTAATAATACTTGAAATATGTAGGACATCAAACTTTTAAGCTGTTCACTGTTTTGATTTATCACCAATAATTTGCATGATGTGACGTTTGCATCAGAGTACCCTGGTAGCCCAGTGGTTGCAGCACACACCACATAATCTCAGGTTTTAATCCTACTTGGGCCTTGTTGCAACTCAGGCCCTCTCTCTCCCTCCCCGTTTCTCGTCTATCTCTTCCCTCCTATTAACTTTATAATAAAGGCCCAGAAATAATCTTCAAATGTTAGCACACACTAAACTAGACACAGACCTGATGGAGTGTGTGAAGGTGGAGGAGTCAAGGTTGCACCTTTCTGAACAGCAGTGAAGAGACTTAACCTTTTTTTCTACGTAGAATAGCAGCAAATCCTTCAGTATGAGGTATGAGGGGAAATCATCCCCTCCAAGGCCGTGAAAAGGAGCTCCCCTGAAAGAAAAAGAAATCACTTAGCTGTGTGTTTGATCTTTCTTATGAAATATGCTGTCAGACAGCATTTTATATAATCCTGTGCGTTTCATAGCCAATGGCGATCCTTATGACAGCCGTAAATTACAAAATGGCTGACATAACTAGAGGAGCGAGAGAAGGAAAAGGGAGGGGAAGGATGGCAGAAACACACTTTGGTAACCTAGCATCGCCCCCACTTTTGCTCAAGCTCCCCATGGGATCAAACAAGAGGGAGGATTTGGACGAGTAAATCATTTCTTTCAAGTGGTGAGCTCCCAGGGCCGGCAAAATGAATCAGACATGTGTGTTCATATCAAGTGGAAGCATCACAGCAACACTTTGCTAGAAATCCTAGCAATTTTTCTCTCACACTCTTGTGCAACAGCTGAGAAAGACTTTTAAGTGATGGATGAACGCTGATCTCGATGGGGCAAATTATCTCTTTCCACAAAATATTTATTAATTCCACATGTATTTATTCATTTACATATTATTATATAAAGAAATGTTTACATCTTCAATCGTCCTTTTACTTCCTGCATTCCAGAAGACAAACTGAAAGCATGTAAGTGACAAACTGCCTTGTTTAAATCCCTATTTTTCCCTTTGGAGTTTAAGAGATTGTGTGATTTAACATTTTACAGAGATTGTCTGTGATTCACACGAGCTAATATTACCACCTGCCCCCGTGTTTTTTTTCTCAGATTGAAAATTGAAAAGTGACATTTATAGCTGTGCTCTGATATTGTTGTACCAGTGTGTTCAGAGGAACTGTCCTGTTTGTCTTCTACAGCTTAGAGCACTCCTTTCGATCATATGAAATTTCTACACGCATGCTTGTGTGTGTGTGTGTGTGTGTGTCAAACATGGGAATGTTTTATCTATTTATACTGAGTTATCCTTTTTCACTTAATGACTATTCCTCTGGATGCCACAGCCAGACGTTGTGTTAGAAGTGAGTTTCTCTCTTCTGTGGTGTAATGCAATCTAACCTCAGTCAAAGTGCCTGACGGGACTGGAGACACTAGTGTGTGTGTGTGTGTGTGTGTGTGTGTGTGTGTGTGTGTGTGTGTGAATGCAAGTAAGACTGTTGCATATCCCCGTGTGTGACTGCCAGTGCTGTGCATGCGTATGTGCCAATATGTGCACATGGTGCATTCTGTTTTCCTGCTTACCTGTGTGTGTGCTTCTGGTTTGAGGATGTTGTGAGCGCTTGGTGAGAAGAAGCAGAGCCTGGATCTGCTTTTCATCACACTGAGCTGCCCAGGGCCAGAAAAGACCTCAACATCACACACACAAACACGCACACCTATTCATACACAGCAGATTAGACCAGCCAACAGCAAAACACTTGAAAGAGGCAAAACATGACTAAAACCTTCAAAGTTGTACATCTACAACACAAAACATGAACTCCACCTCGCTAAAAATAGATTAGCTGTAATGTTAAGTGTTTAAAGTGAATCAACCTATAGGCATCTCGTGAAACACTACTACTTCTAGGATTTAGGCATATGCATGGCAGCTGATATATGCACAGTTACAGGAACAACAAGTGATTTGATTTTGGTGTGTGGTGCACACTCCATGTGTAGCCAGGAGAGACCGGGAATCAAACCACTGACCCTGGGGTTTCTACCCTATCATCTGACACTCCCTAATGTGTGCTAAACAGTTTTGGTCTCAATGAAGGTTTGATTGGTTGTAGCATATTTGAGGGCCTTTGTGAGTCTTTGTGGTGCACAGGAAGTGATGCATTATAATGTTTTGCCGATGTGAACTCATCTCTGAAAATTATTATGAAAAGTAATTTTCTAGATTTTCCAAACAAACCACAAACATAAAACCTTCTTTTCACTCACACACACGCACGTTACGGTAGTGTATTCTGAACAGTAACAGTAACATGTAGCTGTAGGTTTAGTTTGTGTATTACGTAAGGCATAACGAAACACTGTGAGAGCACTCTGATGTAGTGTGAGTAGCACATTATCAGAGTAACAGCAGGGCAGGTCAGCCACGCAGTCACTGGTGATGCATAAAGCCTAGAATTACACTTAAGGTTGTGATTACATATGATATATATAGATATATATATATGTATAATGTATAGCATGACCTGTCATGTGAGCTGCGCAGACACCTGGATTGGTTGAAATAAATGCCACGTTAAAGCTTGCACATTGGTTGGCATAATAGTGGGGAATAATTTCCACTCACAAAAATAGTGTGACTTTACATATTTACACCTAATTAGAGGTCAGGTGATACAGAGCGCTTTACATCTCTTTTATCTGCCTGGGGCACAGCCTTAAATAAGCAGTTGATAGTATTTTGATGTGCTCCACATAGTGCTGATGGCATGTTCAGTAGTTAAACCAACTATAAAACAACAGCCAAATAAAGTTGTGTTGTATCGTATGCTGAGTGTGTGTACTAAAACAATATAAGGCCAGTCTTATTTTTATACATAACTTTATTGATTTCAGGGAGAAACAGTTGCCATTCAAGTCATTACTACTTGGGGGTTGAGGATGTTATCCAAGGACACGTCAACATGTGGATTTGAGGACAAGCCATTCTACCAACTGATCACAGCCGCCCCTAATCGGTAATGTCATAGCAGGTGGTTTTCATGAGTTGTGATCCAGTTAAAGTGGCATCGGTTAGAGTTTAACATTCTTGACTCGTAGAAAACAGAGCAGCACTGTTTTTGTTCTTACTCAAGCAATCAAAAATAGCAATAGTAAAAGTCAAATGTCAAATAAGAACCAGTCTATGTGGTTCTGGTGTAAGCGTGCACTAGCACTATAGGTCTGCAGGAAATAGAGTCATCAGACAAGTTGAAGGCAGGGAGCTGAGTCCTGCCCTCTCTCACCAGAATAAGCCTCTGATGGGCGAGTGTGCTCCTTTTCCAATATTTCAGTATATCTGTTGACATTAGTTTGCAGATGATTGCGTAAAATTGTCAGACCTTTTTCACCTTCACGTGTCATAAGCACCATTAATAGCACACTGATCCACACAAGCTGTTTTGCACTCGTCTTGTTCTTTCCAAAGGGCGCTGACAGCGGCGTCGAGGCGATACTTAATTTCAGCATTTTGGTCTGAATGTGTCTGTCGTTAGCCTCTTTCAGTGCATTGTTGTGTTTCACAGTGAAGGTATATTCCTAACATCAACACACCGTTTGTATCCCAACCCCCACACTCTCATTCTCACCCCTCGTTGCCCCCAGCATGCCCCTGCTATCCTGCTAAACTCATCAGCCCAGCTCTGCTTTGGTGCAGGAGTACAGGGTCCCAGAGGAGGACCAGGCTCTGCTCATCCACCCAGCTTAAGAGGGCAGGGATTGGGTTTAGGCGACAGGTGCCAGAGGGACCAGCCAGTCCCTTCACAACAACACACACACACGCTACCACACACTGAATCTGGCCATGGCTTAATCCCCAGCCAGCTGTTGCAGTTGCTAGCCCAATCAGTCTAAAGTGTCGAGCGCTGGGGAGGCTCGTCTCTGTGTGTCAGGGTGGAGAGAGAAGTGTGTGTGTTGGGGGTAAGGTAGCTTCCATGCATGCCAGTCATCCTAGCAGTCCGGAGAGCTTGAACATGGACCTTGTTCAACCCGAGGATGGGCGGGCACCTGGCCTAATAGATTTATAACACATGTTCCCTTGGCACCGTCAGCACACACACACATTCTCTCATTCATTATCTTTCCCCTGGCTCAGATAGAACCAATCCTATCACAGTCCTCCCCCAAAGGCCAGCAGAGGTGAGCTGGGGCAGACACTCCTCTGTCCCTTGACTGCCCTCGACTCCTCCTTTGAGCCGGCCCATTCCTGTGTGACCCTATAGACACGGGCTAATCCATCAGGAGCGCAGGGCAGGGGTGTGTTGGTAGGGGTTATGCAGGGCGCTGTGTTTGCTGTCAGGGTGTATCGCTGCTAGTTCATGGCTCATGTCATCACTGGGCTTTCTCAACATCCAACAGATTATTGCTGGATGGTTCGAGGTTATCCCCACACACTCACACGGCCAAAAGCAAAACGTTATAAATGTCCAGGCCAGTATGATACAAACAGGCTAATCTTGGTATTAGCTAAAATATATAATCCTGAAAATTGTCATCATAAAATAAACCAGGTTTGATGCTATTTATGGCAGAAACAGCTTTTATTTCCATTGTGTATTTGCCTCTGAATGAGTTAATATTTTACTATTCAAACTTTGCTTTTGAAGTATTGAGTAAAAAATCCAAGAACCCCAAGGCAGGTCCTACATAGTCTCTTATCTCTTCTGTGTTCAGTGCGTTACTTTATTCAGTTACGTTTTAATATAGATTTTATTTACTGTTCATTTGAATTCAGTTAAATTACTACAAACCAACCTACGTCACAGAAAACTGTATTGCACCCGCTTTGTATTTGTGGTTTGATGCAAATACTATTAAAATAATGTGTTTTTGTACTTTGTGCATTGAACTTAAAAGATTTGTACACTAATGCAAGGTCAGGGGAGAAAGGCAGATCATCATTGCCATTGATAATGGCTTTTACCCAAGTAAATACATATTGTCAGAACTTACAGATTTTAGTCCTGAAGAAGATTCAGTTCCTCTCTTGTGTTGTGAATGAATCTTTAGTGGTACTTTTAACCAGTTCAGTTTATTTCAATATCGGTCACTTACATTCAGAAGTTATTTATTTTACCACGCACACTCTCTTATTTTGTTCCCAGATTGTCTTAAAATAAAGGATGTTACTATACAGAATACTTTACTGACAAGCTGTCTGTCTGACATGCGGTCAAAAACACCGCCGTAATGAGCTCTTAGCGGCAACAAACAAAAACACCACCAAAGATGGAGACGAGAAACACAAAATTGCAGATATAGCAGATTAGCACGAGAAGCTGATAACCCATCTAAACCAATCAGCCGAGCTTCCAGGGAAGACTTGGAGTGGAATCTCACTGGTGTTGGGAAGGGATTTTATTGTGAAAAGAAAACGGTCTTTGTGTTGTGTATGTGCATGGTAACACCATGACTATTAAATAGTTTTTGTTCAGTGCTCATGTTGTGGTCAATGATGCTAATGTGTGTTTAGTGTGTGAACGTGTAGAAAGGTGAGGTGTTGGAGGTGAATCTGTTTGATTTGATTTGTTTTACAAAAGGGCTGTCTGCCCATTAACCAGTCCTCTCTCAGTGAGTGTCAGTGAAAAGCAAATGCAAGTCTTATGAGGATGATTCTCATAACACGATGATTTCATAATGTCATTAGTCTATTATGTGATCACAAGATGAAACTCTGAGCTACATCACCAGTTCATGGAGCATTTCCACACATCACGCTGTGTACGAATATGATATCTGTTAAAAGCCACATCAATAAGATGTGTTAATATGATCCACTCTGCAGTCACAGTCTATGCATTATGCGGACCCTCCTTTCTCTGTCGATACCACAGCTACAGATGCTCCCCTGATACTGTTTGCTCTAAAAGAGCATAGTAAGCTCATACTGATATTGGAAAAAGAAAAAAAAATACACATATACTCAAATGAAGTTGTTCAAATTTCACATTGACTTTTCCTGGCTGTAGTCAGGGGAATGGTGACTTAACTAGCCCCCTCCAGAAGCATGGGTGGATCCTGTATCAGTGCTTTTAGCCCATATGGCCAGTCTCCACCTAATCAATGCATTTTGATACTTGAATATTTTAGTTTTTTTCCTGAAGATCATCTTTTCCTTTGCTTCGTGAAAAAGGGCGTAAGCAGTGTTAGACATCTCAGGGCAGCAAGTCACATTTTATTGTTGCAGAAAACACTTTTGATCATTGGGTAACTCATCAGTGGGTACATCAGTGGTTTGAGTTAAGTAGAGAATGGATAACACTGCTACAGACTCTGGGTTGGTAGACTGTCCATCATTGTGAACCACCCTTGTGTTCGTAGGTTCTCTAAACCTTGGCTCTGTCTTACTGTGTGAGTCAACATGTCACGTTAAAGGGGAGAGGAAGTTTCATGTGGTGTCAGCATTAAATCAGGGAATGGATCCTAGCAGGATGTGGCTTTGACAGAAAGCTAGAGGCATCAATCCTTGATGGTGATCTCCAAACACACTCTCTGTGCATGTGTAGTCTATAGCCCACTGTGGTTATTGGCCTGTACAGACAAGCCTGTATATAAATGTGTGTGTGTGTGAACTGGAGAGCCCCTGAGTGCTCTTTGTGCTAATAAAACAGCAGCTCTATGGGACACTGGACACCCTGGATCAAACTCCATCACATTACTGAAATATAACACCTCCTCAAGCTGAGAGCCTGCATCCAGTTGATGTGTTTGCATGTTATAGGTGTGTGTGAGTGTGCATCCTCAAGTAGGTGTGTGATGATGCTATGTGTGTTTACCCACGGTGTTGTCAGCAGCTTGACAGTCCCTTCACAATACACTGTGTGCGTCTGCTCTCTAAGTGCTGGCATTCTCATCGATCTCCATCCTGTAGGCAGGAGATTGTAATATGTGAGGGCTTGGTGTCTTTTTGCCACTCTGCCACAGAATACAGCAATGTATACATCAGTGTATGAAAATGACAACAGTTGAATCGGTGATCAGATGTTATACCAACCCAAACAAGCACCTGGAAGACACGTGGATTTAAACCTGGGTCCTCATTGCAGGGCCAGGTTAAAACAGAAACTTAGAATAGAATCCATCTTCAAAAGTCATCACTTTCTCCTTCAGTAACAGGAGAAAAAACCTCTGGAATAACCTTTGTACCAGCACACTGAGCAGAGACACTCATAAGAACAGTGTTTAACATTAACTATGCGTGGGTCTACTATGTATTTGTATATTAGAGAGGAACGCGTGGGAGCAGGGGAGTTTATGGGAAGTGCAGAGATTTAAAGCTCCTCTCAGAGTGCCTCCTCGTAAGGTCGGGACCTCCGTGCTTTGATCTCTCATTAGGGGGCAACCAAAACACGTAAGCCACATTAACCAGTACTATATCACCAACACAGCATCCTAAAGCCTGGATGGACTGACGGAATGAATCAGCATCAAAGTGATGGCAGTAGAAGGAGAAAGAGCAATGGCCACAACAAACGCAGTAGGAACATAATAGGAAAATGTTCATTTTTAGGGGGAAGCAGAGGTGGTAAGTAACTCAGCATGTACTCAAGTAGAACACTTGAGTACAGTTTAGAGCTGCTTTTACTTCACTGGAGTAGTTTCATTATGTGTTTACTTTTACTACAAACCAGCACTTTTACTGCACTACATTTATTTCAACATTTTTGCTGAATTCCTATAAATATAATCATCTATTCAAATTCTATAAACTTTATTTAAAACTAAATTTGACAATTTGAGGCATATTGAGCAGTATTGCACAAACATAAAACTAAACAGTAGGCGGCCTGTATTGCAGGCGGTCACAGGTTCAAAACCCCATCTGACTCCTAGTCCATCCCCTACCAGGTGTGTCCCTGAGTCAGACACACAGCGCTAGCTGCTTGTAAGTCGCTTTGGATAAAAGTGTCTGCTAAACAAAGTAAAATAAAGAATGTGCCCAAGAATCCTATTAGTAAAAGGCAATGTATGGATTCAATTCCTGTCACTTTTTACACTGCTTCACTCTGTCGGTATCATTTTCACCTCTGAATTTGTTAAAACAAATCTGTAAGTCTCCACTACGTCCCTTCAAAGTTTTGGTGGCTTTTTTCTGTGAAGCCCCTGTGCAGGCACAGAGCAAAAACAACAGCAGGGAGCCAAAAACAAAGATTATCACTCCTTACCAGAGGACGAGGGCAACAAGCTGTTGTGAATCAGTAATGATCCAGATTTGTGTCTCAATCCCACCCAGCACTGATGAGGTTGAGGCCTAGCCAGCCGTCACAACACACAAGACACAACAAAATTACACTTATCCCGTGACAGGTACTTAATGTAAAATGGGATTAGATCAAATGTTAATGAATCTCTCAGTGAAATCAGCACATGCTGAGACCACATGCTAATAGGATTTAAAAGACGAGAGTACTGTGACAGCACAGGTTTCATGCGACAGTGTGGGTCAGACACAATGGGTCAGACTGGGGTGCAGAATGTCGCAGGTTGGAAACCCCATCTCACTGCTAGTCCATCCTAGTCCTGTTTACTCCTACCACTACCTCACTGTAAATCGTTTTGGATAAAAGTGTCTGCCAAGTAAATTAAAGTAAAGATCAGTAACTGACTATAGTCGGGAAGGAAGGGTTCAGTTTCATGATATGAGAAATATATATATATTTTTAAGAGCAACTTGCAGCAGGTATTACGTTTTAACAGGTTGTATGAATACTGGAAGAGAGACATCTTGCAGCTTGGGGTCATCATAGGGACCACCAGGTGCTATTTATATGACGTGCATTCACAGGCTTTAGCCGCTGTGTAACAAGTCTTGCCGTCTCAAGTCCCAGAAGGTCCAATTGATTATGCAGTGGAAAATAAAACTTGTGAACAAGTGATTGAGTTGATATCCA